>OX457088.1:26619345-26941415 GCA_949752835.1 Empis stercorea
CGACGAGAGGTTACTTTTTTTCTAGGTTAGAGTGAAATGGAAGATATTCAGCTTTTTATAATTTGTTTTGTGAAATGTGAAACAGCGCGCAGCTTTTATGCGCAAAAAAAAATTATGTTTTATATTGAAATTGTGTCGACAAGAGAAAACTTTTCCATAAAATGGCGGAAGATTCGACGACGATTTAATTTTTTTTTTTTTTTTATGAATTTTGTGAATGACGCCAGCTTTTCAATTTTTTCGTGTTCAAAATTTTTGAGCATAAATTTTTTATAATTAAACTTGCATATTTAAATTTGATTTTTTTTTTAATTTATTCAATTTAATATGTAAATGGAAAATTTTTATTTATGATGGGCAAAAAGTATTTTCTCTCCCTAACCCATTTCCAATTCCAACAAACAGAAGAAAAAAATTAACAAAAAAAAAAAATTAAAAAATTTTATTTGAAAATCAAAATGGAGATTTAATTTAAAAAAGTTTTTCTTTTTACTTAAAGCTTGAAAAAAAAGGAACAATGACCTAATAATAACAAAATTTTCTCTATGCAGTGGGGGGTGAAATTCTTAAAAAAAAAAAAAAGTTTTTAATTTGAAATTTTTATTGACTTACTTTTTTAGTTATCCTTTTTTCCCATAAAAAAAATATTCGCCTGCGGAAAAACCAAAAAGTGAGGAAAATTCCTCTTTTTTTTACATTGGGAAAAATCGATTTTTTCACAATTTTTTCCTTTTTTTTTTTTCAAAATATTCAAACACAACGACGACGAAACAAAAAAAATTATTAAATATTTTTTATTTAATTATTTTGAAAAAAAAATTTCTTTTTTAAATGCTTTTTTTAACGCAACAATGAACTGTTAAAAGTTTTTATTTATTATTTTTTGAAGATCAGTTAGTTCTGTTTTTTCTAAGTTTTTTAAATTTTCTTTGCAGAAATTGTCCAAGCTATTTTTTTTTATTATATGTAAAAAGTTTTTCAAAATTTTTTTTTTATAATTCTTTTCTTTTTATATAAAAGTTAAGACTAGAGCGCGAGGAGCTTCCTTCTTAGCTTCTCGACAACACAAAACTTGAACTTCAACTGTGCTTTTTAATATTCAGCATAAAATGTAAAAGCCCTCAATACTCAGTCAGAACAGAACAAAAAAAAATACTACTACATTTGAAACGAAAAACACGCACACAGTCATGAAAACTAGGTCTCTGTCTCCCTCCGTTCAGTTACTCTACTCGTACTCCGTTCTCTGTCTGGTCGAATTTGTTTTGCATTCAATTTATTTATTTTTTTACTTTTTACAGAAAAAGCCAAAGTCAAAATGGAAGCTATTTTTATGCAGAAAAATTTTTTTTTAACTTATTTTGAACGAGGGAGAGAATTCAGCTTTATTTTTTTTTGTGTGCTGACTGAAATTTTTCAAATTTTATAGATGAGACGAGAGAGAGAGAAGCGAATTATATTATAATTATAACTATTTTGGATGATTGAAAAATTAAAATTTCCAATTTCCATCAGATCAGGTAACACTACAATACAAACTAGCTAGGGGAACATAAATAATATACATACAACATAAAACATAAGATATTTTTTGTATCTATAAAAAAAAAAATGCTGAAAAACAATTACACATACACTTATATATGCAATCATAAAAAAAAAACATAAAATGAAAATGGAATATTGTTTGGCTGATTTCGTTTACAGAGCGGTGGGGGTACAAAAAAAAATTACATAGAATTTTTTTTTTTTTATGATAAAAATAAAATGGAAAAGTTTCATTTGTTATGTAAAAATAATTTGAAAGAATTTAAGAAAATTAACATAGGGGAGATTTTTTTTTAAATAATAGCTAAAAAAATTAATATATTAAACTTTTATGATCTTGCAAAAATACATAAAAATATGTTTTAGACGGAAAAGGAAAAATTTTTTACGACTTTATAAAATGTGATTTAAAGTTAACAGAGTGACTTGACCTGACCCTAACTCTTAGTCATCGCTGCTTTATTACTTTCCCCAGTAACGATCAAAGGTTAAAAAAAAAAAAAAGTTCTGATCCCAGCCAAAGCCATCCATACAAGGCTGTTTTTTTAGTACATGCTAATGAGCCGTAGACACAATAGACACAGAATTATATTTTTACTCTAATTGCATGAAACTCTGACGCGCCAAGCTATAAAGTCGTTGGTCAAGATCAAGAATCAGGATCCCAAATATTAACGAGGATGTGATTTACAAGTTCGACGCCGCATTATCACAAGAAATTCCCTTAACTAAAGTATTCAATTTAGAACGAATAATTCTTGTAATTGGAAATATGTTTTGTGCATCATAATAAGGCTAATAATTAGGTAGGTATATCTAAATTAAAGCAAAATTTGAAAGTTTTAATTCGTAAAAATATTTTTTAATTTTATATCAATGTTCAGTTCGTCCTTAAACACACAGTTACATAATTTTTTTAACTTCACTCTGCAAAGTAAATAATAAAGTTATATAATTTTGATAATTTTGTGTAGTGTAGAGTTGCACAATACTAATGGGAAAAATTCATTATTAAAATATTAAAAACTTTCGCAAACTTAATTTTCAAATCGATTTCGTTGTTGTTAAATTTGTATATATAATTTTTTTAAATAGAACAGAGATCAATTTAGCTTGAAAACATAAGTCAAGTAACCCAAAGAAAGCTTATTTATACATACACAACATACAAAACACAATAAATTGTTTACAGAGTGCAGTGAATATTTAAAAGTTTAAAAAATAAAAATTAAGTTCAAATATTGAAAAAAAAGAGAAGCAGCTTTTATATATACGAAAAAAAGCACTACATAAAAATCAACAAGTGATTATAAATTAATATTAAATAATATATATTTTTAAATAATTCACGAATTTATTTCTAATTCCTAGTAGAGCGTAAAAAATTTATCATTTTCCTTTTGTTTATCTGATTAAATTTGAATAACTTTTGACAGGTAAGAATTATGTATAATTAATAGCATTTTCCGGTCAAATTAGTCTTTTTACACATAAAGATAGTCTAATGAATCTAATGAAGCAAATTAAAGGCCGGCGCACAATTGGGGCTTTAAACGTTAGCGTTAACTATAACTTTTATTAACGCTAGCGGAGAAAGCCAGACTTCGCACAATTGTAGCGTAGATTTCTTTTAAATTTTTTTTTTTTTTTTTGTTAAATTTTGTTTTTCACCAATTTTTTGCCTCCCAATATTAAAATAGTCTAGCGCTGGCGTTAATTTTTCAACTTGTTGAAAGCCAGCCAGCGGCGTTTTTTCCGCCTAGCGTTAACTGCTGTTATTGTGTTCGTTTACATTGATTTCCATATATTGAAACTTTTTTTAAGTTAAAACTATGGATAAAGCCCCAATTGTGCGCCGGCCTTAAGTCTTTTATAAATATCAAATTTTAGCTAAAGCTAAGAAAATATAAAGCTTAAGGTACCATACAGAGTTAGACAGAAAATTTGCAAACTATATACATAATAGTATATCAGCTTAATTGATTATTTAGTAATTGAGAAAAATTAAATAATTAAATGCCCTATTCTTGTAGATTTTGTGAAGTACATATAAAGCTTTCTTGAGCTTGAGTTGTTTTGGTGGCTTACTAATGATTAACAATATAATTTATTTGTCTCTACCTAATCAATAGCAAAATATAGGTACATAATACAATATGTACATATTTATGTATATGATAATGCATAAAATAATCTTATAAATTCTTTGATTAGTGTAAAAATTTCTAGAAAATACAAAGTTAAAAAAATTAAATTGATGAACAAAAAAAATTTTTAATTAATTGGGCACCCTATACAACCATAAACTAATAATAATAATTCTGTATTATGTAGCAGCAGCAGCCCCCGATATGATATTTCGTTTTATGTTTAATAAAAATATACTTAGGTAAATATTTATGTATATATGTATAAATTCAGCAATTCTTTTTTAAATAGTAGCTCTGACAATTGTTTTTTTTTTTGGGCTTGGCTGGTATAAATGACGCAGCGGAAACCCAACATACACAACAAAAGAAACAGCCCCCAACAACAACAAAATATGTGTTATGTATATATGAACAAAAACAAAAACACATCACATACAATTTTATTTTCATAAAAATATCATAATAAAAATAAATAAATAAATTAAAATCCTACATGATTCAACAAAGATGAAAATTTTTCATTAAACATTGGAGAAAAAATGCAAGCCTCCATAAAAAAAATAATTTTGATGTAAAAAAAAAAAATATATTTTAGAATATTTACAATTTTTTATTATTATTTTTGTAAATATAGAAATAAAGAAAATTTTCTATCAACCAATACTAATAAAGAACGCGAAGGCGAGGACGGATACTCGGGGATACCCAATCGTAAATTTTCTAAAATAATGAAAAACAGCAAAACAACATAAAAAAAACTAAGAACGAAAAGACCCTATTTACATTTTATAGCTTGGGCTTGCTACTTTTCGTATATCTACGCGTTTTCAAAATATTTTTTGGCCCCGATTATGGGTAAATACGTACGAACGAAATAATTTCGTCTTCCATTTTCTTTCTTTTTGGTTACGATTACCGATCCCGACCGATATTTTTATGTTGATTTGGTTTTTTTTTTTTTTAGTTTTTTTGTGCGCTAAGTATTTCACAACATAATTCTTAAAATATATATGTTTTTATGCTAAAACTCCGTTATATATGTAGTCTGTTTTCCTCCCCAAATATGTATATAAATAGGAAAAATTTAATTTAGTTTTTTATGTGTGTGTATGTATATCAATTCAATACTCGAATTTATGTTGTGAGAAACCCGCGTGCGCTCTAAGAACATCAAATAAAAAATTTCCATCATTAAAGTACATATGATGTTAGTTAGTAAGAGTAAGTAGACATTTTATATAATTTTCGAGAACATAGCATAAAGCATAAGTACTAAAAATTTGTCTAGAATGATGTGTAGAAAAAGCAGCATAAAAGTATGTATGCGAAACAGGAAAAGCATAAAATACATATGTAACTTATGAATAATACGAATAAAAGCTATCACTATCATATGCTATTTCTCAATATGAGTGCATATATAAAGAAAATATTTACGATCATTTTTTTATACTCTTCTCTAGGTTATGTTATGTGATCTGAATCTGAAAGGTAGTGCAGGTTTTTAGTGTGTGCGCGCGATTATATTAAAAGTAGGTTTTGAATTTTTCTTTTTTTTACCCTCTTTCTCATACTATTTTCCATAATTTAAATTTAAAAAAAAAAATTAACATAAAGATGACAAGGGGTTGTGGTTCCCTAAAAAAAAGAATATTTTTTTACAAAATGAAAACACGCGTCTATCTATGAGTAGATCCATAAAGATTGGAAGAATTGTGAAAGGATTGACACCAGCACCCGCTGATACAGAGAATTTACATTTTTTTCCCTTATTCTAAAAGGCACTCACTGCTGTGTTCATTAGGGAGGAAGGATTTCTTAGTATTTATGATGCGATTATAAATCTACAAAAATCCTTAAACTCTTTAAAATATTTCAGAAATAATCCCATTCGAGTAGAAATATAATAAAGGATCATGAAAACTTAGTATTGATTAATTTTTGATATTAGTCCTTTTTTTCCACAATCTCCAAAAATTAGGGTGAAAATTTTAAGATCATGCGTATCTATATTATTTTTGGATTGGTCAAAATATTATGGTTTTTGGTTTGGTACACTGTTTAATTATAGTAATTTTGAAATGGGGCTATACTAAAAATTGCTAAGAAAAATTACAAAAGTTAAGCTAATGTATGTGTGTATATAGCAAAATCAGACTACAATAATTCAAAAAAAAAACTTGCAATTGAATTTATTTAACAAATTATCACTATTTTATGTTACTCACATTCACATTACAGTAGCAAAACAACAAAATATAGTTAAAAAATCAGGTTTGGTCAACCTACTTTTAATATTGTTGCGAAATTAAAAAAATAGAACAAAAAACGGTTACATACAATTTTTACTATTAAAAGTAAAATGTCAAAATGAGTTTTATAACATCAAATTTCAAATATTTCGGGTATGATGGTCAAAATAAAAATATTATTTATAAATTAATCAAAAACTTACGAAAATTACAATTACACATAAAATTGCAAATTCGAATGAAAATATTTTCAATACAATTTTTTTTGTTGTATGGATATTAAAAAATTATGATATAAAAAAATTAATAAATTTAATTTTACCCCGCCACCTAAAAAAAAAATTCCTTTTTTAACTAAAATATATTGTAAACAAAAATACCCCAAATATTTTTATAGACACGTAATCAACTCGCGATAGCATAAAATAATTGACGTAAATAGTCTCAACACAACACAAACAATAATAGCAAAAAAAAAATTATGAAAAAATTAATTATTATAAAACCAAAATAAAATTTATTGCTTCGTACCGAAGCACTAAACCTTTTTACTACCCCCCTCCTCCAGCAATATTGTATTGTGATGACTTATGTATTTATGCTCTTTATGAAAAACCAATTTTTTTTAAATTCCTAATAATTTTTTTTAGACAGTTCAAAAAAAAAAGAGAATTTTTTTTTTAATAAAATAACCAATAATTAATTTCGTAGCTTTTCGTCGTCTCCGCATATTCGTATTCGTAATATCTGATATTTTAGGCAGGTACCAGTGTACCACAGGTAGGTAGAGTAGACGGCTACAATCGACAATTGTTTTTTCATCAAAAATTTCATCATAACAAAATGGAAAAAATCATTCGTAAATTATGATTAGTGTTGTAATTGTAATCAATGTCTGATCATAAATGTTATATAAACCAATATATAAACCAAAAATAAATAAACCAAAAATAAATAAACCAAAAATTAAAAAAAGCTCCAAAATAAAATGATATTTTGTGCACCGCCATCATTCTCTCATTCTAACGTGGGATTTAATGTAATTAATTTTTCTTATGATTTATTGTGAAATTTTTGAAAACATTCAGTGTTGTGCTGTTGTGACGTGAACGTGAGTTGTGCTTGTGAGTTAGTTAATACTAAAAATAAATAAATATCAAATTCATGATTTGAGCTTTGTACAATGCTGCTAGTCAAGCTCTTTTTTTCAGAGTCAATCCAATGTTTGGTTTTAAACAATAAGCGAACATCTGATATGTTCGTTGAATTGATCTTCGCGATTACACACCCCCCACCTCCAATTTGCGTTGAACGCGTCGAAAAATAATTTTCATCGCGAATTGCGAGCCGTTCGTTGTCTTCCAGTTCGAAGATGGCCAAAAACAGTGACTTGTCGAAAACGTGATATTAATCGATTAATAATTGCCTCTGACGTTACAGCTCTTGCGTTAAAAAACTTGCGATATGCACGTTATTGCGTCAAAACAATTGATCGCCGTTTTCAAATAAAGTTCAATAATTTTCGTTCGTTGTTCATCAGTCGATATACATTTCAAACCCATTCGTTTTTTTTAGCGGAAATTATCGTTAAGAATAAGAATCCTTCCGTTTTATTATCTTGACTCACTCCACTGCGAGTCTAGAACAGAAAATCATTATAACCCAACTAGTATTTATCATTATTGAAATATCACACATATTACAAACGTAATCAAATCTTGTAATAATAGTTTTCGTAAAAAAGAAACTTGAATCAATTAAAGGCCATGGATTTATATTATTTGTGTATTATTTTCCGCTCTTTACTATTGCTCTGTTCACAGCACAGTATAACATACAGTAGTGAAACGGCAGAACAAAGTGTAGTTCGTCCCGCCAAAATTCCATGTTAGTGTGCGTTCAATACATTAAAACTTTTTATTTGTCGCTATTTGATAATTCACATCTGTGTTGAGTAGAATAAATTACGGTTGGGAAAAATTATTCGATTTGCATTCTGGTCTAACGCATTCAATTTTCACCTTTTTTAACACTTAATATAACTTTTTCAATATAAATTTTCATTTGTTTTTTTTAATAACTTTTATTTATATTAATATCACTTCTTTTTCACTCTACTACATATTAACTAATTTTAAAACTTACAATATTCATATGTAAAAAAACAAATGACTTTTCACAACCCTTTACTTAAAAAATATTCCATTACACACGACCATATGATTTTTCTTTGTTTATGTTCGGGAATGATGACGAAAATAAGACTTTTTCGTAGGGGCTTATTTGAAAATTAACTTAAAACGCAAAAAAATACTAATAATTTTCAAATCAACAGAGTGATTCTAATTAATGTTAAAGCTTAGCAATTGTTTAAAATTTCAAAATAAAAGCTTACTGTAAGTTTTTTAATAAATAAAATTTAATAAATAATCAAGTTTCATAATAATATGGGCTAATAATTTAAAAATAGTTGATTATAATTCAAAATATTATTAAAAAAGTGTGAACTAAAAAATTGAAATGCTGCAAAATTTTCGTTATTCACTCTGTCAAGATAAAATAAGCAGAGTGAGATAGAAAATGCTTCATTTTATTTTCGTCCTGGTCTAAAAATTATTTTGTTCTGCGTTTCACTACTGTATGTTATACTGTGGTTCACAGTGTACTCGGTTGCTGCTGCTGTTAATGTTGCCATTGAAAAGTAACCGTCATGTTTTTCGAGGAAATTTATTAAGTGAACTTCAACTATTTGCCAAGTTACAATTTTAGTTTATTTCTGTTTATGTTGAAATCCAAATTAACACTCACAAAAAACACACAACATGATTAAAACATATTAATACACATACAATTTATATGCTCCGCTCCGCACCCGTTTTTTTTTTCAACATAACAAAAATATCTTTCTCTTCTTTTGGAAAATATTTTTTATGCTCTATGAAAATAAAAATATTTTGCCATCAAAATAAAAAAAAAAGATATTTTTCATCGAATTATATTTTTTTTTTTCGGTTTTCGTATTTAAAAACCTCCCTCGTCGCCGTCGTCTTTATTATTTGAAATTGAAATTGTTGGTTGTTTATGGTGTGTGCCAATGATTCAAGTTTAGCAGAGCAGGTAAAGAAAAACTTGTGTTGATTTTTTTTTGTTACGAACGGCCGAAAATTTTTACGTTTTAAAAAAAAAAATGAAACAACCAAAAAAAATTATCGGATTAAATTTCAAAAAGGTTTTAGAAATGTTCATTGCTTAGAAATTTCAAAATTTACGTTTCTTTTAATGTGCACACACATCTATAAATTTTAATATAATTTTAAACCCTCAACAAAAAATATTCTAACAAATCCTTAGGGGATGATATTTTTCTGATTTCACACTGAATCGAAGCGCATAACTACTATAACACATTTACACAAAAAGAATAATTATGATGGAGGATCCCTGTTTCTAGGAAACCATTTATGGATAGAAAGAGATTTTATCATGAATTTTTTGTGTTGGTGTGGTGTTTCAGTTGATTTTTTTTGTGAGCTATTTACTATTTTTACTCAAAGGGGGAGGATGAACAAAAAATAAAGGATTTCTTTTTCAATAGAATTACACAGGGGATGTAAATTGGTTTCATTATTTACTTCTCCTAACCTACAAAATTCAATTAATAATTATTTATATTTTTATCAAGAAATAATTTTGTTCATTTAATTATAAAAATAAATTATGTGACAATTTCTAAAGCACAATTCTGAATTGGAATTAAAGTTTGATTAATTTTTCTACATAAAATATAAAACAAAATCTTTATCGTCGTTATCACAGTCAAAAATAAAAATTTGAATAATCAAAATAAATATTTGTCTTTTTTCCAAGAGAATGTAAAACTTAAGATTTTCTTTCTTTCCTCTTTCAACTTTTCTTTCCTCTTCAACGAAAAATCTTCTTGTTGTTTTTTATTTGAAAATTTATGCGACAGGATGTGTTCTCGTCTACACATTATTTTTTTTTTTTTTTTTAAAAGTGAATGAAAATATTTTCAATGGTGGAGTGGTATATGTGGATTTGATGGTACACTATTTGTATTCTAATATTTCTTATTGGAAATTTAACGAAATTAAATTTTTTATCAATTAATAAAATTATATTCTTTTCTAGATAAAAAAAAACGAAGGGCAGTGCATAATAATGCATCATAATGCAAAAATATTTCAATAAATATTATATGTATATTATATATCATCTTCTACACTAATACACTTATGTATGCTACGAGTCTATTGGAATATTTATTGTTTTAATTAACAGAAAAATATCACTATTTACTTTTATCTCTTCACCACCAACCAAATGCGGTTCAGTGAAATTTTTGTTTGCCAAATATTTTTAACTGACAACTGACAACGTGACAACAGTGAGAAGTCAACAATGAAAATTCTAATTCTCTCCTTACTGTCTCTCTTAATCGTTCTTTCAATAATTTTTGTCAATTTAAATATTTTTGCATACCTAATTGAATGGTAAATTTTCTCAAATTAAAATTTTAATCAAAATTTAAGAATTATTATTATTTACAAAAAAATAGCAACATAATTTTTATTACTTATGTATGTATATAATTATTGACGAGCATATACAAAAAATATCAAATATTATTTTATAAAAAATTAAAATTTATGATTTTTTTCTATATTTCTCGTTAAATAGAAAACATAATTACCAAATAATAAATTGATTAGAAAAAATATATATGATGAAAAACCATAAATTACCCGTTTGTTTAATTAAACAGTTTTATAAAAAAAATTGGAAAGGTATATTTAAATTTTATAATATAATAATACACTATACACACCTCCTCTTTTATGCAATTACATCAATTACTTTCTAAATGTTAATACAACTATCTACATTATATGTACAAAATTGTAGCTATAGATTTGATTTTTTTTGGCAATAATTCTGTGAACACACGCAAGCAAATAAAAAATTGATCATAGTTTTTCTTCTGCAATTTTTTTTTAATACTCGCCAAAGTATTAAGCAGCGTCAGTAAAGAATCTTGAAATATATTTTATTTTTTTGCAATTTAAAGAAAAACTTCCAAGAATAAACCATTAAAATTAACTACAAATATATATAAAAAATACAAAACTATAAACGGATGAGATTACATTGAACCCGGTTATGTGCCCCCGTCAATATAGCTCGCAAAAAAAAAATAGAGTCATCATAAAATGTATTTATATAGTGAAATGTAAATTATATAAAAATAAAATATTAAAAAAAAAAAAAAAAAAAAAAAGAAGCATAGGAGCAGCGCTCGCAGTGTGCAACAAAATCAAAATTAAAAACAAAAAAAATTTCATGCAAAAATAAAAATTCATTTTAGTTTAGTTTAGATCAACAACAAAAATTACTTTTTTTTCCTTCTTTCCACACAACAATTTCTACATTATCGCTCTTTCCTTACCGAATCTTCGAAAACTCTACCACCCAACCTACCCCCCTTTATCCAACAATTCGAAAGAAAAAATACGAAAAAATATTTATATTTTTTTTTCTTCTTTTTTGCAACATTCAAACCACAGTATACATAATTCAAACAAAACACAACAACCAAGCATGGATATGTATTTTTATTCATTTTGTGCTTTTCTAGATTTTCTTCATTAAAAAAGTTTTTTTTTTTTTAATTTTTCGAGTAGGTTAAAATTTATTTTACCAAAATCAATTTTTTTTTCCTGAAAATCCAGAAAAAAAATCATTTTGGAAAGACAGCCAACAAAAACCAACCAGCAAATCTAAAAAAAGCTATTCTAGTTTTTCTTTTCTTTGCTGGCTGATACAAAAACTCTGAATTTTTGAACCACACTCAGAGCTAAGTAAAATTTAGTAAGTTTCTTCTTCCTCTTCCAAAACCTATAAGCTTGTTGGAATTTTCCTAAAGAAAAAGAAAACGACAGCTAAAAAAATATTACAGACATAGAAAACCCCCCAAAGCCTTTTAACAACAACAAAATGTTGGAGAAAAAGAAAATGTTTATTTTTAAAGATTAAGCCCCAGAGTAGAAAGATTATTTTTTTTCCTTCTTATTATTCGCAGTCGCAGATATAACAATAATAAGAAAAATGATGAAATGGAGGAGGCCAAAATTTTTGTTGTTGTTATTTATTTTATGTATATTTCACCTCAAAACCAAAGAAAAATAAAAAAAACTATTCCATCACTAATTTTAGCTACACAAAAAAAATTTATATTTCGTCTTGTACTCTTATTATTATCTGAAGTTCACCAAAAAAATTTAACATGGAAAATAAAAGGTGATATGAAAAAAATTGTTATGGAATATAATAAGAAAAGATTATAATAAAGCACTTTATTGGGTTGGGCTTTTTTTCATTTTTTTTCTGTTGATCAAATTTTGTAAGTAGTTGTGCCACCGCCGCCGCAGTTCATTTAAACTTTTAAAAGCTGAATTTATAATAAACAAGCAAAAAAATAAATAAAAATTGTTTAACTTTTTTTTTTGTGCTCTCGACAAAAAAAATTATAAATCAGTGCCAGAAGCAATGAAAAAAAAAAAATATGAAACTTCTTTTCGTGATTCTTGAAGTGATCGATGCTATAGCTGCTATAAATGCGCGAAGGAAAAAGGTTTTTTCTATTTGAATTTCTTTCTATTCGTCGTAATTAATAATTTATTTATTTAAAAAAAAAGTAGGTTAGATTAGAATTTTAATTGGGAAGAAAAAGTTTTGTAAACTTTGATGAATAATTGGCGGTTATTATTGTACAAAAAAAAATTGTGTTTTTTTGGTATTCTAAAAGCATGTTAACATATTTAGGACAACCAAAATATATTTATAATAAATATATATTTTATTTATGTGCTTTTTTTAGTTGAGGGAAAAAATCAATTAATTTTAATTGATGATGGTGATCTTTTCTATACAAATTCTAATTCTATATACACAATTTTGATAGATTCAAGAAAATGTGATCAGTTAAATTTTGATGCTTTTTGTTATTTGATGCTTTTGTCAAGAAAATTTTCTAAATTAATTTAATATATTAAAGTTTTTCGTTTTAACTATTATTTTAAATTGACACAAGATCGTTTTTCTTTCATTTCAAATCTACTAATGACATATTTTATACACTGAATTTGTAAGCATAATAAGGTTTTTATGAATTTTCTAGCATCAAATCCCCAAAAAAATGTAGAAGATTTAGCTCTTTAGAGTCAAAATATAATACCAGAAAAATTAATTTAGCAGAACTGCGATCATTTTGACATTGCAGAACGGCAATAATTTTAACATTAATGAAAACGTCCTTCATTGAATTACTTTTAAAAAATTAGAATCTTCAAAATTCTGTCGGTCCTTAAACATTATATGCAATCGAAAAATTTTTCTACCTATATATATGCATATAATAAATATTTAAATTCTTTTTCGAAGTTGTGTGAATTTGCCAAATTGATATTTATGTTGTTTTGATAAAAATTATTAGAGAAAGTTTGGATAAAAAATTCCAAAATGCGATATTTTTCAGCTGCTTTACTTCCAATATTTCAAAAAGATCTTGCCAAGCATAAAATTATATTTAAAATATTATGCACATTTATTTTTAAATCCCACACAAAAATAAAATATAGAAAATATAATTTTTATGAAAATATGAAAATTTATTTGTGACTGAGAATTAAATGAAGATTTTTTTTGTTATTAGCCAATTGCAAAAGGATCTGTTTATAATGCATCATAATATAGTTTAGTAGAGAGTAACAATTATTGTGTGGGCTTCATTTTAACATAGAAGATATTTCAATGTGAAGATCTTGTAGTATACAATGCCGCGCTGGATAACGTCGTGAATTTAATTCTCAACGAAGTTGTTATAAGATCTAAGTTGACTTAGCTTTAAATGAGTACCAATTACAAATAATAAATATATGCAGTCCAAAATTGCAATAAAATGCCAGGAAACATCTAAGAGGTAGGCCTACACTAGGCTCACCTCGGACTGTTGAATCAAAAAGAAGAAGAAACCAAAAACGGACAGTTTCAAATCAAATCATGAAAATTAATTTTTAAACGATTTTTTCGCGCAGAGCAGATGCTTCTATAATCGAGGATTTTCATTCTACAGTTTTCAGTTTTCCCAATAAATTACATATTTTATATACATATAGTTAGGTATCGTATAATGCAATGCGCAGGTTTTTTTTACCCAAAAAGTCGTTCACAATTGATAAATGTGAAAAACAGCAGATGTTCCACAATAAACATTTAACCGAACCAATAAACAGAAAAAAAGGAATTTCGAGGTTTAACTAACAACAAATTCACATATAGTTTTTTTTAGATCCCAATGAAATTATACAAAAGGGGATAAATAAACTGTATAATAGGGAGTAGATTTTCATTTTTTGTTATGGGCTCTTAAGCACCAGAGAGATCACGATGATATTGATCACAGAAAAAAATATTGTTTGGTCTTTACAAATTTAATTTTTCCCATTCTGTGTGTGTGCAAAAAAAGAACTTAACAAGGACAAGTAATATTTTTGTTGGCGGAGGTGAATTCTTTGATTGTTCATAAAAGGAAAAATGAAAAACAACCCCAACAAAAAAAAATTAAAGAGGGAATATAAAAAAAAAACCAAATTTAGTATCCGTTTTCAAAAATGAATTT
Source organism: Empis stercorea (assembly GCA_949752835.1). Taxonomy (NCBI): domain Eukaryota; kingdom Metazoa; phylum Arthropoda; class Insecta; order Diptera; family Empididae; genus Empis; species Empis stercorea. Next base: position 26,633,991 of record OX457088.1, read on the forward strand.
TTACAGATGTACAATATTGCATACATAAATATAATATTGAAAACACAATAAAACCTTAACAAGAGACTTGATATGGGATTTTCGGCTAGGGGATCAAGAATAACAAAGCCATGTGCAAAAGGATATTATTATGATTTTTTGTGCTTGACGACGACGACGAAATTATATAAAAATATTATAAGAGGATACGATTTCCCGTTGTTATATTATCCCCTCAAAATTATTTATATAAAAAGGCACGAAACTATAAAATGATGAAAATATCCCCTTGTGTTTTCGTCAATTTTAGGATAGGATAATTTACAAGGAAATATTTTTTTTTCGTACATACTTTGTTGATTTGATATAAGGGGGACTTTGTTGTTGTTATTATTTATAAATTTTACTTTTGTAAAGGATGTGAAAATTTTTAAGGCTTCTTTTATTACCGAGAAATTTTTCGAAATTAGGTACAGTTTCGGTTATTTTCCAAAGTCCATGCTATTAATATTGTTAAGTAGTTTATATTTTTCAATAAAAAATTACTTAGAAACAAATACTTAATAAATTATTATAATTTTAAAGTTACTGACTTGGCTATAAAAATTTTATGTAACCTTGAATATTTGAAATACCTGTACATTAATGAAAATTTAACCTAATCGTATTCTATTATCTAATTCTAATATATGTATTGTATATTATATATTTTAGTAAATGTATATAATAAATTTTCAATTTTCTATTTATTTATTAAATTTGCTCGCGAAAATAAATTTAAAAATTTATTTTACTTCAATATCAAGATATATATTTTGTTCTACACTTTTTTATGTTTATATGCAAAAACAAAACAAAAAATGATTACATATTTTATATACTAAATACTACTATTTATTTAGTTATATTTCAAAATAAATTTTTATCATAAAAATAAATAATATTCAGTATGCCACGAGACAACGGTAGCCCTTACTTAAAAATTAAATTAGTAAACAACTATACATAAACGCACGCATACAAATACAATATGCATTTTTTTCCCTATAATAAAAATCGCATATGTGAAGAAAAATTTGTGCCGCTGTTGGAAAACAAAGCGACCAACATAAAAAAAAAATTCAATATGGCGACGGAAGAAAAATTAATATTAATTTTCCCAAAAAAAAATCCAATTTCCTTTTTCACACACGATCAATTATCATGTTTTGATCGTAATTTTTGTTGTAAAATAATTTTATAATTACATAAATTCAATTTTATTTTTTATGGTTTATCACTTTGTTCTTAATAATTAATTAGGAAAAAGTGTTCTATATATTTTACTTCACACATGTAACTGCACTTAAATATTATAGGTATTTTGTTTTTTAATATTTTTATTTTGTAATGTAAAAACTCACCTTATAACAGTTGCCATTTATTTGTATCACACACAAAATTTGAAAAAAAAAACTTTAAATTATTAACTTTTTCTTTTTTTATATTTTAAATTAATTTTTCAGTTTTCACAGAAGAAAATTAACTGTATCTCTTTTCTTCATCGACTTCCCTCTCTGACGGTTGAATTAGCAGTAATGCCGAAGTTCTATCGCATTGAAGCTGAATGTTTTTTTAAAAGGGATGGGATTAGTTTTAGTGTAGCCAATTGAGTTTGTTAAATATTATTTTGTGATAGTGCTGCCATTAGAGATTTTTAGTATTTTAAATTTTTCATATAACTTTTTTTTTGTTTACCAGAAATTCTGTAAAAATTTTCTTTTTACAAGATGTAAATTACAACTATTTATATAGAAAAATTATGGTGTTTCCTACAGGCCGTCTCCACTATCCATGACCGTTTCCATTTCCATTTCCATAGCCATTTCCATTTATGGATTTCCAAACAAAAAAAAACTGGGCATTTCATGAACTGAAATATTATTTGAAATATCATTGAAATTTGTATTATATTTTGATTTTCAACGTGTAAAATTGTTTTGTATTGGTAATATACAATACTGGGAATACAGAACGAAAGTCAATTAATAAATTAACCACAATATGAAACCTAATTTACAAATTAAACCACTTTCCACTATTTTATTTTTGACATATTCGTCCATAAACTTATCCATAAATGGACGTCCATAAAATTTGCCATTTATGGAATGGCTGATGGACGAGTGGTCTCCATTTTTCATATTTCCATTGCCATTTATGGACAACATGGATAGTCGAGACCCCGTGTTATTTACGCAAACAGATTAATCTGTAACTGTTTCTTATTTCTGCTCAGATCAATCTGATCTGATGGCTGTTTCTTTGTTTTTTTTTTGTTGCGGTTAAACATCATTAGCTGTGTTTTTTTATTCCTACTCTGTACTACTCGATATAAAAGGAATAAAAAAACGATGTAGTGCAAGGGGAAAATATGATTTAGAATTGATTGAAAAAAAATTGCCTACTTTGTTGATATTTTTTAAAAACCAAATTTTCAATATTCAAATATACGAAATATGAAGTATTTTCTTGTCAAATTTATAGTTGCCATATTAAAATTTAATAATTTCCCTTTTGCTCTACATGTTGTACTGGATAATTATGTAGAGTAGCTACAACAACAACCATACAGATACTCTACTCGTATAGTACAGAGTAGGAATAAAAAAACACAGCTATTTTTCAATATTTTTTTTAAGCTATTATTTTTAATTATTTATATTTTGTAAATTAATAACAATAAATATTATAAAAAGTAATATTTAATGAAAAATATTAGAGAAATTGTTATTTAAATTGAAAAATAATTTCGAAAATTTGAGAATTCCAGAGTTGCCGACCAATATTTTAATTTTACCCGGCAACATTATTGTAGCATTTTTTGATCTGAAAAAAATCTGACTGTTTCTTATTTAACTCGACAAATTGATTTAAAAAAATCTAGTCGATCTATAGATTTAAATAAGAAACACACCATTAGTTACTGTAGCTTATATTAGGTTATAAGGCGTCCTTTTCAGTTCATTCTCATGAGATTTCTGACTGTGCGACGCAGACACGTGGCAGTTGGCAGAATACCAAACTTTTAGTGACTTTACCTCTCTTATACCACGCCATTATTGTATTATAGCGAGAAAATGTTGTAGCACATACACTCGCTAATAGGACATATACCACTATACATTAATAGGACATATGCACATGTACATTACAAACTAATAGGACTAATTTACATGCATGGACGCACAATCCTAAAATGCCTTTTCTACACATGGCACATGCATATTGCACAGTTTTGACTTAAATTTTAAATCAATATAGTCATATCGGACGCTGCTTGTATTGCAGATTGCAGCTACACACAACACACTCCATCTGATGACATTACAATTTACAAAATGAGTAATTTGACCACACCCCCAGCAACCAAATGTGAAATAATTGTGACAAAAATGTCACAAAAAAATGTGATTTGTCGACAAAAAATTGTCACAATACGGTGGAAAAATTGTGACTGTGGTTTACCCGAATTGCGACATTTTTATGACATTTTAGTCAGAAAAAGTGTGACATTTTTGTGGAAGAAATTGTCACAGATTTGTGAACAAAATTTTGACATTTTTGTGAACCAATTTGTTACAGTTTTGTGAACAAATTTGTCACATTTATTTGGACGAATTTGTGACAGTTTTGTGTACAAATTTTTCAAATTATTATGGTCATGTAAATAATTAAAAAACGTTTTTAAGGATTTGTTTATTTTTTATTTTCAATATCAATCCAATACTATAAAGAGTATAAAGTATACTTATGTATTTCAAAAATATTATATATAGCATTTTCAGGCCTCTTATTTTCTTCTATTACTTTCATCAATACCTTCTTCGACTGATTTCATAGTTTGTAGAATATTTATTTGATGATATCGGAGCTCATCTACAAAAAATACAATACAATAGATAATAAATAATGTAAAATTTAATTTTTCTTATTGCTACAAATTCAAAATAATTTTAAAAAATACCTTTAAAAGTTTCAGCTCAAATCTTTTTTTTTATTATCACAAAGGAATAACATTGATTTTATTCTAGAACAAAATAATATTATATCAATAACAATCATTTGCGTCATAATATTATATCAATAACAATCATTTGAAATTTTAAAAAAATTATGTGACAAAAGATTCACAATAATTTCACAAAAAAATGTCGAAAAATATTTGTGAATTCTTTGTCACATCTCGTTGTGACAAAAAATATTCACAAAATTGTGCACAAAAATGTCACCAAAATTCCACAAAAAAATGTGGTCACAGTTTCTGGCTGCTGGGGACATTACTCCTGCATACATGCTCAAACAAAAAAACATAAAAAAAAATTGTAATCACACTATCAGCATATGTAACGACAAAATCAACCTGCATGCATTCATGTGTCGTATACGATCATCATGCATGCATGCATGTGTCGTATACGGGGCCACTTTTTAATTTAAAAATTAAACTTTCTAAGTCTAGGTTCACACCGAACTTTGTTTTGTTAAAATTAACAAAACTATTTTGACATCTCACACGTTGAGTATAAAATCATACTACACATAAAAGTTATTGTGTATAAACACCAAATTTTTTAACGCACACTATAAAATTAACAAAGTTATTAACAATGAAAAGTTGTCGAGCATACATATTTTGCTTTGTTATTTACAATGTTTTTGTGTACCAACCCTGCAAAAAATGAATTTCCCAAGTGAAATTTTATACCAGCTGATATTTTTGACAAATATTTTGAAGTATGATATCAAATGAAAATCAAATAATTTTAATATTTACAAAATATTATAGTGGTCTTCACGACCTAAATATTTTTTCTTGATATTTTGATATTTTTTTTTTAAATTACGTGAACACCTGTTTTTGGTGCCTGAGATATTTTGATTTTTTTTTTACATTTTATGTCTGGCAGTACTGAATATTTCATGTTTTTACGTTTATTTTACATATTTATATAATCTGGTAGCACTGAAATAATTTAAACAAATATTGTTAAAAATTAGAATTGGCAAAATTTAAGGAAAAATAAGTAAATATGTAATAATACTAATTTTAAACTGCAATACTAATTTTAATAAACAAGAATCCCCGTCAATACAACACAAAATAAAATTTAAAATTTCAAAACAGAAAATTTCTGACAGTAGTATTTTGACATATATATCAAAATATCAAAAAATACATGCCCAGCGGCATGTATTTTTGATATTTTTTTTGACACTATCGTGATATTTTAATATTTTTTTCAACCAATCAAAACTCGTTATTTCGTAAAATATCAAAATATCAAAATATCAAGAAAAAATATTTAGGTCGTGAAGACCACTTATTTGTTATTTTGAGTTTGAGGAAAAAAAAATTTGTGATTGTGACAAAAAGGAGAATCAAAATGAAAAAACTTAAAATTTTCCATTGAAATTTCAGATATTTTTATTTTTGTCCACAAAAAATTATTTCAATGAAAATTTGTTTAATATTTTAATATTTTAATAAATTTCACAAGTTATACATTTCAAATTTTGTTTTGACATTATTGACAGAAACTTCAAATATAGTACTAATAAATTCTCAAAAATGTACTACTACATGAACAGAGAGTTTTGTTTATTTTAACAAAGAAAATCTTGGTGTGAACGAGGACTAATAATTATTTCAATCCGTAGATTTGCAGTATTTATCCTTTGAATGGAATCCATCCACACAGTATTCACCCAGTATTCCTTTGCATCCACACAGTATTTATCGTGCAATAATTTTCACTTTGGTTATATTTGGATAAGATAAAAATATTTTCGAAAGGAAATTATAAAAATCGAAAGAAAATTTTCAAGCGATTTTTATATTATTTTGAGAATTTTGACGTTGAAGTAAAATGACATTGACATGACAATTCATCATATATTTTCATAAGTATTTTAGCGATTTTTTAAAATGCTTATGAAATTTTTTCAAGATTATGAATATACATATATGTATATGAAACCTAGTTCCCGGTAGAGGCGTAAAGTGTAGTTATAGGATAGAATCACGTTTAAATGGAATTTCTACCGCAGTTTCAACTAATATTATTATTATTGTAAAAAAATAGATGAAAATAATATTAATATAGGTAGTATTACCTATATTTTTTTTGAAAGTACAATAATAATAAATCTAACGTAATTTATACACTATTTTAGCAACAAAAATAAATTAATTAAAAGAGGTTGACTAATTTTCTTTTTAAATAGGTAAACATATATTTAATTATAAAACAATTGGTAATCTTACATAAAAAAAAATCATTTGTTATCCTATAACTGCTTAATGCGACATCTGGAGGAAAAAAACTTGGCATGATCTATGGGAACGCCTTGTTAGTCTCCACAAAAGGCATGAAAAAATATACTGTGTGGATTCCGTGTAAGAAATCTATTGTTTATAGGGTAGATATATTATATACGTAAAAGTAACGGCACGTAACGTAACGCCGCAAACAAATTGTAATATTTACTGCCCATTTACTGCACCTGCACCACAAACCCAAATGCAGTTATATATGTCTCTCTTTGTCTCATTTACCTAAATTAATGTAAATGTGTTTGTGAGTAAAATTTTTTTGTTGCGAGTTGCATTAGTGTGTATTCATCGTCTAATATTTTTCACAGCAAAAAATGTCGTCTCTTGTGTGCTTTATACAGAGTGAAGCAATTTTTAGAAATTACGCTAATAAAGTATTTTAAACAAAGTAAAAAATTAATTTAAATAATTTAATTATAATTAATAAATAATTAATGTCGTGTGTGCAAATAAAATTACTAAGAAATTAATCTATAAAGTTATTAAAAATACATAATAAATTCTAGACACAAAAAGCCGCAAAAATTCCTATGGGATTTTCTTTTTTGCGCGTTTGGTATTCAACATTTTTTACTTGATTCAAAATCAAATTGAAAAATGAATATAATTTTACGCCATATACAAAATTTCGACATAAATTAAAGGAAAAATTAAAGAAATTTGTAACAAAAAAAAAATGAAATTTATAAAATAAAAATAAAGTGTAAAGTTTTTCATTTATTCTTTTTTATTTTTGTTCCTATGTGTGTGTGTGTGTGTGTGCATAAATTTTCTTTACAATATATTTTTATTTCAATTTAAAAACGAATTAAAATCAATAATTAAGAGAGACAAACCTATACATTATATTTAAAGAGTAAGAGAGAGAAGAACTATATTTTATTTAGTGTTCTTCATTCTTTTCTGTATGGTTTTTTGTAAGGTTCACTAACACTATGATTAAAAGAATAATAAAAATATAAAATTCTCTTGAAAATAGAAACAAAACAAAAATAAAGAGAATAGAAGAAAGAAAGAAAAAAACAAAAAAAAGACATATTAAAGAGTGAAATAACATTATAGGCAGAAATACAGAGTGTAATTGCGACAGGTATATAAATATAAAAAATCTATTTCTATATTTTTCATTTGTTTTTTTTGTTCTGTTTCTGTGTACTTTTTTAGCAATTTTTTTTTTGTTTTTAAATAATTGTTGCACATATTTTTTTTCTTTATTTTTGTGTTTCTTGTTTTGGTCACATTTCTTGTTTCCGGTTTTTTATTTAAATAATTCTTAGAGATTTTTTCCACAATTAATTTTTTTTTAAAATAACAAAAATTGAATTTCAAATGCAATTGGTTTTAACCCTTTGACTCAACATTAATTATATATTGATTGTTTATGAAGCAGTAGTATCTAATTTACTCAATAATATAACTATAAACTATTGATATGTATATATGCCCTGTTTTACCCTCAAAACTATTTTATCTTGTTAGGATTGATTCGAAAACTATAAAAGGACCGTCTATTGGTCATTTCCTGCATAGTAATGTCCGAAATGACAAGAAGATGCTACTAAATGGTATAGTTCAAAATAAATATAAACAATTTTTTTAATTTTCAATCGGTTATTTACCCTTTACGTTTACAGCAATAAATGATCACTCATCTTCATTAATTCCAATTTCCAAGCTTGGAATCAAAGGGTTAAACATGTATTTTACTAAGTATTAGTATAGCATAAAAGTTCAATTGAATGTTTTGCAACAATTTTGCATAATCTTTAGTTTAATATAAGAAGAAATATAACTTTGATTAAGTTGAATGAACTTCTTGGCTATTTTTAAGACTAGATTTTCAATAAAAATTAAAATTTTTAATTTCAATATATTTTTTATTCAATAAAATCATGATAATCAATAATCAATTTTACAACCAAAACCTATAGTAGTAGTAGCAGTCAATTTTTAGTATTTTTTAAATAAATTAATTAGGAATTTATTGCAGAAATAATTTAGATTTAACTTATGAATTTAATACCGAAATATTTTAACAGGTTTTAATTTTGAACTTGATTTTGTAATTCAATGAAACGGTTCTACGACGATTTTGATTAAGATGTAATACATATTATTAATAGTTAGTTATTTTTTAAACATATGTTGGTATATATAATATATGTAATATAAATTACAAAATTAATTTTTATGCAATGTGGATATAAATAATCTTCCTTTTCTGTTCTAAACAAAATGCCCTAAAGCTTAAATTATAATTTTAATTATGTACTTATTTCCTTTTTTTTTCTTATCTTTTCCAGCTTCAAAAAAAAAAATATTAAATTATACTTCATTATTGTAATAATAATAATAAAACAAGAAACTACTATAAAAATGGCAGTTCGAACTCATCAATATTTTAGTTTACGATGGAATAATTACCAAAATACAATGACATCGGTATTTCAACAGCTACGTGAAGATCAATCATTTGTTGATGTTACATTGTCATGTGAAAATGGTTCTTTAAAAGCCCACAAAGTAATATTAATAATATATAATTTATATATCACTTTTCTATATTTAAATATAATTCTTTTTTTTCATATTTAAGGTTGTGCTGTCCGCATGTTCATCATATTTTCAAAAGCTTTTATTAGAGAATCCATGTAAACATCCAACAATAATATTACCAGCTGAAATTATTTATAATGATTTAAAAACCATTATTGATTTTGTTTATAGAGGTGAAATTGATGTTACAGAATCAGAATTACAGGTATGAATTTTTTTATTAATTAAATGAAAAAATAAAGAAGTTTTAGTATATTTAAAAGCATATTGCCATAGAGACAATTACCACATCCTTTTAATTGTGTCTATGATATTACTCATTTAGAATTCTTCATAAAATATAAAATATTTTAGTTATGATTATTAAAAACTAAAACAGACATGAATTATGAAAAATAATAATTTTTTTATCATCATTGGATAATTATTAATTAATCAACAAACATCGATGTTCATAGTACATATAATAACAGTTCAATTTCATGAAAGTGTTAATGAACGTTGACAATAAATAATTCGTGTAACTTAAAAGAACAATTAAAAATATACAACGACAGATTGTGATTATACTTCTTGGAACATGAAGAAATACTAACAACTAATTATTTAGCTAAATATAAATACATATATTAATTTGAAAAAAATTATTCAAAGTTACTATAAAAAACTTATTATGACTTAACATTCCCTCGATTCAGCTTCGATTTTTTTTTTTTTAATTCCACGCCATCTACTAGGAAAAGTATTAAACAATTTGGTTTGAGTCTTCCATAAAACAATCTTAGCTCTAATTTTAAAATTTTACCACGAATGAGCGTTAAAAAGAAAACAAAACAAAAAAAAAAAATAGAGCAAGAACCAAGAAAATATGAAGAAAAAAAAGATAAACATTTCTGATAAGAAATTTTTTGCCGGCACGGCATTCAATTTTTTGGTTCTTTCTTACAACAATTGGAGATTGTATCGTATGAAATGGAGTATATGTGTAGTATGATTTTTGTGTGTATTATTTCGTTGGTGGTGTGGTTGCATTCATTTCAAAACATAAACTTCTCCCTATTATAATAAAATAAAAAAAAATTGAAACAGAAAAAAAACCAACACAAATAAATGATGTTATTCGTCACAATGTGCGCACATAAATTTCAAAAAAAAAAAAATTCCTTTCTTTTTTATTTTTTTTTTGTTTGTATTGCAATCAAATGAAGAATTTTTTTTCCCACACATAAACAATAATACCAATTTTTTTTATGTATATTTACAAAAATAAAATTATAATTACACTTGTCGTCACTTTACTCTTCGATTCCCTTTGTGTAATGTGTATACAGTATACAGTCAATATATAATTCACTGCTTCCTCCTTCCTTACTGACTGCTGCTCCAACAATCTGCTCCACTCACACTCCACCCAACTCTACGTTCAACTCAACCACAAAAAAAAAATGTTGATAATTTTTTTTTCCTTCTGGGTATGTGTGTGTTTGTAAGTGGTCTGCTCTCTGTCGGGAAGAAAAAATAAAAAAAAATTATTTTTTTTTTAATCGAGACGAGAAAATTGTATTCGTGAATGTGTATGGGAATCCGTCAATCGCGTATAAATATTCTGTTTTTTTTTGTGTTGTTGGTTTGTTTCGAACTTCGTTTTACGATAGCAATTTTTTTTTTCTTTTTGGATATTTCTTTTATTGTGGCAATGATTGTGTGTTGGGTACAAAAAAAATATTAAAAAAAAAAACCCTTGAACGAAGAAAAAATTCCCTTTCATTTCAAGTTCGACCTCGCCCCGCTACGACGGTTCAGTGTAAATAATATTATTATTTTTTAAATTTTTTAGTATAGTTGGGAATTATTAAAACTTAAAAAAAAAAAACAAGATAAATAAAGGATTTTTTTTTTAATTTTTTAGCATAAAAAATTAAAAAACAAAAATTTTTTTTTGTGCCGGATAATTTTTTAATTTAGTTTCTTTTATTTTACTTTTTTTTCGTAAATTTTTTTTTTGTGATCCTTTTTTTTTTAGTAGGTGAATATAAAATACGAGAAAAATATCCTTCTAACGATTCAAAAATATTTAAAAAAAACAGAAATTTTTAAAAAATTTGATCAACGAGTTTCGTTATTTTGACGTTTAAGTATATATATTATTTTTACGTAGTTTCCGGTGTTGATTTAAATTTAATTAATTTCAAATACTTATAGCAAATTAATTATCAATTTTGGAGAAACTTTTTTATTTTATTTATTTATTTTAAACAAAGAAAATTAATTTTTATTTAAAAAATAAAAATATTTTTGGTTCACAAAAAAAAATCAAGTTTTTGTGTTAATGAACTTTCAAAAAAAAAAAATTCTTGTGAAAATAACCGGTTAAAACCAAAAAAAGAAAAAAATTAAAGTGGATTACATGATAAATTAAATTGTTAAAAATTATAATTTCTTCTTCATGGGATTTTTAATTTTTTTTTATTAAATTATCTCTGGAATAATTCAAAATACGTTTTTCAAAATAATTTCAATCAAGGAAAGAAATTGAGGTAAATTAAAAATATTGTTATGCATTTTTTTTGTTTATATTTTTTTTTGTCGAAAAATGAAAATGTAAAATTGGAAAATTAATTTTAATTTAAAATCAATAAAATTTAGTTTTTTTTTTGTAAGGTTTCTTCGAAAGTCAATAAATATTTTCTAAATTACTTTTTTTACTGTCAGTTGTTGAGAAAAAATGAAAAATTGGAAATTTTATTTGAATGAAGTGCTTGCTCTAGTATCCTTTTTTCTCGAGCCTTTTTGCAAGAATTTTTATCAAAGCCTCTCTGTTGGTTTTTGCAACCCTTTCCCTTTTTTACACTAAAAGTTCTGAAAGTGACACTAAAATATTCGACAGTTTTAGTGTCAAAAAGGGTTGTCAAAATCACGAAAGAAGAGTGAAAGAAGGGTCTAAGAGTCGATATAAATTCTTATGGTAAATAGATACAATCCTTTTTTTTAATTACAATAAGTATTTTCTAATTTTTTTTCATAATCGAAGCACCAACCATTCCCCCCTTCCACATTTCTTCCTGCATTTATGCACATAAATAATTTTAAAAGAGTAAACATTTACCATAAAATTATCATATAAATGAAACTTATTTATAAAATTACCCACAATTACAACCTTTTTATATATGTAGTACATTAAATTACTAACTTATTTGAAATTTCAATTTGCTGAGCATATCGAAAATTATAATTAACGAAAAAATTACATCATTTTGCATATACAAAAAAAAAATACATTTTTGCATTGTGAGAACTAAAAATGTGCAAAGTTTGTTAAAAAAAAAATTTATGCATATTTCGATTTAATTTTTCATGTTAATATGTAATTATAAAATTTATAAATTGTTATATGCATAATATAAGTAATATTTTCAAAACCAAACTAAAATTTAACGTCAAATTAATTTATATATGTATAAAGGGAAAATTTACAGACATCAAAGTCAAGTCAACTTCTTGAATTGAAAATTTTCGGTCATATACATATGTATATAAAAACGTCATCGCGGAAAGGCATTTTATGGATATTTTTTAAAATTAATTATTATTAATAATTTATTTTATTAGGAACATTAGGACAAAATATAGAAGTAATCGTATCGGTGTTAGATTGATTTGGATTAATTAATGTAATTTATTTATAATAAGCATATAAAAATTAATAAAAATTAAATAAGTAATTAACACCATTATTATTTTTAGAAATAATTTTGATTTTAGAAAAACTCATTTGTTTTCATAGTAAAATTAATTTAGTAAAATTAATATTAGTAAATATTTACTACACTTGCGTTATTTAGAATCATATTTCATGATCATCGATTTTACTTCTTGGATTTAGTTTACTTATTCTAGGTATTTTAATTAAATATAATGGAAAAGTATTTTACTTTTTCTAATAACTAATTTCAACTAAATTGTCAATTGTTACTTTATATCTTCCTGAATGTTTACCAAGTACCTTTATCATTACTTGCACAAGTCAATGATCAATTTCCATACTCAATTACAGAGTACATATGTATTATAAGCACCTAATATTTATATAATTATATTAGCATACTTGCAATTAAATTCCATCATAGATAATCTTATCAACTCTTCTTTTTTCAATAAATCTTTTAAAAATTTCAAAATAGATCTCATAGCTGCCATTCGAGTCTAATCAATTATATGTACGTGTAATTGATTTTAACACGATCAATTATTATTATACTAATAGTATGGAAACCCCCTTTCTAGAATCTTAGACCTTCGTTTAGAAGAATAATATACTGAGTTAGTATTTTAGTCAGTATTCCAAATAATGCCAATATTATTCAACCATATAAGAATCTCTTATATTAAATTGCATCTTTGGATGAAAAAAAAAAGTCAAATAGCGTCATAGTCGAATTTATTTTTTTATCGCTTTCTTCCCATTTTCCCAGTCCTTTTTCATTTGCCTATATATATAGAAAATCATACATAAAATGTATATATATGTATATGTATAATTAAAAAAAATGGTCGGATAAAATATTAAAAATACGTAAATCATTTTTGTTTATTGGTAATTAAGAAAATCCTGTAACAAGCAATTAAATTATTATAAAATATATGAGATAATTACAAATCGACGTCAATGTTAAACGTAATAAGAAATCTATTTTAGGTCAAATCACACCCACTTTGATTAATGTAAAAAAAAAGGATATTTATTATGAAAATTGCAAATTATATTTAAAAAAAAAAATATTCATTTCATTTTTCTTTTTTTTTTATATTAATAATATTCTATATAATATAATTATAAATTTTTGATGTCGCGTTTATCTATCACCACCAATCAAAAAAGTATCAATAATAATCATATACATAATAATAATAAAACCAACCCTAAAAGAAGAGAAAGCCAAAAATGTATTAAAAAAAATTTGCTATTTTAAATATATTCAATATCAGAAAATTCTTACATTAATTATAAAAATATATATAAAAGAAAAATAATCTAATCCAATGTTTTTTTTTTGGGATCACACCCAGCTCATTATTCAAATCATAACTAAGAAAATGGTAAAAAAAAATTATATACATATCACATTTATAGTCAAAAGCCAATCCCTCTTTGATATTCAACTTTTTTTTTTGTCTAAAAAAAATTAATTTAATATTTTTTGTAGGTATTATAAAAATATTGATAAAAAATAAAATAAAATTTATATAATAATAATTCAATATTACACAAATTCCTTTAGCCAAGAAAATTAAACAAAAAAAAAAGGGTTTTTTCTTATATATATCCCAAATAAAAGGAAGAAAAAAATTCGAAAATAAACTGACAGCATTTCGAAAAAAAATAAATATACGATTTAAAAAAATATTGTATAATGTGTTGTTGTTGTTTTCCTTTCTTATAAATAATTTTTAAAAGAAAGTTAGAAGGACGAATGAATGGAAAAAGAGATGTGTTCCATTTAAATGAAAATATATAAATATTATTCAAGTTGAAATATTACTTTTGAGTAGAAGATAAAGGAACGATTAAATTGAAATTAAAAGACAAATTCAAGAGAGTTCACTTAACGAAAGGAGAAATTTAGATAAGATCAATAAAAAATACTAACAAAATTTTCACCACCTCAAACATTTTGGCATTTTTATAATTTTTACAAATTAACTTGTTCACATCACGATGTCACATATCACATTGTTGTCAGGACTTTCAAGTTTTTGTATACAACATTTTATTGGTCTTATTTATAATCGAAATTGGACCTTAATAATTCGAAATTCGTATACTGTTAATTTGGAAATTAAACTACTTACTAAAATTACTAAACTAATTATATGTAAAAATACATCAAACTTTTTTATAGTCATTAAAATCATCTGCATGAGGTCCTTAAATTGAATGTAGAATGAAATCTATAATTAATTAGAAGTATTATTAAAAAATACTTGAATATAGATCACATAGGTGAATGGAACATAGCTAATTAATAATATAAAAAAATACCCGTGAAAAATTATAATAAATTCATTTTCGACAGGATAACGGGCAAAAAAAAACAATTGGAAAGCTGGGCAAGAGAGTATAGAAGAGCAAAAAAAAAATCTCAAATTATAAAATTACGTAATCCACTCCCAGAAATGTTTGTACTTTGTATTTGTAGTCCAACCATTCTACCATCCTTTTTTTGCGAATGAAACACCCCTCCCCCCAGTTTTTTTTAATTTTCTTCTTTTTTTTATAATTTTTTTTTAATAAAGATTTTTTTTTTTTTTTGCATAAAATTCATTGGACACACCCGTGCACTAATAAGCGTACAACAAAAAAAATTATTATATAATTTATATATATATGTATATAGTTATGTATATATACATATACTGTAAGGGATTATATTTTCACCCTTAAAATTTTTTTAGGGGGTTTGAGAAATTCGTTACTGGTGAAAAAAAAAATTGCTGCAAGGACTTTTTTCTTTTCCATTTTTTTTTAATGACCGATAAGAGAAAAAAAAATTATGAAGAAATGAAGGGAAAAAATGGAAATGGTCTCTTTTCATCGGTGGGGGCAATAACTGTTTTCGCATAACCCCGAATCTTATATATAATTTTTTTTTTCTTGAGGATTTTTAAAAAATTCTCATAGCCAAAAGGAGGAATTGTTAACTTTAAATATATACTCGTATATAATTAAAATTAAGGATAGAAAATTGAGTTATGTAGCACAATATTCTTTTCTAGTTTAATATTGGTTACGTTTTGCTTTAAACAAAAAGAAAAATTAATGTTCTATTTCTTAAAAATCATCAGTTTCAAATGACTAAAAAGGGTTTGTTAATATTTGAAGTAAACAAATATGTTCGATTTATTGCGACTAGTTCAAGAGCAAAATTGGTCATGGTTCACTAACGACAGGGACGAGTGCCGAAAATATATCGACAAGCCAAGGACTTGATTTTGATTGTGACAGCTATAAAAGAATAACTAATAAATAGAACAAAGTTCTAAATATTTCTGTTTAGTCCAACGAAAATTAGTTTTACAATAAAAATTTTTTTATAAAAATTTTTATTACATGTCATTAGGAATTTGTACAAAAACAATTTCACAAATCTAGAGATTTACTAAGCATTCCACTGTGGAGGGGATCCACTCTAGGACTCTTTTTTATCATGAGCCTTTTTTTAAGACTTTTTTCAAGCCTCTTGCATGATTTTGATATATTTTTTACACTAAAAGTCCTGAAAACTTGAAAAATTACAAATTTTCACAACTTTTTTAAGTATAAAAGTTGTCAAAATCACGAAAGAGACTTGCAAAAAAAAAGGAGTTCTAAGGAGAATATGATTTACATTGTAGGATTTGTAGTCAAGTATTTGTCAATAGAAGAGTCTATGTGCTTCATTGTATACTCGAAAAATACTTCGTGCACTTGCAGCAATACACATCGAGATACAACTGTTCATTTGGCAATAAATAAGAAAATTTATACGAAATTCCAAAGAACTATGATTATTGCAGTAAAATGAGTCAATTTAAAATTACTACAAACATTCTATGCAAAATTACTATAATAAGCTAAATGAAAGTTTTGGTTATTTTATATAAACAACAACAAAAATAAATATGCTAAAAAAAGGACATAAAAACACAAAAAAGAAAATTTCAATGATTATAAAAACTATAAATAAAAAAAAAATAGAAGGCCTTAAGAATTAAAGGAGCAGCAAATATCAATGGATTGTCAATATTTTTTTTAGTGGGGTTATTATGAGATAACAGAGAAGAAACAAAAATATTATTAAATGATATATGTTAAAAAAAATAGAAATATATAAGAAATTTGGAGAGAAGTCGACACATATTTGTATATTTAACTTGAAGGTATTATAAATTTTTGTTATTTTCCCAAAAAAAAAAAAAAAAACGATATAATATAATAAGAAAAATGTCCTTTTAGATAAGAATTCTGTCGTCTTTTTTGTTATTGTTGGTTGTAAGAGTTATGCGTGAATAAATTATATAGAAAATAATGTGCGTATTTTTTTTTTCTATATATTTTTTATTTATGTTAATCGTGATATTTATTTACTTTTTTTTTAGTCATAATTTATAAGCAAACTTTTAAGCTATTAACATATAAAAAAAAACAAAAATGTTGGTAAAAAAAAAGAAGAACCTAATTTATATATACAAATGAAAATTAAAAGAATATCTAAATTAACTTATTTGGCATATTAAAAATAAGGTCATTAAAATAGAATATGAGAAATTATAATAACTTATAAGTAGGGTTATAATTATAATGGCGGGCAATTGTCTCGCTTTGATTAAGAATATGGTTCGTTTTTTTTAACTGGGTAGAGAACTTTCTTTTGCTCTGATACCATACTTGTATGTACATATATATTTCATTTACATTTTAGGCTGATCTGGACCTTCATTTATATTTTAGGAAAGCTGGGAGCTTACAAAAAATTCTCTCAGAATAATTGGATGAGCCAAAATATATACACTATAAATGCAGAATTAGAAATATTGGCATTTATCTATTAGGTTTATATCCTAATAGTTAAATACCAATTTCTGTGAATAAACACCTAAGAGCCATAAGTCTATAATAGTTTAAGTGTGAAACAGATGGATAGATAAAATCGGATGGGAGATACTAACAACGAGTTTCTCAGATAAGTGGAAGAGGAGAATTGAGTAGACCAAAGCTTCGTCACGGGCCGGAACGTCTCTAAATTAAAGATCTTCAACGCCGGAAGATCTTTAATTTCATATTTTTTTAACATTATTTTACTGTTCTAAGATCCATAATTCCCCTTAATTGTCTGCAGAATGAACAAAATAGTTGTTAGAGATAGAAGATATAACCTGTCTGTCAGGTTTTAAAATGGTGAGCCATAAAAAATTGTAATTAATGAGTGAATCAAATATAGTAAAAAAATAAATAAATAAAATTCGGAAAAGGATATTATTTAAGGGAATCAAATTCACACCGATATTAACACAATCGGATTTTGTTAAAAATAAAAGTGAAAATTACATGTTGTAGACACTTTTGATCATTGTACATTTTTGTTATCGTAACTTGCTGCCCAAAAAAACTTAACAGATTTGTTTAGTTAAGTTCTTGCTTGTTTGGTTTGAAAGTTGGGATGATCTAAAAGGGTCCATTAGTAGAGTAAGACAAGTTCTATTCTTATGTAATTTCACTTATGGTTTGTCAACATTTAAAAGTGTCGGCGTCTCCTTATCTTTCTATTTTAATATTGCAACTCAAGGAATAAAGAGAATTATAATCAACTGAACAGACTCGATTAAAATGTTGTAGTAGATTTTATAAAGAAACTAAATAAAACGGTTCATGAGCACATGATACATACAACATACCTACTTCATTATGTACTCGTGTCGTGTTGTTGACAAATTTTTAAACAATATATTTTAAAATTCTAGTCTTTATTCTAAATTATTCATTAATATTCTAAAAGAAATTATCTTCACTTATAAAAAATTTAATATCTGACAACACTCGGTCATAATTGCACTTCAGGTAAATAAATCTCGGTTTCACGGTTGTTGTTTTTTTTTATCTTATAAGAAATTTTAACCCTCTTTGGTAATTTATTTAAAAAAAAACCAAATTACATTTTTTAGACCATAAGAAGAAAAAAAAAACAAACTATTAATCTTTCTGTTTCCTCTCTTTATATACATTTACCATTTCAGATATCACATATTCATTTCATCGTTATATTAAATAAAAATTGTAATGGTCACCTGAATTCCACTATATAACAAAATGACTATCCCTTTAGTTAGAGAAAAACAGGTTTACAACATTACTAAATGTGTGTTACTTCATGTATTTATTATTCTTAAGATTCTTTTTTTTTTTTTTGGTATATTTTTCTGTATATGCCCTTTTTTTATTGTGTCTGTGTTTCCTTATTACCCGATAATAGAACAGGATTTTCTGATTTCGTTGCTCATTTTTTATTCTTCTATATATAAACATAATGTATTATATAGTATACGTATACCTATGGTTACCAATTTTTCAAGGTTATGTGTAGATGAAACCAACGACGCGACACAGTAATTTTTAGTTTATAAAAACAGAAACCAAAAAGAAGAAATATATTATACGTGAAATATAATAATTTTATTTTGTGTTTATGATTTGGGAATTTTTGTATTGTACTTGTACACTATAAAAAAATGATTTTTGAAAATTTGAAAAGAAAAAATATATCAAAATCATCCTAAATAAAATATACATAAAAAATATGTTTATAAAAAATTTAATTTTTTGGTAATTTTTCTGTTGGTTTGGTATTTTTGGATAATATTTGTGGAAAGGAAATTAAATTTTTAGACAATAATTTTCGGTTACAAATTTTCGTAACCGAAAAAAAAATTGTATAGAAATTTTATAGATTCTAAAATTAACAGGACACAAAACATAAGTGACGACTGCCATGGAAGTGGAAATAGTGTGGTGTATATAAACGATAAGCTAATGAATTCAATTATTGGATATTAATTAAAACCAGTTCAGATCTCTTGGTGATAAATAGATATTAGGTGTTCTCCATTGTTTTATTTTAATTAGCATTTTGTTTAAAATTGAGAAACTGGTTCGAAGGACCAAATAGTTTGAAGGACCATAATAAATTATTTGTAGTTCGAACGCAACATCTTTTTAATTTACGTTATCATTTTTTGGGGGCGGGTATGTGTTGGCTGTGGTTTGATTTTTTTTATAGATTTGATTTTATGACTTTTGAAGAATAAGTTATTTAATGTTGAAAGACACTTATTTGTTAAGGACAATTTAAATTAAATATTTACGCCAAATTCTTGTATATGTTAATATTTAATTAATAAAAATATATTAAATAAAATAGAATTTTTTTTCGATAAATTATATTTAAAAAATACATAAATAAATCCTAGCTAGCAAATGGACCCGAAATGAAAAGAAAAAATCAATTTTTTTTTTATTTTATTTTTTTTCTCTTCAGTAGTTTTTTCCAGCTTCCTTCCGTTAATCGATCTCCTCTCTGTCCCTTTCTTTTTTTCTAGACTTATATTATATATCCTTACATATATGTATATATATATACATATATAGATTTTTAGTTAGATCAGACTTAATACTTATTCTTTATTCACCCTGGCAGAATTCATTTCACGCTTTCTTTTTTTTTTTTTGTATTCTTATTTATATATTTTTATTTCTAGTATAGTGTTACACACATATTTCATTTCCCTTTTTTTTTTTTTTTGTTCTCTAATAATACTTACCACCCGATAATCATCCTCCCGCACTCCCTCTCTGTTCATAAAGACAAAAATAAAAATAATTCGAAAAATTCTCCCCTTTTATTATTACAAGGAAGATTGTATAATTCCAAAGTTTTTTTTTTAATCCATTGTATTTGTGCATAGAGAAAGGATGGTGAGAAGGGGTGGTATCAGATTGAGGGTGGTTGCTTAAAGATTTCTTTTAAATACGATTTTTTTTTTATTTCCATTCATTTTGGGGTGGCATTAAAATGGACTAAAACTTTTCGTTGATTTTTTTTCTGGATATGGTATATCGGATTAGGAGGGGGTTGGGGGTGATGTAATGAACACATTGAAAAAAAATTGTAGCTAAATTTTTTCTATATATTTTTTTTTTATAGAAGAAAAAAATAAATACCATTTTTTTTCTATTTTCATTGTATTGGTTAAATTAAGTTGAACTCTTTGTCGGGTTGGGGGTGAAGGGTGAAAAGGTTCTTATAACTAACTATACATGTACAATACTTCATAGTTTTTTTATTTATTGTATAATTACATAAATTCTTTTTTTTATGTGCAAAATAAAATAAAAGAAGTAAAATAAAAATTAATAAATACATATAAAGAAATTTGTATTTAAATGTATAAGTTTTCCAGAGTCCAGGATATAATTTTTCTTTTTCTTTTTTGCAACTCTTTTGCTTACAAATGTTTTTTTTTTTTTTTTTTTTTTTTTTTTTTTTTAAATACTTAATAACGGACATACATGAATAGTCAGGCAGGACGATTTTGCTAAGGATAACGAATGAATTTAGAGATTATATAAATTAAAAAAAAATCCAAAAGTGAGAAAAAAAAATTATTTATAAAATAACTGAAATTTTTTTTTACTGCAATAAGCGCATATGAAACAAAAAAACATAAAAAGGACAAAAATACTTTTGTAAAGAGGAGAGGCGAGTCCGATAATAGTAGTAATTGTCTAGAGCTTTCTTTTTGTCATATATGTATCTTGAAATGCATTTAAATATTAAGTGAAAATTATGCTAAAATCATTTTCTAGTTTAGTTTCCTCTTTTTTTTAATAAATGATTAGTTTTATTACCCGGCTTCGTCCGGTAGTTGAATGGCGGAAAGTGTGGCAGAGAGACAGACTCTTGACAGTTGATAATAGCACAGTTGGAGTTGACCTAGAAATGGCAGCCAGAATGGGAGTTGCAAATTTCAAATCACTATACTGTTCACCATTGGATAGGAATTCTTCTGACAAACAAACACATGTATTTTCTGTTTTATAAAAAAAATGCAGTTAACAGAATTACAACATGATTATTGCTTCTGTGACCCCCTTTACATCTATTAGCACCCGATTGATTTCTTGAGATTGCTACTGCACAATCTCAAAAAGATCAGTCACAAGTCGATTTGTAGTGATATTTATTTCGCTGATCATTTTAATTCTATACGGTACATAAGTTTAACAGACTGTGGTTAGATCCTTGCCCAAGCAACGCGAAGCAAATAATAAAATTATCTTTAAATAAAATTATATTTTTTATTATGCGGTAGGAACTCTCCGGTAGAAGATTTTTTCTATCCGACTTCAAAATATTATCTCCCTAGCATTGAGAATTGGAAGCTTTGCAAAAACTTAACATTATATTCAATAAAATTAAGTAGAAAAAAAATGATATCACCGATGCTTAACAAAAATCTGAAACTATACACTGGGATCACATTAAACAATCTTTTTATTTTAATTAGAAAAAAAACACCCTTCCACCTTTCAACCTTCATTTTTTGTTTACTTTTTTTTTTGCTTCAATGTAAAAAATGGTATTTTTCTTCACTGGACATACAAAAGTCTTTCGTGTTAAAAGTTCATCCTATTATGGCTCTTTTTTTTCCTTAAATTGGAGCAAAATTAAGGGAATCATACAAGGAATGGGACATTTAAGTATGTAGTGTTTTTTTTTGTTGTCAGAGTATAAAATAAAAACCATAACAAACCACCAGAACTTTTTTTTCTTCTTCTGATGTTGTAGCATTTGTACATTTCGTAATCATAGCTGTAGAAAAAAAAAAGATTTTTGTGGGAGCGATGGGGGAGGGGAGAATTAACACGATTTTTATAATATTTTTTTTTTAAAGAAATTTTTTTTTCTGTTCGTAATTTAAAAAAACAAAATTGGTGTTTGGTGTTGTTGTCCCTTCTCTGACCTCCTACCAATGTTCTGTTTGTATTACACAAAGTATTGGTATAAGAAAAAAAAGGAGTATATATACATAAAGATTTTTTTTTTCGGGAAATGAAGATGGAGGTAGCCACCAAGTTTAAAAAATTGGAATTAATTTATTTTTGTATTCGTTAGTTTTTTTTTCATTTATTTTGAAGAAAAATAAAAAATTGCAAATGTATTTGTGGCAGGGTCTCGACTCCCAAAAAAAAAAACGGAAATAAAAAAAAATTTAAGTAATTTTTCTGTCTATGGTGGAAAAATTCTTCGCTGTTGTTTTTTTCTTCTTCAGATTTTTGTAGTAGTGTTGCTCGGCGGGGTTGAAATGGAAGGTTTACTATATATTCAAATAATTTTTTTTTAAAGTATTTTTTCGTGTCCTTCTTGTGTTATTTTTACATGGTTAGTTGGTGGGTTATAAATTAATATATATATATGTATATTTAATATCGACACAAGTAAAAAAAAATTATATTTTTGCATTTCCCATTTTTCAGTTTTTTTTTTTTTCATTTTCTTTAATTCGATTTCGAAATTTTAATTTTATTTTTATTTTGTATTTTGGAATTTTTCTTAGACAAAAAAAATACACGAATTTTAAAATCTTGTCTGTCTGTTTGTCCTATTTAACATAACTAACAGATATTTAACATTATCAGCTTCTTCATAAGAAAATTTTCGGTATGATAAGAATATTACGTGGAGAAGGATATAGTACGGATTGTTGTCCCGCTCATATAACATTTTATTTTATATGAGCGGGATTTAAATTCCATCTTTACTGAAAGCTGCAGGGTACATCAGGTAGATAGCGCTATTTAGTGCTTTAAGATTCATCAGGTAAATGGTAAACGCTATTTATAAGTAATTAATAAGGATAAAATTAATTAGATTATTAATTTATTTAAAATATAATCGCCAGATGTCACGATTTTCATTATATTTTAATTTATAAATTAACAATTTAGGTACCTACACAATTACTATATTTCACTGCGTATCATCATCAATATTATGGAAATTTGTTTTACTCCAAATTCGTCCTCCAGCTTGACATTCATAGCGAATTTGTAGATAGTCTAAATCTAAAAGTCACAAAAAGCAAGTACTATTTAGTAGTAAGAAAAATAAGTAAATACTTTTTAGTAGTAAAGGAGGTCATTATTTTGAAACTATTATACTAATTTTATGCTGATTGTTCATTTAATTTTTCTTTCAAAATTAATGAATAATATTCTCAGTAAAAGGCGAATTATGGGCTTGTATAAGTACTTGTATATTATATTTCAAGGATTTCATAATTAAAGTATATTGGATTAATGGTGTGTTGTGTAGTAGTGTGGTATGAAAATTGAATAAAAATTTTATTAGTAAAAACTAAAAATGGATTTCTTTCTTCTTTATAAAAAAGTGTGCAAAAACTGAAAACTTATAAAGAAATTCTAGATTGGATTGATTAAAAATACTCTGAGGTTTCAACTTAAATTTTTCTTCTATATTAGGTAATTAAAAATTACCATTGAAAAAAAGGTAATGTCGGACTAAAATACATTGAAAAAAAAGTAATATACTTTATTGCTTGACTATCAATCTTTATTTTTTCTGTTTTTCCTATTTTTTTTTGGGTTCAATGGGCAAGCGCATTAAACACTGAGGGTAATTGCTTTTAATTACACACTTATGGGGTTTTTTTCTTTATAAAATTTTTTAAATTGCTTTGTCGCACAAAACTATGAAGAGAATAATAATGATTAAAAAATAAATTATATTTTATGTACATTATAACATAAAAAGATAATAATTAAAAATTGAAGAAATTAAAATCATTTTTTCGATTATTTTGCTATGGACGATGTTAAATTTTGAAATTAGGTTTACATTTTTTTTTAAAATGACAGTATAATATCTAAAGGTTCCTTACGTAGACGGAAAAAGGACACTTAATGGTTGAAAATCATTAGTACATAAGAATATCGAATATTTTCCTCAAATATTAGCAGCATTAGGATCAAACACGTGAAAAATTGAAGATAAGTTTCTTCCCTTGCAAATTAATTTAAAAACTTTTGAGAGATATTAAATAATTTTGGAGATATATAAGGTAAACGGACCATTAGTGGAGATATAATTACGGTGTAAGACTTTGAAGCTTAATTTAGTAAAGAAAAAATATTATAAACCCCAAAAATTTAATTTTAATATATTCTAGATTAAATTGACTTTAATATTTTAGATCTAAATACAAGATATATTAAAAGATATTTTAAATATAGCTTCATAAATATATTAAGTCGTATGTTCCAGTAATGGAGATACAATTTTTTCCTAGTGACCGTATAGTGGAGATAGCACATGTACCAATTATGGAGTTAAACAAGATAATTACTATTAGGAAAAATAATACCATATATTTTTTAATTCAACATGAAAATAATGCAACAAAAATAAATAACGTTTACAAAATATAAGTAAATAGGCACATATAATAAATTTCGATTCAATTGTTTATCGAAATCGTTACTATAATTAATTGATTTCATTAATATTTTAAACTTTTCTCAAAGATTTTATTTCTTCGACCGAATATAAACCACGGGAATTCAACAACATAGGTTCTTTTATTGTTTTAATTATTTTTTGTTTTTTATACCAAACAACGTCATCGATTTCAGGCCACTTCCATTGGGATCCAAACATTTGCATGACTTTAACATAGGCATCGCCATTAGATTTATTAATGTCTAGTACCAAACCAGGAAAATATTCTTTTTCATATACTACAATAACATACTGTCCTTGGCGTATATCTACATTACACGTTGTAATATTGAAATTATTGTTTTTATTATCTGATGGATTATTTATTTTTTCTTTTTCTTGTTTCCTTTCTTTATCCTTTTTTATAACAGCCATTTTTGCTTTATTTTGTAAAAAATTTTGACGTATTAATTTTTTTTTCAATCTGTCCTTTATTATTTGGTCTTTTTTGTCTTTTTCTTTTTTTTTGAAGGATATCCAATTATCTGAACTAATTGCATATGGAATTTTTTCTTTAACAAGTTTACCTTTCAATGGTTCAGTTTTTGGTTCTGGCCAAAATAAGTATTTTTTAAAAGGTGTAGGTATTTTGATTTTGGACGTGCTTGTTTTTGAACTAATTGATTTATTAGATGAACTTAATTGGTTGGAACTTTGTAAACATAATCCTGTTGTAATGTCTTTTACAGGAGTCTGTTCTGATGCACTTTCAGAAATATGAATAACATTAACATTCATTTCTTCTGACGATATCAGTACTTCATTGGATTTTTTTGTTAAAATATCTTCTTCTATTTCAGGTACAGCTGTTTTATCTGAAAAACAAATTTCGTCGGAATCTATGCATAACATCATAGATGCATCACGTTTATTTGGTGACATATCAAACTCCACTACATCTTCTTCACCTAACATTTGATTTAAAACCTCATCATCACAGTTTAAAATATTATTTGTGAAAGTTTGATCGCCAATTTCAATATCATCAATTTTTGAGCTATTTGATTGGATTTCTAAGTTGTCGTTGGTATCATCAATCCTCAATTGACTTTCAGCAGACAAAATTGTTTTTGATTTAATTTTTTTCCAAAAATTATACAAGCTTTGGTCTGCTATTGGACCATGCCACTCAGTCGAATTTTTAAATATTTTCAATTGATCTGGTTCAAGTTCTGATTCGAAAATGTGTAAAAAATCAATATATTGTGACGGTGACTTTGCAGGAACTTTTAATAATTCTAACGCTTTATTTTTTATAATTTTGCTATAATTGACAGCATTAACATCAAAAGGATATAAGCCACATGCTTTAAATCCGTTTTTTAAATTATTTTTATGATTCTCGTTAACTAGTACTGTTTGTAATAGAGGAGCAAATTGTTCTCTTTTAATTTTTTCACCATTATTTTTCATTCGCAGATTCCGCACAGCATTTCGCCATTCATTTTTTAGAGGATGAAAAAATGACACATCCATAGGTTGTATTAAGTGTGTCGAATTAGGCAATAGTGCGATCAAAATTATTTTATTCTCTTTGCAAAACTGACTTAGTGTCAATGTTAAATGTGATGCATGACCATCAAGAAACAGTACAACGGGTAACGGTATTCCACTTGAAACAATCCACGGATAAAATGAATTGGCTACGAATTCATAAAATGTTTCACCAGTCATCCAGCCCGATTCACTTCGCCCAATAATCCATCCTTTAGGAAACGATTGTGCTATAGATAATGGTATACGTTTATACTGAAATATAATCATGGGAGGAGCTAGTGTTCCTTCTGCATTGCCAGTAAATAATGTAGTTAAACATTCTTTCTCGTCATTTGCCACATAAGAGTAAACAGAATTGTCTCCTCTTTTTGTCAATACCTGTTTCTCTTTCGGTGACAGAAACATTGCAGTTTCATCACAATTAAACACACGTCTAGGATTTGATAAAACGTCCAGTAAATTTTCATTTTTAAAATAATTAGCTACTTCCTTGAACCAAAATGAAATCTTTTCTTCACTAACTATAGCTCGAGCTTTAGTCAAATTTTGGCTTACTCTCTGTGCAACATTTGGATTTCGACGTAGAAAACTTGCATACCAACGACGTCCTGAAATAAATACAACTGAAAATATTAGAAAGGACATTTCATTTATAGTGTACAAATTAAAATTACCTGGTTTATTTTCTATGAAATTGTTGGGAATATTAAGTTGTGTTACTAATAAATGAACTGAATCCAATAATTGTGTTTTTGAAATTGGAAATCCCCTACTGGACATCTGGAATATCCACTCTACTAAATAATTTTCTTGTAGCTCAGATAATACCGTGGCTGGTCCTTTTTTGGTATTTATATTATATTTACCAGTAAACCTTCTATTTAATGTATTGTATGGTATTTGAAATTTTTTAGCTGCAGCATAAACAGTAGATCCTTTTTGTATTTCTTCCAGAGCTGAAATTATGTCCTGTGAGGTGTACTTGATCTTGATATTTACTTCAATTTTTCTTGATTTGATATTTGTTGAAATTTTTCTCATATTCTTAACTTTCTTTCCATTATTTGGCGACATTATTATAATGCACCTAGTAATGGAGATAAATGTTCTATTAAAGGAATGTATCTTAAAATAACATATTTAATAGCAAATTAAAATAGTTATTAATTTGTTAGCGTAATTTTTAAAAAAATTAAAGATAAAAGAATAAAAAAAATATATATTTTTTTTATTTTTTAGTTTAATTACAATATTAAGTATAAAAATAAAATAAATATACTTGTTCAGTAGTGGTGGAAATACTTTGTACCGAAAGTGGAAGTATATTTATTCGTTGTACTTTTAAATAATATTTTTAGCATTTTTATATTAATAAAGTATATTTCCACTTCTGGTCTAATCAAATATATAATATTTATAAACATTATTCTTTATTTATATTTAGTTGTTTCTTTAATTTTAATAAATAATTATTAATTTTAAAAAATATAGCGAGTGTGCCAATAATGGAGATATATCTCCACTACTGATACATAGTATATTTTTATTGTACCTATAGTGGAAATTCACTTTTTTTAATTAATTAAAATAATTTTTTAATGAAATATTAATTTTTATTAATTTTTTGACATAATTTAATTATATAAAGAAGTACTTACTTTAATTTTATATACTAAATCGCTGGAAAAACAAAATATAATTTTCACTTTTCCTTAAAATTTTATTAAGGAAATTCACTTTTTTTTCACTAAAAAACTTAAAGCCACGACTTGTTGAAGTAAAATGAATTTTACAAATTATTTCAAGGGTAACATAGATTTCGAGCAAAAAAATTTCAATTGTTAATATATTTTCGTAACGATAGCAACTTAAAATTAGAATTATGCTACTTAGTTTTCTTAATTATTTTAAAAAACCGCCATTATCTCCACTATATATCCAACCTTCCACTAATGGTCCGTTTACCTTACATAAGTATATAATAGTTTACTGAAAAAGTAAAATTTTTGTCCACTTTTCGGTGATCAGCCTTAAATTCTTCCTTATTTTTCTTTTTTCATTTGCTCCTTTTGGGAGACTCTGGTGAAACTCAGATAAAATGTCAGGAAAATCGTTAAGAGGTAGGCCTAGGTCCACATCGCACTATTGTGCCATAAGAATTTTTTTTTTGTAAAGCTATTTAATAAGGGACAAAACCTAAATTTCTGAATGTTATGTTCAATGTAGTTATACAATAAATTAATCCAAATTTATATATAAGCTTTTACAGAGTTTAGTTTAAATATTTTCAGAAGGAATGTTCCTTATAAATTTCAGTTGAATTAAAATTAAAATGTTCCTTAAATTACAGTTGAGTTGAAATTTCTCACATAATTTGGTTTAAAAAATCTTAAAAAAAAAATATCGTAGATGTATTCAGTCAAATTGAAAATACATTTTGTAATTTTATTTCCTTATCTCAAATTTTCGAAAAAATATAACAAAAATGTGTAAAATTTAAATGGATTCAAATTTGATTGTAAATGTATGTAAATCATTAATACAATTTTTAGTAACAACTCTTTTTAAGTCGTAATCGATTAAAGCCCCAATAATTATTTCAATTATATATTACAAAAAAAAAAGAGAGAAAGAAATGCTTTTTATAATCTTAAGAATTTTGCTGACATATTAAAGATTATGTTTTTTTAATAGTAAACAATTTCAATAACTCAATGACAAAGTGTATGTAGCCAAAGCACATCTTTTTGTTTTTTTAGCTATAATATAAAAAAAAAATTAACAAGATTAATTACAAATAAAAACTTTTATTTTCTTAATTTAATCAATAATTAACTATGTAATATATAAATAATTAAATTTTCTTATCACTATTTATTTATTTTATTATGTTGCCATAATGGCGACGTACACACATTCGTCCTCCTCTAAACCAATATAAGAATAAAATCGACAACGACCTTCGCGAATTCAAAGCTCTCCTTCTTCTTTTTTTTTTAAACCAGCAACTTTGTAAATTTTAATTATATGAAAATGAATGTATATTAATGTGTGTAAATCAATTTGAATCGATTGATCTAAAAATAAAAATATTGTTAAACAAAAAAAAAACTAATAAAACCTTTCAAGTGCGTTTTTTTTAAACCACATGTCAACTTTAAAAAAAAAATGGTTGAATATCAATTTATTTATTTATTTTACATTTATTATTATTTATTTATTTTTTAAATACGTGGTACTTTTATAAGTTTTTGTGTGTAGAAGAGACGACATTAATTTATCATAATATTGGTAATAAAGCCAACAAATTTATATAACAGAAAAAAAGGTCAATGAAATTCTCGTGTCAGAATGACACGATGGCGGATATAATATTTATTATTAAAATATATTTTTCTACTGTTTTAATTAATAATATTTAATTTAATATATCGTAAAATTGCAATAAATTAAATTGTAAGTTAAAAATTGTATTTAATAAAAAAATGGTTTTTTTTCGAAAAAAGGTCGATAAAAGAGTACATGACCAGTTTTCGTTCTACGAATCGCATTATACTGGGAAGTATTAGTCGTTCTTCTGTAGTGAAATCACATAAAGTGATTTCTGATTATCAACTATCACTTCTTACAATTTTTCATAGAAATTTCTTTGCAATATTACAATATGGTGATAGTTGATAGTCACAAATCACTTTATGTGATTCCACTACTGGTATTTTGACTAACGTGTGATAGCAACAAATCGACAAATTGTCGTCTGGTTGCTGTTTCGCTGATTAAAGTAACATAAAAACGAATGAAAACATTACAGTACTGCGATCATTTGACGTTAACGAAAATGCCACATTTTAGTTTTTAAACGTCAGTTATTGGCGCTCTACATAACCAATTGTCACCAAATTATAATTAAAAAAAAACTTTTAAATTCGTTATCTTTCGATTTTTACATTTCGCTTCTCACATGACTATTAATTAATATCTGATAATTTGCTAACGAAATCTAATAAATTGTTAGGACTACTAGACAATATTAGTAAAATTTTAACTAAGCGCACTATTAGGGATAATTTATGGTCCTTTTTTGTTAAATTTTGATTTAAATAATTAAATTTTTATACATTGAAAATATTTTTTCCTTTAATTGATAAAGAAAGAAAAATTGAATTAATTTTTGCACTTTGTCAATATGAAATAATGTTGTCAAAGCATTAAAAATTCTCCTTAAATCTAATAAGGAAATTTAAATTTTCATATTTTTTTCATTGATAAAATTATGTAACACAATATTTTCCATTTGTAAATTTTGTACAATTATAGCTTCTGATAAAAGTTCATTAGTAAAAGTTCTGCTAGCCATTTTTGTTGTATTTTATTTATTGGTGTAGTACCACAATATAATAAAAAAGCTGCCAAGTTGGAAGAATGCTTCATAAAATACCCTTTTGGATCCACCTAGGATTTAGTGAAAACGAAGATTTAAATAAAAGTTATAATTTTTGCAACACACCCAATTTTGTACAATTTGGAATTATAAACCAGTTTAAATAAATACTCGAATAATAAATAAATACTCGGAAATATACTCAATTTTTAAGATACAATAAAAAAACCCTATACAGATTCTGAAAATAGAGATTACAATCTTAATTTCGTATTTAGGACATAAATATCAGACAAAGATTTGTATATTTTTAAGCTAAATTTATTCTAGGTTTTTTTTGGTGTTACTTGGGCAAATTAATGTAAAGATCGTACACGTACTATATTTAGGCACACAAAATTGTGCATTTTCAACGGTCCACAAAGGAGGGTTGCACGGAAATTATTTAAAAAAGGACACCATATACATAAATTTCCAACCTTTATCCACGTTCCAATTTTTGTACAAATCGGACGAATCCTTGTTTCTAAAGCATTTAAAAAAGTGTATTTTTACCTTGCGTACGGTGTACAGCGGACACGATTATTTTTTTGCTGATTCTGATTGCCTGAATTGAATGGTTCTAAAACGTCAAGAAAAATGAAAATGAAAAATTTAAATTTTTTTTTCGATATTTAGACCGCGCGCCACAAAGCTTTTCATATATAATGAAGCAAAAACGCAAAGGAAGTTCTTTTTATTTAAAAATTAATATTTAATTTGAAAAATAAAAATAAAAAATTAATTTGTTTTAATAATTTAAAGAGAGAACAGAGGAAAAATATTAACAAATTCATTTCCGTTTCTCTGGCGGCGAATGGAAATATAAATTAATAATTTATAATTGGAATGCATTTTTAAATTGAACTTTTTTTTTTTGTTATTATTGGATTTGGCGAATCTGAAACAGATGTGCTAATAATAATAATAAGAAATATGGAAATTTAATACAGAAATAAAAATGAATTTCAAATCATAAGAAATTGAATATTATTTCTACTGAAAAATAACAAAAACTGGAGGAAAAAAGGTCAAAAGTTAATTTATCATTTCAAAAAAATCTACAATACACGCATCTGTTCTAAGAGTATGAACAACAGGGTGTTATTACAAGATTAATGTTCATATTGTTCGAATCTGATTTAATAAAATAAATTGTAGCGACATCTGTTATTTTTTAACAATTACTAATTCTTAAATTA
The DNA here is from genome assembly GCA_949752835.1 of Empis stercorea. Classification (NCBI taxonomy): domain Eukaryota; kingdom Metazoa; phylum Arthropoda; class Insecta; order Diptera; family Empididae; genus Empis; species Empis stercorea. The sequence continues at coordinate 26,666,133 of OX457088.1, forward strand.
AAAAAGTTTATATGAAGATAGTCATCAATAGCTTTGTTTGTTATTAATAGTTCTGGGTTGTTTAAGAGTAGAACATGGAACATAATACAGTGTCACATCAAATTCCAAAAGAGTAAAATATTTAATTGAACGCTATTTTCATTTAATTTATATCATATAAATATTTAATTTCACTAAAAAATTATTTAATTTTACTAAAAAATGAATTCTACTACTTCTGATAAATTAAGGTGCTCTTATGTTTTTATCTAGTTTTCATAAAAAAATATGGAGTAGAAAATCGAAAAAGATCTGGAACAGCCACTTTCCTTTGTTTTGTAATAAAAGGTTGAAATATTTTGGTTTTTATCTTGCAGAAAATTTAAGTGATATAATCGGAAAAACCTGCTAAGCTTTTAAATTTATTAAAGAAGTGGGATATGCATGATTTGTGGTGAATCTTCTGAAAAACGTTTCGTAAGGGGGTATAACGGACCATAGGGTCTAGGTACGTGGATTGGCTGGTCAAATCCCCCTCTCAAAACAACAAACCAACCAATATCAGGGTACATGGTTTTTAAATCACCTTGTAAAATATATACTTATTATAATTTAGATTTGATCATGTACGAATTTCAATCAATTTTATTTGATGATTTCACGATCAATCTTTTTTAATACATATATAAATATACTTTCAATAATAATCAATTGAAAGTTGAATGATCAGAAATTAACTTGTAGCTTCAGATCGATGGACTGATAGAAATGTGAATAACAAAAAACAAAACAGATTACATACAAATATATTTTTTCATAATTTTTTATGCTGCTTACCCCTCATTTTTTGGGTAAAATAAATATAATTGATTTGGGTTGGCTTTGAATTTTACTTATTAATAAGATGATAATATGTGTAAATCATAAATTTATTACTTTTAATACATACATACATACATATATGTATTATATAAAAAAAAGTATTTACCTTCACCGCGATCTTTAAATTTGAAGCAATATTTTTTGGCTTTATAAATAATAAAGGTAAAATTTCTGTGAATAGTTCTGGATTCTTGATTCTTAATGTCTTGTTAGTGTTGTTTCAGCTAATATTCCCGGTGGTAAATTTTTAAATTGATTTGAAATTTTTTTGCTTTTCTGCATAATTTATTAATTATATTGGAAATTGACAGGATATTCAATTAAATTTTTAACAAAAATTTATTACAAATTACTTAAAATATTAAATATTTATTTTCGATATGAATTTTTCAATATAAAATATATCTGAGGTTATATTAATTTTCCGATCAATTTACACACGAAACAATACATATATAAAATTTATTGTAGAATTCAAATTTTTTAATATTTGAACTTGAAAATTTCATTCTTTAAATCCATTTGACAATAATTATTGAATTATGTTTAGCCATAACCGAATTCATGTATATAATAATTTGAAGAACATTTCTTTATCATAATTTCCCATGTAATTCTGAAATTAAAGAGAGACTCAAACTCAATACACTTCCTAAACGAAAGATACTAAGTGGATGTGGTGGATCCCTACATTTTATCAAATTCCCACAATATACAAAATTTCTTATTCTCAAAATTGGATTCTCTCCCGTCTCCTCTATAATTTTATTTTTTACAATAATTCAGCGATCCAAAAAAACCTAAAAGTCGTGTGTAATTGTGATCCAAAAAAAATATATATGTATATTAAGAAGAATGAATTTTGTGCAGATAAATATTATAAATATTCGAAAAAGTAACAAAACAAAGTCAAGAGACAAGAAATTTATACAAAATTTAACTGAAGCGTGACTTTTGATTGCAATTTTTTTTTGGTTTTATTCTTTAGTAGTTCAAAAAAAAAGTATGCAAAAACACATGTATACATATTTTCATGAATTATAGATACATTTATAAAATTTCTCCCTTTGTATACATAAAAATTATTAATACATAATAATGCATATGCATATAATAATTATGAAGATTATAATACTACACCATATTATATTCAGCTAAATATGCTTAGCCTTAGCATATATTTGTAGTAGTATAAAATTTATATTTTTGATGCACTTGTAAGACTTCTTTGGCAAAAAAAAAAAATAACCGAGACATAAAAGAAAACGTCAATGTACTTAGAATATCATCAACATGATCATCATCACTAAACGATAGAATTCTCATATATGCACTTCACACGCTACCCAATTGTGTTTGCACCCCTTTTTTTATAGAAAAATATTTTGCTGCTTTTTTTTTTGTAAAATGATTTTCAAATGATAAAAAAAAAGTTGGGGTAAAAAAAGAAAGAAAATGGAAATATGCATATAATTTTTTAGGAAAAAATTATTTTTATTGATTATAATTAAACGGTCAACTGTTAAGTAACTGTAATGTTAGTTATATGTTAAACAAATAAATGTATAATGACTGTTAGTTATATGTTAAATAAATGTTAAATCACTGACCTATGAATTAACGGTTAAATAACTGTTATGGTCTCTATGAACTGTTAGTTCCCTAAACTTCTATTTATAACTGTTAAATATGCAGTTGCCAAGCATAATTTCGATTAATATCAATAATCTGGTTATAAAATTCTATATGACCAAAAAATGTACTTATTTCAATACTAAAAATATTGAATAATATCAAAGGAAACTCGTCTCTCTGCAATACAAAACTATCACAGCAAAATATTCTCAATTCCGTAAACTTATCATTTTTGCATTAAATCAGAAAGAAGCCTATACATATATTTCCTCTTAAAACCTTTAATCTCTCTAAAACATCCCTGACTCTGTTTAATTTGGTGCTATGCTGTTAAACATAAAAATGCACTTGAAGTTGCATATATATGTTTACTGTTTGAATTGCAAATGAAACCATAGTTAAATTATAAACTGAACACAATAACAAAATCGTATGTTTTATATTTTATGATTATATATTTTTTTTAGCTTGCACCGCACTATTAAAAATTTATGCTTTTGTAAGGTTTTTTTAAAAAATGTACAAAGGGAAAACTCGACTGTACAGAGCCGATGACATTTTTTTTAATACTATAACAAATATTTAGACTTGATGTCGGTAATATCGAGAGTGTATATTTTACATGTTAAATAAGTCTACGATTTTATAATATTAAAAAAAAAGCACCATCTAAAAATGTGTACAGGTTCAAGGTCTTTTTATCGTTTTTATTTAACAGAAAATGTTCGTCAATTATTATTATTATTATTAGTCTCTCTGGTGCGGTATAATTCATTATGTGGTGATAATTTTGCAAACATATTTTTATTGTCAATATAAAAAAAAACAACATGAATTCTGGTGTTGGAAAAAATTGATAGTAAATTTAATGTCGAATTTTCTTTCTGAATGAAAATTCTGTTTACTAGAAAATATTTTAAATTCTTATTTATATAAATTATAATTTATATGTCTAATAAATTTTTTTTATTTGTTTATTTTCAGGTAAGCCAATAAAATAATAAAGGAAATTTCCTTAAAATTTGGACTGTAGACAATAGTGGTTTTGTTTGTACGCCATCTCTGGAGGAAATAAGGTCGGAAATATATTTAATGTTTTGTACACTCATATTTCTTCCTATAAAAACTTGAATATCTTTTAAAATATGTTTAACATGTCAGGGAAAATATGGCAATGTTTATATGTAAAAAGACTGTTAAAATTCTGTAAATCAAATAAAATAATTTTGTGTATTGGCAGAAAATCCAATGTCAGAAAATCCAATGTATGATTGCATTGACAGAAAATTTCGTATTGACAGAAAATCCAATGTATAATAGCAAATAGCCTAAAAAAATTAATATTGTCCAATGTCCACTTTTTTGTTTGAATTGATTTTAACTTAGTCACATAATTCATTTTAAAGTCTGTAATTGTAAATAACATTATTTAATTAGCCATTGAAGAAGAAGCTAATATATAACAAAATCAACAATTTAATTATTTTGTATAAACATCAATTGACCACGAATATTGAAATATATTTAATATATAAATTTCAAATAAATTAATTATGTTGTACATGTACATATATGTAGTTTGTAGTAGATACTTATTAAATAACATGAAATGAATTTTAAAATTTATTTACTTTTAAGATTTTGCCCCAAAACAAAATTAATTTTTATTTTTGTATATTTTTTTAAAAGTCGTCGTCGATTTGAAAATTATTTTTTATCGATTTTAAAATACCAAAACAAAAAAATGCTGCTGCTGTGTGATAGTTGTATAAAAATGGGTTTTTAAAGAGACGTTTTTGTATAAGAGTTTAAAATCATTATATACATACAAACAATTTTTGTCCGGGGTCCATGACCACAACACTAAGTCTTGGGATATTTAAAAAAAACCATGATATTCGCTTTTTTTTTTTTTTTGAAATATCGAGGCTAAATTTTATAATTTTCGTGCAAGCAAAAATAAGCTAAAAAATTTTACTTATTAAAATATTAAATATTCAACAAAAGTTTTGTTGGCTCATTTATTTTATGCATAAACAAATGTTTTTTATATCAAATTCTACATTTTTTTGTTGGAAATCATACATTTTGCGGTTGCGAAAATGATAACAACATTTGGTCAACCTAAAATAATCTCTTATCAATTTCAGGAAATGTCAGGGTTGAGGGGGGAGTATAAAGACTTAATTTGATCTAAAGAAAAAAAATATTTTGATTCGATATATCTTTTTTGTTCTCTGACAATTGATTGTAATACTAAAAACTTAAAATCAATCTGGAAATTACAAATTTTCAATGATGATGAATTCTTAGGAAAAGAAGTGGTGACGTAAAACGGACGCAATAAATATACTAAATTCTTCGAAGTGGCCTTCAATGCAATTTTCACACAGGCGTCTAGAGCGGAAAAAAATTTAGGTTTGGTCACAAACTTTACAGAAATGGGAACATTAATTATCTGGTACTAACAGAAAATATTCCAAAATTTGCATTTTTATACCAGTTTCGATTTCTACTTTAATAACATTTGGCTTTGGGGTCAACACTAATCATCTTCACCCTATATGAAAAAAAGCATTTCAGAATCGAAATATTTTGCTTAACATTATTTTCTGTATAAAATTCTGGTACATAAATGTTCTAAAAAAACAAAACGTGAGAATTAATTTTCTTTCATAATTTTTAATATTGAAAATTACCGGACCATGTCACCATCATTACTATATACAAAAGAATTATTACATAGTATTACACATACTAAGTATATTTATTACGAAGAGGTGAAGAAATTGTTGCGCTACTTAAAGTTAAATAGGAAAAAAAAAGAAATACCTAAAAAAACTGAATTACATTTTGTTTTTTTCGAAAAAAAAGATGAATTTAATTTGAATATTAAAATAAAATTTTTAAATGAAATGTATGATTTACTTTCAATTCAATTACATTGCAACAAGTAATTTAATCTGGGGAAATTCTAGTTTCATACTAACACAAGTCACTGTACTCATTTAATAGTTGGTCGTCAACTTTATTAACAGTTATAAAAAAGTTTATGAAAGAAAGAAAATATATTTCAATCTTTTGCTTTTAATTGTAATTTAAAATATTTCATGTCAAGTTTTTAGTAGCCCCCGAACATTTTATATGTAGCAAATGTAATTAGCCAAGCATAGAAATATTTTATATTTCAATTATCCTTACATACTATTTATTTATGTATTCTGTAAGGATAATTGAATTTATGTAGAAGTATCTTTGATTTTCGTTAAATTTCTTAATTTCCAATCTGTGCATTAGTCCATTAGTCATTAGTCCTTTAAAAGATTCAAAACTTATTAGGTGCATAAGCAATTTGCAAAAGGAAAACGTTTTCTCCTTATCTGAACAATATGGGTATATTATGTACTTATTTTCTAAAATTTGTTCATTCACCTAATTTTGTATTCACCTAAAGTAATATATGTAATTAAAAGAATATAATTAAAAGTAGACAAGAAACAAAAGATCTACATAATTATTTAAATTTTTAACTATTCGCTTAATTAAAACCAATACCACAACCGCAGACGAAGAAGTTTTAACATTTATTTCGGTGGTCCTTAACTTCAATATATTATGTCCTAGCATTAGTTCTATTCTCTGTATATAATCTTATCTTTGGTTTAATATTTAATTAAATACAAAGCAACAATACCGGTTTTTTTTTTCATTTTTCATTTCAATCACACAAGATTTTTCGAAAAAGAGAATTCCGTCACATAATAAATAATTTTCCTTTGATATAATTTATTTCAGCCATATTTATCCATCATAAAAATTCTTAACAATCTCTCTATAACATATTATTTAACTATCATAGTATGTAATGTATTAAGATATTTTATGACCCTCACCCCACCTTCCTCTCACACTTGCTAACACATCTTTAAGAACACTTTCAAATTCTAGCTTTATTGTATTTGTATTTACTTATTTATATCCTCATTAACACAAACCAATCTTCAGAATATAATCATTCAAAATAATTTAAATATTAATAAAAAAAAAAAAATTAAAATCATTCTATCTCTTTTTAATTTAAAAATGGCATAACCAGAAAAAAAAAATAATTTAAATTAATTTCCCAGACAAAATCAGCAGTTAATAAAAGAAATCTGTGTTTTTACTCTAACTCATTCTACCTCCTAAGCCTAAGAATAATTCGCCTTTTCATTTTTTAACCAACCTTTTCAAAAACAAAATTCTCCCCTCTCTCTTTTACCTGAACCCTTTATAATTCCCCCCTCCCCATCCAACTCTATCTGTCTATTTTACCTGTTACTACTAACCCTCTAAGTATATTTTGATCTTCTATAATTATTATTTTCAATGTGTTTCGTTTTTGTCCGTCGAAGTATAGTTAAGTGTTTCTCAGAAACAATCTTTTCTGTAAAGACAGGCTATTTGTACCTTTTTTAGATTGCCTGCTGGTTTGTTGTTGTTGTGTGTTGTTGTTTTGGATCTTGATTCTTTGAGCTTGTTTTTATTTTTTTACCTGTATTGATTAACTGCAGGTAAAATTCAATCATATAATTTAATGGTATATAGTTTTCTTTAAACCTTTACTTTTAGGGTTTTATATTTATTTGGTGAGCTAAAAAAAACACGAAAATGCTTAGTGTTGTGTAGTACTTGTAGTTCATTTCATCACAAACAAACAATAAATTTTACATTACCAATACATACTTAAAAAAAATGATTCTTTATGCTCTCTTGTATTCTTACAGTTTTGTGTTTCTCTTCTCTACATTTTTTTTTTGGTTCGTTTTGGGAGCTTTACACAAAATGAAAAGAAACTTTTTATATTAAAAAAAAAAGAATCCATTCCTCGCGATTTTTTCTTCTGTTAAATATTTATTAACAGGTAACAAAAAAAAAAAAAGAAGGAAAAAAAAAACAAATCTAAATCAACAATTCAAATCGTTTTTATTATAGTTTTATACGCGAACGTAGCGGCGCGACGGTGTGTATTGTGTGTGAACAACAAACGACGGTTTTTAGGTTATTTTTTAAGTTAGTAACATTTTTTTTTAAAAAAATTATTAAAAGTTTGTAGTGTTTTCCGTTTTATTTTCTAATAATTTTTTTTAAAAAAAAACGCATAAATTCTAAACATAAAATTAAAAAAGTGAATTAAAAAAAATAAAATCTACTCCTGTCTGACATTGAAAAATAAACAAAATAAAAAAAAAAAGACGCGTTAAAAAAAAATCTGTTCCAAAAAAAAAAGATTTTTCTGAATTAAAATTTCTTTTCCACTTTTTCTGTTTTCTTATTAAAATTTATCGTTTAATTCTTTTACACCGGTTTTTATTTTGTAGGTTTTTTCTACATATTTATTTTTTTATTACATATTATTATTATTTTTTTTTTTGAAAAATTCTATTTGAATTTTTCTTTTGGTGTTTAACTTGTGATAATTTGAAAAAAAAGTAGGAAGAGGAAATTTTAATACTTTCACTTGACCAACGAAAACGATCCAAAAGAATTTTATTGCAATTCAAAAATAGAGAAAAACATATATAAATAAAATTAAGGATTACACATGCATACATGAAAACATAAAATTAAAAGGATATTATTTTCATAAACGAAGTTTTCAGAAAAATTTTGGAATTTCTTTCAGGTAAAATTTTTTTAATGTATTTTTGTTAACCTTTGGTGTGATCACTTTTTTTTATTCATTTTTAATTACAAATTTTAAAAATATTTAATTTCTTTCAATATTTTTGTTGAATAATTGATTAATTGGCATAAAATGGTTTAGTTTACACAGTATAAAATCAAATGAAATTAATTTCGTAAAACTCGAAAATATTTTTACAAAAAATAATTTGAATCTTAAATTTTTTTCGACCACACTTTTTTCATTCAAAATGTTGTGGATTAATTAAAAATAGCTTAATTTATAGATAAAATATTCAAGTACGAAGTAGTACCACATATTTTCAAAGGTGAAATCGACTTATCTGTTAATTTAAATTAAAAAAATCAATGATGATTTATGTTTCCTCATGTAAATTGAATCCTAATTGTGATTGTGATTGTAAAATAAATAAAGAACTTACTAATTTGTCCAAATACTTCAAAATGGATGAAAAAAAATAATTCAAAATGGCTGAAACAATAATAATTTTAAAATGGCTGCTTTTATTATAAAAATTTTTACACTTAAAAATTATTCAATAAAAAATAATTATATTTCAATTTTTCTTTTTTTAAATGAAATCAAATCCCCATTTAGCAGTAAAACTAATAGTTTAAATACAATTCACAATCGATGTGGAACCGTTACGGAATGTTTATTTTCTCCTGTTCGATACGGTTCGATTTTCTATTAAAAAACAATTTTTTTTAGCAAATTCAAAGTAAAAAAAATATAATAATTCAAATGTTAATTTAAATTTCGAAAAAAAAAATTTCTTTATTTTTTTTTAGATTGTGAATAAATTTTATATAAAATTTTCTCTTCTAGAGTTCGCAAAAAAAAAAGAAATAAATACTCTAATAGTCATTGACCTCTAAAAATACTCCATTAACACCTCATTTTTTACATTTTTTTTTGTCTTCTTGAATTTTTCTAGTTCACAATCTTTCTTATGTTAATTTGTTTTTTTTTTTAATAATTAATTTGATGATATTTTAATTACATAAAACTTTTATGAAAAAAAAAAAATTAAATTGATTTTGGAATTTTGCGATAAATTTAAAAGAAAAAATATATAAGCAAAAAATATCTCCCAAAATTGCAAAAGACGACGACGCCCTCTTTAAAATAAATTTTTGAATTTAAAATGAGCAAAAATTTTAAATTAAAAATTCAAATTGTTTTGCGATATGAATTTTTAATTTATTTTTAAATTTCTTTATGTCTATTTTTGGAATTCTTAATAAATTTTAAATAAAAAAATGTTCATATAAATTTCAGTTTGATTTTATTCGTTGATAAATTTTTATGAAACAAATTAGAATATAATACAAATAATTCGAGATTTGCTTATGAAATTTGTTAATAGTTAATTTAATTTGTATGTAAAAATGATTAAAAACCCTAGGAAACGTAAATAATTTAGCGGTTGTATTACCTGGTCAAAAAAGATTTTTAATAACTAAGTGTGTAAATATAAATAATGAATAAAATGATATAAATAACCCATGACTTTTTATTAGGATTTCAAATATGCCACAAAAATTTAAATGGAAATATCAAATTTTTATATTTTCATCAAAATTTTGAATTTTTACCGTTTTATTTTAACAATCCTTGGATATAAAAAGAATTTAGATTGAGTATAAAGTAATTCAAAAGGATCTGTGAATAGCGCCGTCTATCGGACAAATTTTAATTTTTTTCTAATTACATCTGGTTCTCAATAATTTAATGTTTCCATTGGTGGGTTTATCATAAATTTATGTGGACAACATTGTGAAATAACTATATTTTATTGTTTACATTTGACGGGGACTTTCTGTCCATAACGTTAATTAATACAAGTGATTTTTTTGTTTAGAAAAATCTCCCTAAAAATAGTAAATCCGATGCACTCATTAATCCAGACTTATATAGACTGATATTTATTATTAGTCTGTCACACATAAATGAATCAATTTAATTAAAACAATTTTTTATTATATTAAATTTGCATTAATTAAAATTTATTTTAATCCCAAAAATAAATTACAAAAAATATTATAAAAGAAATCCTACAGGTATCCCCGTGCATCGATCACAAGATTGTATAATTTCAGAATGAGAAGAAAGGATAGAAGAACAACCGCGACTATGTTATGCTTTTGTTGTTTGTTTCCTCGCTCCACTTTAATTAAAAAAACCGGCACACCACAAAATGTTTTTTTTGTTTTTGAGAATTTAAACGTGTTTTCCTCGATAAGACAACACAACATATTTTTATGTACTGTCTTTTATGTGTCCATACAACAACATAAAAAATATTTTTAAAAACATAAGAGACGACTTAGCCATAAATACATGCATCATCATCATCATCATCATCATCATCAACATCATCGATCGATCGATTGAATAAATTCGTGATACTAGTTTTTTTTTCTGGTTAAAAATGTTGATGAAACAAAAAAATGCAATGTCTGTTAAAGTTGCTTGAATTTCTAGCACATCGTGCACAGTCTGTATTCTTACGGATTGATTTTTGATACACAATCATTATACTATATGAATGTATATTTATGTGTAAGGAAATGGTTAAATGTGTATTCAAAAAATTAAAGTTGGTGGCAAAGAATACTTTTTGAGACTAAATTGAATTTAAATAGTTGTGCTAGCATTAATGGAGGCCAACAATTTAAGTGAAAGGGTTTTATTTTCGTTAAAAACTAATAAGACTTATTCACTTATTGATAATGTACTTTTTTTTGGGGTCGAATGAATTGAAGTGTTTAACGAAAATTCAACAAATAATTGGTCAAAAATCTGCGAGACATTAATTAAACTCCTTCGTTTACATTTTTCAACCATAAAATGTTAGTTTCAAATATTTGATACATTAACACAGGATCCAGGCGACTAAATTTACAGTAGGTGTTGGCAAAGTGTTAATTATATGTCTCTGGTGAAAATCATTCTTATTATATCTTCAAGGACAAAAACAGAAAATTTTAAATTTTTTTTTAAATGATTTACTATACAAGTTTGTCTCAAATTTGAATATATATTATATAAAAAAATGTCCCCTTTATTTTTAAATATATAATTTCAATTTTTGCGATAAGAACCGGCATTGTTGGTTAATTATCTTCATATTAACCCGCACCATTTAACCATTAATCAACGAAAAATATTTAATTTTATTTATGTGCATATATATTTTGAATGTCAGGACACCACACCAGTAAATATAGTAAAAATATTTTACATAAAATAACAACAGACTAAAATTTTAAAAAACCAGCTCAACAGACAATGCAGTAGACTTTAAAAAAAAATATTTCATACCTCTTCCACTTTATACAACAACAACACTTAACAACAATAAAAATAATGACGACAACGTCGGCAATAACGAGTTATATATTATGGGTAATATTGGTTGGCCATCACCATGACTCTTTCTGTAAAAGGTCAACAAACAGCTGGAAAATAATATTATAAAAATGTTGGCTTTATGTTATTTATATTTACACAAAACACACACACATATACAAAAATTATGCTGTACAATAACAATATATGTAGATAGACAACCGCGAACTTCACCAACATAAAAATATAATATAGTATAAATCTTTGATTTGTATGTTCAACATAAAAAGATAAATATTATACATACTTATACGAGTATATGCATATATAAAAATATGAGAAACTTTTGAAAAGTTTTTAATGTTTTAAAGATATTAAACACCACAATAAATATTTCTGTATATATACATAGGTTAAGATATTTCTACTAGTACACAAGTAAAGATACAAAATTTTGTATATGTTGGTTTTTGTTGGCTGACTGAAACGCTAGATTGGATCAGTGATTTTTATATAACTAACAAATAAATTTGAAAATAAATTCTACTGAAAACAATTAACTTTTATAATTATTTCATATAATATTGTATGAATTATCATAATATATTCGTTATCCCCTCGCAAAGTTGATGATTGAAACAGATAATTCATTTCCAGCAATAGCTAAAATAATAAATCACAGGACCAAATGGGATATATGTTCTAGTTTAGATTTTGGCTTGACACAAAACTGCAAAAAAAAAGGAAAATGATTTATTATAGCTACTACTATAGATAGTTAGATCTAATAAAATGCAATTTTAATCTAAATTATGTCATTGCACTTGTCCATTGTTGCAGAAAAATATGGCAATAATGCAAAAAATTATCCCGAATCTTAACAATCAGCAATTAAGGAGTCTTGATAGGACTAAATCGAAATTATAGAAGAATTTTTCAGATACTAACCGGCATTCGTTAATCAATTGGTTTATCTACTAATTGCCTTGCACTAACTAAAACACATCATCTCAATAATTTATTAAGAGTTTGTTGAATCAATAAATTAATTATTTAAATTCCGATAGAAAAGTCTTTATCTAATCTATAAGTCATACGACTTGCACCTTAATATACCAACATAAAAGTCAACAGTGATACTTATGTTTTTTTTTAAAAATATATTCATGCTTCAATGGTCTCTAAACGAAATATGTATATACTTATGTTCATTTTTGTAAATGCATTCTTTTTCTCTGTGGAACATAAATTTGAGGTTATGGTTGGAAGTATATCTAATTGGCTTGGCTTAAAAAGGGTTTCAAAAATATCTTGTATAAGTATACTATATACATAAAAGTAAAATAAAATTTATGCTGAATGGTTAATTATGGATGTCTGAGACCACAATTTCTGACTACAACAAAAATTATATACATATTTACATTATATACTAATTTTTTACTGATCGATTAATGGTATACATACATACTAACTATATAATTTATATAGAATTGCCTTTGTGACTTGATTTTGGTTCTGATTGACTGGACTTGGGATTTTTTTTAAATGTTGTATACATATTATTTTATTTAGTATTAGTTTTAAACAGATTTTTACCAAAATCCGCCAATGTGGTATTATTATTTTTTTTTATAAGGTTTCTCGTGCACGACATTAAAGTTATATTTGCATGAATTTGTTGTGAGCTGCTGTTTTGTTGGAAATAAAATTTTAAAAAGATAAAAATTCTCTAGCTTATAAAAAAGAAAATTATATTATTTTCACGTTTAAATTTTATATATACATAAAATTTAATTCTATATATGATATTGAAAAAGTCTGTGAGAATATTATATTTCTGTTTTACTTTTTTTTTCGATTCGTGAACCAGAATAATTATCAGGCTTTAAATGGCGGCGATGTTATTAAAATTGTAGCATACTAACAACATAATTTTTTGTTAAAAAAAAAGTCATTGAATTATATCTCGTCTCGGAAACAAGAAAAAGACTAGTTCACATGGAAAATTAGTGACTTATGATGAGAAGTTCACTTGGAAATTATATAACACAAAAAGTGATTTGAATAAAGTAATTTTATGCATGATGACGGATGATGAGGATTTATTTTTAATGTAATTAGCAATTTATTAGTAAGTTTTTTCATTAGTCAAAAAAATGGTATTTAATGTGTTCTAGTTTATATGGTTAATACACGCAAAATTTCTGTAAAATATCTGAAAAATTTAAACATGAAAAATTTAATCTTATTTAATTTTGTGAATTTAGCAACTTTTGATCGCTTAGTAAAAATCATCTTTTTTTAGCGATTGCAATATTGAAAATCAACCCTTAGATTAAAGAAATATTTTGGATTCAATAATAATAATCATTTTTCAAATTTGTATAATACCAAAAATGTGTTTGATATTTGACTAATTTCATAATTTTATAATACCAAGAATTATATTTTTATTAATAAGCATACTGGACACTTATCCGTAACGATAATGGTCTTTCCAAAGTTCATGTAAATTTAATTTTTAATTAACACTGACGATCCTTTTGTGAAAATATAAACTGGAATTTCTAGTTATATCCAGATTATATGATTTCATATGAAAAAAAAAAAAAAAAAAATACATAAATCCTTCGTAATTTACTTGACCATTAAACTATAAGCTTTATTGTCCCATATTAATATGAAAACAAGAAATAAAATTTTATTTTATTACAACCTATAAAACAGAAAATTTCTAGAAATTCACACATCATAATGAATATTATTTCGTCAGCTTTAGAAGTACAAGACGTTAAGTCAATTTTTCCAAATTTTTTGGCTTTTATATAAATTGAAGAATTCTTCTTTTTCTTCTTCGGCTCAACAGCCTGATATGGCCTTTGGCCTACTTCTTACAGGTTTTCCCCGACTTTTATTGCAATTTAGGTTGTTTGTAATTGTAATTGTATATATGGATTCTACTATAAATTCCTCTGTAGCGGAGATACTATTTTATGCAACTAGCTAATGGCTTTGTAGTGAGTCAGTTGTCAGCAAATTGGATTATCTACCGGTAGCATTCTTCCCAATCTTAAAATTTACAATGCTGTGTATTTTATTATCGCGGTATCAGTTTAAGGCTGAGTCAACTTAGAACGACATCGATGCCTCAACCGGGAATTGAACTCATGTGCACGGTGCATGTGATAATACACTACGCTACACAATAAGCCGCCGCCGCTCATAAACTTAACATAAATTCGATTTTATACCAACAAAAACCCCATATAGGTCACAACTAATATTGAGCATAATTTAAATTCGATACAAAAACCATTTAGTCATTGAATTTTCTCATAGAAATTTACTACTTAAAATAATCAAATTACACAAAACTTAATTTTTCGTGACATAATACCTTCTAATATCTCAACGCTATGATACACACATACATATGTACGTTTTTAACTTAAGCCATTTTGTAAAAGATCATCTGCTTTATAACAGCTCAGAAAAGAAAAAAACAAAAGACCATTTTTGCAAGGTAATCTTTTACCGATTATATAAAAAAAAAAGTTTTAGCTCTTCTTGGATTGTCATAATAATTTTTATAGCCCATAACATATAACACAAATCATTATATAAATGATGTGGAAATTAAACAAAAGTTTCTCGAATTAGTTTTTTTTATAAGGGCCTCTTTTCGTTATTTAAAAGAATTTGCTGGTTATAAATCCGATCAATTTACGAAAGAAATCCTTGTTATTATGTTTGTATAGTTTTTAGTATCCTTAGTTTTATTATTGTTTAATATGATTATCTATATTTTTGGTGGAAATTATTGTGTGTGTTACACACAATCTCTAATAGAATGGAAAATAAAATATTTTTATAGTATAAATTTTATAGTTAGATATAAGAATTTTTGTACATTTTTTTTTGTTATTGCCCAAAATATTACAAAATTTGGTTTTTTTCTTATCAAGTCAAGTGAAAATAGAAAATAAGATATGATAGTGAATGTTTTATGAATAGGAAAATTTATTGATTTTTTTTATATTCAAAATGATTGATTCATGTATTTGCTTTTAGATTATTATAGTCGAAAATAGTAAACAAAATGAAAATATGTTAATCAAATTTTTAAAATGCAAATTTGAAAAAATATTCAAAATATTGCGATTTTTTTGGTAGATCAGTTTTATTAAATTTGTCTGATTTTAGTCGTGCGCATATGTAGAGGGTGGGTTGAAAAGAACGTACCGAAAAGAATGACATTCAACCGAACAGAAGAACAAAATTTATAAGAATTAACTTTGCTGCTTTTCATAGAATAGATTGCACAGTTCATGACTGACTACCTTCTCTAAGCTGAAAGAATATTTTACTTTCCTACTTTTCCTAGAATAATACAGATCTGCACAGTTCAGGGTTCAGAATTCCTTCTCTAATTTGTATGAATATTTCTCATTCATATCATTTCCTTTATGTAATAATTCTCTACCGGTAGCATTCAACTCTTTTAGCACCAGTTAATCTTACCATGGCTGTCATAGTTTCAATTCCTTAATTAATCTTAACACTTTTTATTTGTCCATTACTCATCAAGTTGTCCTTATTATCAATTTGTAATTTTTGTGTGTAATTTTTAACTTCTATTAAATAAAAAATTCTATATTTTTGTTACATTTCGAACTCTCCGCAACCTGTAATATTCTCTAAACTAACTCAGCCTCAAATTCATGTATTCAAATTTATCATTTTTTTTTAAATCTTATTTAAATTTACAAATTAAATAAATCACATTAAAAATTCCACCCACACTATTTAAAAAAAAAATGTTTGAAACCAAAAAAGAAATCCTTTAAATATTCTTTTTCTACTTTTCAAGTTGAGGTAATAAAATATATAATATATAAAAAAAGAAAAATCATCTAGAAATTATCTTAAAAAACAATTTTCCAATTCTTTCCCATTCATATATGAATTTTATTTTGAAAATTACATAAGTGGAATAGAAAGAAGATAACATAAGAAAAACTGGGTAACTGGGTTGAACACATCACTTTTTTTGGTATCATACATAAAGGACAACGAAAGGGAAAATATTTTTTTTTAAGTCTTTTATTTATTTATTATTTTTTTTTGTTCTTATTCTCTACTATCATCATTTTTCTCATATTATATTTTTATATTTCTGATAAAAATGAAAATGAAATTGTACAAGAGTAATAAAAAAAAAAAAGAATATTTCTAAAAAAAAAAAATCAAAAAAAAAAAAAAAAACTGGGCGAGGAGAATACTTCAAACAGCAAGAAGAAGCAAAAAGTAAAGCGCCATCATCAATTCATTCGTTTTTTAAATTTGTTATTTTTACAACCAAAAACCTAAGTAATATTATTCTTGAAAGAAAACCAGATATGTCTTTTATTTTTCCGTCATTCCGCATTCCACCACCATATCATCATCAGCAACATCAACATCATCATAATCATCATCGTCTTCGTCGGCAACATATTCATCGAAAAAAACACAAAAAAGTCGATTTTTCTTTTTGTTTACGAGTTTTTTGAGATGTTTTTCTTTTTCATTCAGTAAAATTCCAATTTTGTTTTTGTTTTTTTTTTCTTTACTTTTTGTGTAAATGTATTTTCTTTTGTTGTATACCTCTCTGTCCTCTTTTTTTTTAATCTATACCTAAAGATGCCAGAAAAAACCATCGTCAGGCAGGAGATTCCTTCAGAAAATGATTTTGTGTTGTGTGTTTAGAAGGAAAATTTCCCAAAATAAAATGGCAAAAAATTCACTTTTTTTTCGTCTCATATGGTTAAAATTTTTTTTTTCTGTTTTGTATGTTGCTCTTATGTCTATCTATTACATTAAATTGGAATATATGTTAGCGTTAGCGCTCTGTTATGTTATGCTATTTTCGTAGACAAAAACAAAAATTGCAAGACGAGAAATTCAATGGTTAAAAAAGCAAAAAAGAGACATCACTTTAGATAAAAAAAACACGAAGATGAAAAATAAAAAGATTGTTGGTTAAATTTTATTACCACACATAAGGAAATTTTTATAGTCCAATAGAAAATTCTAGTTTGGTTTTGGACATATCAATTTGTAATATCATCTTTATAAGTATTTTATGAATTTATTGTGGTGTTCAGGTCGGATTGGTCCTTAACAATTTGTCTAATATGAATATAAAGACATATATTTGATTCATTATAACAAGGTTGCATGAGTTTTGTTGTCTTTATTTATCCCTTTTCCGGTCAAATTAGTTTTTTTACACATGATGTCTTTTTACATTTCAAATTAGCCTTTTAAAAGTAAAATGTCTCTGTCCAAACTCCTCTTATTTAAGTAGAAGCAAATAATATTAGACCGGATTCTCTTACATGCGAAATGTTGGAATTACGACGAGTGATTGTCCGGAATTTCGTCAAATATTAATTCTGTAGTTGAATTACTGATAGTTGTAATTGTAAACGTAACGAAACAAAAAATGTTTACGTATAGGTTTAGGTTGTTGAAATTTCGGACAATCACTCGTAATTTGAACATTTCGGATATAAGAGAATACGGGCCAATATTATTTGCTTCTTTCTACTCAAATAAAAAGTTAATACACAGTGACGTTTTATTTTTAAAAGGCTAATTTGAAATGTAAAAAGACATCATGTGTAAAAATACTAATTTGACCGGAAAATGCTAATTAAGCTGATAAAGGAAAAGGATAACACTGAAAAATATTTGAATTAAATTATTTCTGAAATCAAGTTTAATTTTGTTGATTGTATACATGATTTTTATGATTCGATGTTTAATTTTAAACACTTAGTAGTTTTGAATTTTTGAACCATTCAAAACTCCCCTTTCCACTATGACATCATAAACTATGAAACTACCCTATTTACATATGTTGTACTATGTTTATATCATGTTTTGATAAATTTACTTGAATAAATTCAAATACAAAATCTATTTTTTTCCTCAATAATAATTATCAAAATTGGCCTTTCCAAGGTCATGCATAGACATAATTTTTAAGTCTAGGTCATCATTTCATTTTAAAATATACATAACAAACGCAACACACAACAAAAAATCAAAATTTTATCACATAATAGAAAATTCCCCCAGACCACAAAAAAAAAACAATAATAAATAAATATAAAATGAAAATTTTTTACTACACATAATTTTCCCTTTTTTCCCATAATTTTTATGTATTTATAAAACATGTGTGTGTCCCGCCTCGCGCCTCTCTGTATGCAACTTTATTTTTGTTTATTTTTTAAACATAAAAATTTTGCCGAAAGGAGTAAAAGTAACAACAAAAAAAAGTAAAATGTATGCTAAAAAAACACACACATGAATTACGGAGCGGGTGGTGGGTTTGTGCTTTGTGGGTATATAAAATAATTTTACCCTCGAAAATAAAATTACGTACATTTTTACCAAAAAAAAAAAATGAATTCAGGAATAACGACGTAAACATTGGTGAAAAATATAGAGAAGTTTTGTTTTTTTCGTTTAGGTATTTGCGCTTCCCAGTTTTTAGTGATGACGAAGAAAGGAAAAATCAACAAGTTGAATGAAGTTTATATTATGTTGTTATATATAGATGTGAGTTTGTATGACAAAAGTTTTTTTACTATGTTGATCCGTGTGAGTGTTGGTGGTTTGCTATGAAAAACTTTATCACTTGGTTTTTATTTTTTTTTTGTACACTTCTTCTTTTTATGTGTCCAATGTACCACGCGAGTTTCTGTAACAAAAAATTTTTTTTATTATATTTATTTATTTTTTTCAGTATGTTTTTCCACTTTTTCCTTTACCTATTTTGTTCGCAATAATAATAATAAAAAAAAACAAATTGATGAAACATATAACAACAAAAAAACCGGGGAACCCGAAAAAAGAAGAAGAAACACACACACACACACATATGCAATGAAAATTTGAAGGTCGTAGATTTTATTATTATCAAGTGCCAAATAAGTTTTATTTTTATTAGGTGTTTCCTCTTCAATTCCTCATACACATACAACTTTTTCTTTCTTTTCTTCGTTCAACACAAAAAAACCTAACCTATGATCGCATTTTCAATGGATTTTTCTATATTTTCAAAAAGACAATTTCCAGCTGATATGGTATTTTTCTTCTTTCTTTTTATGCTGTTTTAGAGTTTAAGATATAAGAAAATAGAAAAATTAGGATTTATTTTTTTTATGTTGGGTTTTTTTATTTTAGATATTAAAAAACTAGAATTTTGTGCTCCAACAAAAAAAAAAGATAAGGGAAATTTATATGTGAAATAATGAAGAAGATTATGAAAATTGTTACTGTGTTGTAATACTTATTGTAGTTGGAAAATGAAAGTTGTATTTGAATATTTTAATAAAGCATCGACTACAATTTTTAAAATGCCGACTATACAATTTTTAAAAATTATCAAATCAAATTCAAAATTAATGATTAATGATGTCCGGACAGTTAAAAATGGATTAGTATATAAATTCAACAAAAGATTTGAGGAAATTTTTAATTTTTATTCATAAATTTTGGAGATTTGAGAATAGAAGATAAGAAATCCTTAATGTATAGATACACACAATCCTTTAAAATTGAGCTTTTAATTGAATTACATCAGTTCAAAATGATAGTGTACATACAGTATCAATAATGCGTATAGAGTAGACCACCAAATGATCCATGCAAGCACAATAATTTGTCGGTTTGTCATTATTTTTTCGAAAAAATTCACACACTGTGCTTATAAATCGAAAACTATAATTTGTATTAAAGTCCCACACTAAATCTATGTATATTTCCGAAATTTGTGTCTTTGAAAATTTATTATATATTGCAGATAGATAAATTCATTTAATTTTAATGCAATAATCAAATCGGGACCAATAACCTGCAACTTTTGTTTTTGAAGGAAACATTATTTTGCTTAGCCAATACAAAAAATAACCTGTCCCCATTATAAGGATTCATTTCACATTACAAAAAAAAATGTTGGTATACTTAATATTCTGCTTAAAGTATAATTCTATTTATTTTATTTAGAAATTTTGCATATATAAATGTCGGTCATTAAATTGAATATTCCAAATAATATTTTAGAAAATTGACAAATACTCGTATATAACATTAAATTTAATTACGGCATTATTATAAAAAAATAAAATCAATATCTAATTACAAAAAAAAAATTGTAATCAAAAAAATTATCCAAAAAAAACAAAAATATTCTAATTATTTTTTATGGACGATAAATAAAATAAACCCAATCAGAAATTTAATCATTTTTACGCCCACCAAAAGCAAAAAAAAAAAAAAAGTTTGAAACCCACAAAATTATATTTTTTAAATAATTAAATTAAAAAAAAAATTAATTTCACATTAAAATAAATAAATAATTTAATATAATTAAAAAAAAGAATTTAATCACCAAAAATAATAATAATTATTGATTAAATTCATATTTTTTTTATCAACAATTTTTTTTTGCGCATCCAGTCACGATTTATTTATCTACTAAATAAATTGAATTTTTATTTATTAGCAATAATTAATAGTAATAATTATTGAAAATTTTAAAATTCGTAATAAAAAAAGATATGTGTCGCTTTTGGCATTTCAAGTTATATTTTTCTTAATGATAAAATCAAATAAATAAAAAACAAAACAAATATGATTTGCCAACATAAAATAAACATATACATAAATAAAATGACAGTTCATTGAACTTTGTCGCCTTTCATTCAATCCCATGATGATGATGATGATGATGACAAATTGATCATATATTTTTTTTCATACTAATTTTCTTTGTGTAATGTTAAAAATTTATATGGATGTAGAAGAGATACAAAAACGAGTAAAAATGACAAGAACAAAATATACATAAACGTCAAAGTAAAGAAAGGTAATATAGAAATATACTTACACCTCCAGGAAAAAAAAAATTAATGGCTACACAATTTTTAAATGGTTTTAATTAGAATTTTATTTTTGTGTTATTGTATTATTTTTGTAATGTAAAAAAAGTGGAATTAAATTTAAACTTAAAAAAGTTTTTGTACACTCGTACAAGTCTCAAAATTTACATTTTGAAATTTTGATTTATGTATTGGTTGGTAAATTTATTTTAGAATATTTTTGTAATCGTACGAAATTCTGACATGAGAAATTTTGTATATTTATTTTTGGTCACACGAATTTTGGTCACAAATTTTTTTTTATATATAATAATTTATATATGATTTAATATATTTGAAGGTTTTATAATTATATTTTGGTCACATGTAAATTTAGAATTTTGTTGTTTTTGTTCATTATTTTCGTGTCAGAAATTAAATAAAATTTAACATTTATTAAATTAATGTTCTTGCGCCTTAAATTAGATAATTTTTAAATGAATTACGTTGGTAATTGATTTCTATTAAAAAAATGATGATAGTAAAAACTTTTTGTTTAAATAGCAATGCTTTTATTATTGGCATAAGATCAGACGAAGTTTCTATGTATATTTATTTCACTATATGATTGATTGTTGATGCATAGTAATTATCACTATAATCAACATTTTTCTAATTTTACTAAAAATGATTAATTAGAAATTATTATTGATCCAATATTATTTAACCTGTTTAATTTACAATTACATAAAATATTATAAAATATTTTCGTATGGTAAGAAAAATCTCATATTTAAATTTGTAGAATTTATTTGTAGAGTCAAATCTAAATCTTCATCTTTCTTCTTCTTCTTTGGCTCAACAGTCCAATGTAGACCTAGGCCTACCTCCTAGAGAATTTCCTGAGACTATGTTGCAAATTTTGGTGGGACCTACTAATTTTATATGGATTCTGAACCATAAATTTTTCTTTTGCGGGAAACTATTTTATGCAACAAGCCTAATGACTTACTAGTTGTGACCAATTTGACTCGACCGCTACCATTTTTCCGAGTCTTAAAATTTACATCGCTGGATATTTTAATTACTGGTATGTATTCAAAACTGAGCCAACTTAACAACGATGCCTCAGTCGGGAATTGAAATTACAATAATTTTAATTTAATAAAACATTTTATTGATTGATAAAAATTCAAAGTGTATTTAATGAAATTATATACCTACTTTGTTGTAATTGAGGGAAACCTTATTAAAATAATTCTTTATTGATTGTTTTATTTTAAAATACAATTTTTTAGAAAATGGTGGCTTCAGTTTCCTGCCTCATTTTTAAGCCCAATTAAATTTTTAATCTACAAAAAAAAAGTACGGCAAAAATATTGCAAACTTTTTTTAAAGAGTGTAAACGTAAAGGAAAAATGAATATACAGAATTAAAGATTTTTATATATAATGAATGACAATCACAAAACCTCCAACAATCACAAAACCTGAAAAAAATATTAAGCTTATACTTCTATACATTTACAAGAAAGCTCTTCCGGTTTTAGTTGTAATTATAGCTACCAAAAAAAAAATATTCCTCCTGATGTTAATTTCTTCTTTGTATAAATAGAACCAAACATTAATGGAACGCCTAATTACATTTCTATACATAATTATCACATTTATAGAAAGAAACTATTTGGGTGGAGGGGGTCATACTCTTAAAAAATCAGCCGCTTTATATTATACCGTATATACTTTACCGACTTAACAAAACAATTTCCACTCTATAAAAAGTAAGTAATGAGGCAAAGTGCAAAAGGAAGTCATTTCATACATTTGTTTTTGTTTTATTGTAGCTTAGCCTTAAAAGTTGTGTTGGCATTTTTTAACTTAGCCTTAAAACTTGGTAAAGAGAATAATTATATATAAAAAAAGAGTTGGTTTAAATGGGTGTGAGCAGAGCTTGTTTCCATATAAATTTTTTCTGCTGTTATTATTTTATTTAAAAAAAAAAAAGAATATAATGAACTTTGCCAAGTTCATTAACCGAAATGTAAAATTTTTTTATGGTCAAAACTTGTGAAAAAAATATTTGTTATGTCGCCGTAATGACGTGTGAGATATTTTTAGCATTGAAATACATATATTTATAAATAAATATTTTCATTAGTAATTTATTTTTGTATTGTATACCAAATTATAAGTATATGTTAAAAAAAACTCAATTTGAATAGTAATTAATGAATTTTTTATTTATTTATTTTTTTTTTAAATTGAAAAGTTATAGAAAGACTTTTCTATATTATATAAAAAGTATATACCTATAATATTAGTTTTGTGTTTGTGTTAAGATTATTAATATATAATGAAATTTTAATTATAATTAATGTAAAATTTTATAGATTTTTTTTTATCATAAAATTAATTCAAAATCATTTAAAATTAAAATTTTAGAATTTTCGGAAACAAATTAGATATTTTTTTTAAATGAAACGCGAAACAAACCCGTTGTGACAGATGTAACATGGAGACGGACGGAGTAAAAAAAAAATTGAAATCTGTGAGCAAAGTGAAGACGGATGCGACGGAAAAGTCGGAAGCAACTGATTTAAGTTCAATCGATTTCAACTTTTAACAGACGACTGATAGAAAATAGCGTATAGTAATTTGAAAAAATTTAAATGTCATTTTTCATTTGTTAAAAATTTACGTGAAAGGTTGTGTGAAAACTGAATATATAAAATATAATATCTGTAGATAAATTAATTTCACGGAAATATTTAGTTTTGTACAGTAATGTCATCCGTCGAAATGATATGTCATCCGTCGATTTTGCTACAGTCCGTCATCAGTTGAATTTGTTCGAACCTAAACATTTTCAATTTAATTTACTATTATTCTGTACCTTTTAAAGAAAATAATCAAAAAAATTAAATTTATTGATTTCGATTTTGTAGTGAAATTAATCTAATTAAATTTACCATTTTTGGTCAAATTTACTATATAGTTTTATGGCCAAAGTTACATTAATATTGCCATTAAAATTTCGAAAATTCTGTCCTTTCTGTCAATTTAGTTTTTCACACCAACAGCAAAAATTTGATTTAACACTAAAATCATGACTAAGACTAACATCTGTGTTAAATCAACTTGTCAACTCCCATTTATGTTCATTTTTTCCCAAGGATTATTAACAGAAACCAAAAAAAGAAAAACATTTTCAATAATAAAATTTCTCAGCAAAAAAAAAATGAGGAAAAATTATTACAGAACACATAAAAAAATTCTTCAAAGTTGTCTCAATTCATTATCCCAACAACAACTAGAAAAATATTATAATGTAGAATACCTATATAAAATTGAAATTGGAAATTCATCATTTAAATTTTTATTGTTGTTGTTGGTGTTTTTCTTACCATTTTAGTGAAAAGAAATCCTGGAAATTATCTGAAATAAAAATGCGAAAAAACTAAAAAAAAATTCTTTGCCTGGGGAGGGGGGTGAGTTAGTAAAATATTGAAAAAAAAACTATTCATTCACTCCTTAATTCTTTCTGAAGTCCTTAGTATAAGAGGCAAGTAAAAATAAGTCTAGTCCTGAAAAGCCAATCAATTCTATAAAAATGGGATGGTTGGGTGGTTACTGGTGATATGGAAAATTGCTGCTACTCATTGCCATAGTGCGATATAAAAAAAAGTACTTACTCTGTAGCTTCAAAAGAACATTAAAATGAAATTGGAAAAGCCAACGACACAAAATCAATAATTACCACACACACATACACACACTAAAAATTGGAAAATGAGGGACAAAGTAGTTCAGTGGCGGCGGTGCAATAAATAATAATTGTGTGTGTATATAGAAAATTTCTTTTAAGTTTCAAATATCACTCTTAACATATTATTTACCGAAATGGCACTATAGTATCCTTAAGTATTTTTTTGTTTTATATTTTTTTTTTATTTAAATGTCAAAACCTCCAACCCACCACCCATTTTTTTTACCCTAGAAAAAAGAAATGTTTTATACTATACTCTAATGTGGCAGGGAAATAAGGATGTTTTAAGTAGAAAATATTATAGAAATTGTCCTGTTTATAGTGAGGGTTTGCATTTGGGTGGTGATTGTTATAATTTCTACTTCTTTTTTTTTCCTCTCTATAAAAATTAAAGCAAATGTAAGCAAAAAGTTAAAAAAATATTTATAAGAAAAAAAAAATATCCATCTACATTAAAGGAGAGAAACCAATTCACTCTCCCATCATAGACAAATTTTTTTTTCTTTGTGTGGGGGTTGAAAGTTAGTTAACAATCGTAAATTATTTTTTTTTCCTTCTTCTGAACTTGCAACAAAATTCATTTAAAAATATAAAAAATAATTCTTTCATTCTCAAATACATAAACAAAATCGAAAATGAATTATATTTCCCATTTTTTCTTTCCCCCACCAATCCATCGTCCTCTTAATTTAATGCCCAGCAAGAAAAAAAAAGGACCAAAGTGTATAAAAATTGGTCGAAAATGAAAAAAAAAAATATATCCTTCTACATTTTTTTTCCAACTCGTATATACTACATTGTTTATTTGTAGGTTCACATTACCAGAGACATAGATAGATTCCTGAAAATATTTCATCTGTAGAATAGCAAAAAAAAAAAAAAGAATAATTTTCATGCCATTTCTTTTTTTAAAAACTTTTTCGATTTTGTGGTGGGTGCGCTTCTCCCCCCTCTATATATAGAAAACGGAAAAAATGTAATACCTTTTGCCATTAATACAGAAGATATTCTTCTTCTTCTATATAACTTTGCTATATTTTTTTTGTTTTCCTCTTCCAGAAGGCAAAAAAAAAAAGAAATTATTGATTTGTTTTTCATCCGAATGAGTTGTTATATTCTTTTGAATTAAAAGGGAATTCCATATTCCATTCTCATCCGACATATTCCCTTCTCCCGGATTCATCGTCAATGAGAAGAAAAAAAGTGTCGGAATTCATTTCTTTTTAAATTTCAAAAATTATATACAATTTTTTTTTCATCTTGTGACCGTGTGTGTAGTATTCAGGGGTGTGGGTGGTGGTTTTGGTGGTATGAAGATTTTTCATAACCCTCTTTTCCGATCCAGAGAAGGATTGTGAGTACTCGTATATATTAGTGATGGAATTGAGGCAGCATATACTAGGGATTATTTTTTTTTGTATTTAGAATTTTTTTTTTGGGGGGAAATTTTGTTTTAAGGGTGGGGAGGAGTAGTTTTTGGTTTTTTTTCGAGAATGAGGGGAGATCCAATTTACTTCTACCATATATCTTTTATTTTTCGAAAAATGGATGGATTTCTATATTTTTTTATATAAAATATATTTATGCAACATTTATCAGAAAACAGAAAAATGAAAGAAATTTTTAAAACAATGTTTTGTTCTTTTTAGATTTTTCGTATTTATGCAATATACATTATAATATACAGGATGTCTTTTTATAATTTATTTTAGAATGATCCTTTTATCTAATCAAATTCAGTTTTATAATTGCTGCATTTTTGTAATTCGAAATTTTCAAAGGTTCTTTTTTTTGTATGCGATCAAATTGCATGACCAAAAGGTGAAAACATAAAAAAGAATGAAATCAATTTTGTAAGTTTTGGATTACATATTCAGTAATTACCTACTGCAGCCTACAAAATTAATCTCTTTTGTAATTGAAATTGAATTAAGTCTATTTTAGGTTTCCAACTAGTGTAGTGACTAGTCCAACTTGAAATTAGTTCATTTGAAGTTTAAATTTTTTCGTCATTTTTTGTAATTGTTTTTGTAATGTTATGGTCATTTTCTACTGAGTTACTTTTTGACGTTTAAAAAAAGATATTTCGGTCAATAAAAACAATTGCTAATTAAATCTTTCTTTGATTATTAATCATTTTACATAAATCATTTTTATATCAATTGAATTTTGCAAAGTTATCTTTAAGTCATTCTATCATTAAATCAATTGCAAAATTTAACAAAATTATTTTGTAATTTTAAATATAATCTAAGATAAGTGCCATTTATACTATCAAAAATTTATTAATTACTTAAAAAATCATAGAAAATTAATAATTACATAAACTAAAATATAAGTTTATATTTTGAAATTATCAGAAAGGAGTTAAACTTGAAATTCATTTAAATTATATTTTCAAAATATAGGTAACCTACAATCTTAAAATCTGCATAACCATAACAATAAATTAGTTCAGTGCAAATGTTACTTGTACACTTATACATTAATAATTTACAAAATAAATTTTGTTACACTTATATTTTTCTTTATTGTTTAAAAATAATCGCCCCCCGACATAAATTTGAGCCTATAAACAATAAGGATAAATAAAAATGTCCTATCATTTTATGTGTGTTTACGTTACGTAGCTTAATATAATATTTTCGTTATTGTTTTAGATGTAAGTATATTTTTATTTATATTATTACTGTGTTGCTCCGCAGATCAACTGTTAAACAGCATAAATAACGATGTAAAAAAAAAATTTATAAATAATATAAGAATTTTACTTTTTATATTATATCTTACATTATTTTATTATGTATTAAGTATTTTTTGACGTTTATGCCATAAGATTCATCAGTGGCAAATTGCACATTCATTTTCATATATAGGTAGCATAATAATAATAATAATAATAAAAAATATATAAATAATTTAGCATTTTATTTGGAAAATTTGAAGAAGAAGAAGCAGAAGAAAATAAAAACGTAACTAAAACGAAATAAAAACACGCGGTAAATTTTTCATTTCCATTCATTGCGCGAAGCACAAAAAGGAATTGTTATTATTCTTATTTTCTTATACAAAAAAAAAATTTCACTTTTATTACAATATTTTCGTGCGCTTTCTTCCCTATTGACGGAAAATGATGGTAAACAAGGCGGGAATTGGGATGATGGGCGGAATGAATCGTATCACATATAAAACACTATATAAATATATAAGTAAAAGTTTATTGCTTCAGTTTAGTGAACGACAAGAGCAGCGAACTACTTTAATATTCGGAACAATAATATTTTTACTATATAAAAAAAATCATCTTGTTTCGCGCCTTTATTTATGCAATCAAATATAAATTTTTACAACATATACAAAAAAAAAAGGATATATGTACGTACAAATCGTCCTCTTAGGCATTTCTCAATCCTATATAAGGATATCGTACATAAGGATATTGGATATATGAAAAGAAAAATTTAGTTTATATTTTATTTAAATGAATTTATTTTTATTTTTCACATTTTGTTCTGGGGAACATTTCAATTTTTGTGTTTTTTTTTTTTTTTACGAATATCCTTTTTTTTATGTTGTTGTTGGTTTATATATAGGTTATATGAAATTACTTTCCCTTTTGGCAAATATAATATCACGCGCCAACCATAGTATTGTCGAATCATCATCATATTCCTTTCCATTTTTTGATATTACATATAAATAATAAAAATATTACACACATAATTTTTTTTTTGTTGTTGTGTGTGAATTAAGGATGAAGGCAAAACATAAAATATTTCGCGAAAAATATAGTAAAAAATAAAATAATAACAATAAAAAAAAATTTAAGAAAAAGAAAAATTCCTTTAAGGGAAAATTGAAAATAATATTTAAGTATTGTACATAATAATAAACATACCAAAATATAACAACAATAACAATGAAAAATAAAGGATAACAATTCCTTCCTTTAAATTGAAATATTATGATTATATGATTTCTAAATTTTTGTGTGTTTGTTGTTTGATCCTTTATATTCTTCAAACAAAAGTGAAATTTCAAATGAAATTTAAAAATCAGAGATATATGAACGAAAAGAAAACAACAACAAAACTTTTTGTGAAAGGAATTTTAAGTGCGTTTTTATGAGATTTCAATTTGCCAAAGTGTTTTTTATAATGTATAAAAAATTTTGAAAAAAAAAAAGAATTTTTTTGTTATGAATTGATTTTAAAAATTCATTGTAAGTTTTTATCCTGATGGGGCTGGGCTGGGCAGGACATTGCACAAGATCACAGTTATATTGAAAATTTTTTTTTTTTGTTAATTTCAATGACACGAAATTTACAAATTGATAAAATTTAAAAAATAATAGAATTTCTATTTTAATATTAATGACACCTCTTCAAGGATAAGGCCCATAAAAGCCCATTTACACCATGAGATCTACATGCGATATAGTATGTTGTACAATATTTGTTACGTGGATATCGTGTGAAAAAATCTGATTGCATGTAAATTTTATCACAAACTTCTTTTTTTCTAGCGTCTCAGCCTTTTTTTTAATTAATTATTGCAATTATTGGTACACTCAATGATATTACTATTGCACTAAAACCTAACCTAACATGCTTTGTCTTTCAGCAAATGGACCAAATAATAACCAAATTTTTGGTTATGTCATACTTTTTTTGATAGCTCACGCAACTTTTGTTGCATAGTGTAAAAATAACAAAAAATCAAAATTTTGCAAATATGGTAGAAATTTCATACAATATTTTTGACATAAACATTATATCGCATGTAGATTTCCTTGTGTAAATTAGGTTTAAGATTTAAGTAAAGCGTAATGTATAATTTATATTATTTTAGTTCATTGTTTTGTAGAAATTATGTGAAAGCACATTAATAAAAGAATTTTCCTTATTCTGAATATTATTGCTGAATATTATTGACTAGATATCAGTTCCTTGTATGGAGATCTTAGTAAACCATTTTAAAATTATTATTGCAAATTTTTAAAGACACGAGAACCGAGAACTCGTCAAGTCCCCACATAGCAATTCAAACTTTCATAACTTTGTATACGACAATTTTTGAATTAAAATTTTTTTCTAATTTACTTAATTAGTTAATTTGTGTATTTTTTTTTAATTAAAATTTTGACGAAGGTTAATTTTAATTTTATAATTACACGAGTATATAAAAACAATTTCTTATACAAAATTAATAATCTTTAACTTCTCTCTGACTCACAAAACTAATAAAAAAATTAAAAGTCAAGAAGACAGAAAAAAAAACACATTGCAAAGCAAAAATTCGACAACAAATTTTTTTTTTAATGTTTGCTGAATTTGCAAAAAATTAAAACCAAAAATAAAAAAAAAAATATTCCCATCAACTTATAAAAATAAATACATAAAAATATTTTCTTCCCATCATTTTATTATGTTGACTATTAAGGGACCATCATCACAACCACTAATTTTGAATTGTTTTTCGGGGCTGAAAATTATCTTATAACATTGTGCAATAAATAAGAGAGATGGCCTCATTGTTGTTATTGTTGTGTGTGTTTGGTTTAGCGGAGGCTTTTCGGAATTTTTGGATAATATTTTTATTTTATTTTTTTTGGTTTTCTCCACCACATCCTAAATAAATAAATTGAAAAAGACAAAAAAAAAACATACAATGGAAATGATGAAATGACAAAAAAAGATGTTCATTTTATTTTTCTTGTTCTGTTTTTTTGGGGGGTGCAAAAATAAGGACATTATTAAAAATTTCATAGTATAACCTATATAAATTTCTTCTCTTTTTGTTTCCTTTTTGACTATAATATTATTTATTTGTAAATGTGATGACAATTTCCCTTAAAAATTCCATTGCTAAATAATTTTTCGTATTTTTCCTTTGCAATAATATGAATTTTTATCATTTCGATTGTAAATAATTTCAAGGCGAAAATTGTATTATTAAATTCAATATGTTTAACTAGTTTAACGTTCTTAATTTACCATAATTTCAAATCTATAAATAATAAATTGTTGATTTTAAAAGAAATTTCTTCCAAAAGCTTAAAAGTTTTTGAGGCTCAGGCTCAGTGTAATTATTACTCTGTACTCTTTCTGTTCTGCCCTCTCTCTGCTCTGTATCTGTAATACAGAAAATATAATTTCCCCTTTATTTTATGATAAAAAGGAATAATTGGGCGGGCATCTAAAAATTAATGAATTAAAATGTTTGAAAATGAGACAGAGCCTTCCTGAACTAAAAGTTTTTATTGGTACTGCAGAAATTATCTGGATAACACTGGACAAAATAGTTGAAGTGTTGAAAGCAAGACATAATTACATAAATCGTTGAGAACTAAATTATCCTTTTCCTATCCTACTCCATTTTATCCTCAATTTGAATTGTAAAAATTTACCAAATTAAATTGTAGAAAGTCGAATATGACCTGAAAAATGCTATATGTAATTATATCTAATCTTGATATTCTAACAAACTTCAACTTTCTTCTATTTATATAGCTGCGTATTGGGCATAATAACGAATTTTTTTTTATGGAAATTGAAATTACTAACATTTTGTTTGTTGATGGAGAAAATGATGGCGACTTTCAGCGATATTGACTTTTAACCAAAAAAAAAAAAAACTCGAAAAATATATCGTCCATAATAATATGACAATTTAAATAGAATTTCGAAATATCCTTGTGTCCTTATTACGCCATTATAACAAAAAGAAAAAATAAGAGACTAAACAAAAATGGAAATTATTCTTTGAAAATTGATAATAATTTTTTTTAAAGCTCAGAAAATTAAATTAAATTTTTACAAAAAAAAAATTATTTGAAATTTTTTGTCGTCCGCCAATGAAATGGAAATAAATTTTTTTTACCAATTCATTCAAGGATTGCACACAAACACACACACACGTGCTAAAATGAAAACAACCACTTCAATTTTCATTATAACAAGCGGAAAAATATTTAATTTTAAATTATATAATTCTAAAAAAGAAAATCATACTAAAAAAAAACTTGGAGAAAAGAAGAAATCGTTTTTTTTTTACCAGTAACAGAATATTTTTATTCCTTTCTCAGTTCCTAAGGGATTTGCTAATTTCATTCAATTTTTTTTATGTTGTTATACAGAATTTACTTTTTTTACCATTTCTTTTTTTACAGGAAAAATCGCCCGGAGAAAAGTAGAAAAATAAATTTTAAATATAATTTTTAAATGCAACAAAAAAAAATTATCAAATCTTCAGTCTCATTCTTAAATTTTCTATTTCATTCCTATTAGTGTACAAAAAAAAATTATGTAACCCATTTTACCACCCACAATATCACATTATTTTTAAGGGTGATAAATGTCCATTAAATGATTTTGAAACAAATTTTTTTTTAGTAGATCATTCGTTATCCTTTTACAATACTAAAAAAACCATCGTTCACCTCGTTTTTTCCGTTTTTTATTGTTGTTGTTAAATCACCCTCCAACCACCCTTAATAGATATTTTAAACCCACCCCGTGATAATAGATTTTTCTAACCCACCCACATTGAAAAAAATATTTTTTTTTAAATATATTTTAGTTAGAGTGTAAGTAGATTATTTTTTAATGTATTCTTTTTATTCATATCGAAGCGAGAGGATGGGGGGGGGCCCGTCCAAGGTCCAACTTCATTATTATTCTCATTAAAAAAAGAAAGGATTGTGTTCTGTTCTGTTGTCTGGGTTTTTGTGAACGAACTCAAAAGGTTTTTTTTATCCACATTTAATTTGAAATTTTTTCTTCTGTTTGTCATTCTTGTTTAGTGTTTAGTCAGAAACTTTGATGATCATGATGATGAAGTTTAGTGTATCAAAGGTGATGATGGTTGGTTAATTTTTAACATGAAAACTATTTACAATTTTTCGATTATATTTTTAAAAATTATCTCCTAAATACTTTTTTTATGCTCTTCGCAAATAATTTATGTGGTTTTTAGTTGTAAGTCGACAAATATTCGTAAGGGGAATTGTATTTTTTTTCTTTGTCAAATGAAGGTGAATTAATTATTCCACAAAAAGCTTTTACTTTGTACTTAGCGTTTGTGTAGGGTAGGACATAGCGTGTCGAACACTACTTTGTTCCACCATAGATGCTTTTTACTAAATGAGTTTGAAGCTCGACAAAGATCGATTTTATGTAATCCTTATGATAAATTCAAATTCACGTAAACTTTGGTAGATTTAATTTTGTTTATGCAATGAAAATTTAAATTTAAAATATAATTCATACCTACTTTGAGAACATTGAAAAACGCCCTCACTAGAAATATAATTGATAATTAAATTTATGTATATAATTTTTATAGATAAATTTTTAAGTTAATATTAACTAATTTTTTAACATGATTTCATTAAAATTGAATTTGTTTCAATAAACGTATTAATATATATATATATATATATATATATATATATATAATATATATATATATATATATATATATATATATATAAATATATCTATCAATTTTTAGTGTTAAATATTGAGAATCTGTAAGTGTATGCTATTGCTGAATCAAATGCTTACCAGGCTCGAAAATAAAAAAATTAAAAAATAATTATAATTTTAATTTTTACTAAATTTAAAAAATGTAAATGTATTTTTTTTTTTACAATTGGCTAAAAATAAATAAACCCATACATTTGCAAACTGAAAAAAAAAACAAATTTTTATAAAAAGTAAAATATATATAAGTATCTACATTTACGATTCAATGGTGTGTTGGTCATTAATGGTATATATAAGACTTCTCTTACACCCACGACCCATTTAAGCCAACTCCTTTCCTGTACATTATTTTTTTTTGGTTTCTTAATTACGCTAGTAAAAAAAAAATGTTGAATAATTTTTTTTTTCCAAAACTCACCCCCATAATTATATATTTTCACAACTACTAATGCAATAGGCTTTTGCTGAACACTACCACTGCCACTGTCGTCCAGGTTTAAAAAAAAAAAGAAGTGTTATATTTTTCTTCCGTTTTTTTTTTTTTTGTTATTTGAAATGTAAAAATTAAAAGAAAAATTTATTTAAAAAAAAAAAGTATATAAATAATTTACGAACACGACCCATAACCACCACCATTGCTTCGTTTTTTTTTCTTGCTAGAGGATTTATGTGCTTAGAATTTATAATTTTTTTTATATGTATGTTTAAAGATCCATTTTAAAAAAAATTCTTATACTTAATCAAAAATTATGCAAATTTTAATATGAAAATTCAAAATAACAGATTACAAAGTTTTGATTTCCATTCATTTTTATTTTATTTTTGTTATTAAGAAATTATATTATGGACATCGTTTTTTAAAATTCATTTTTATATAATAATATTGAAATATTTTAATTTAAAATAATCTCACAATTGACCAAAAAGGAAAAGCAGTTTTTGGTTGTATAATTACGTTGATTTTTAGTAATTTTTACCATTTATAATCAAGTACCAATTGAATATTAATTATTCATTGCACTGGCTAGTGGCATAGAAAGATAAGCTTACGTATACGTCCTGATTTTGAAAATAATTTTAATGAGAAATTTCAAATTTCTGGTAATTTAGAATTATTATCCTTTCGAGAAATGATTTTATATTATGTTATTAGAAAGGATTTTTGTGATTTTCAATACCAATATCAATATGTATAATTAATAAAATAATTGCTAAAACAGATTGAATAGAAAATTAGAAGAAATTGTTCTTCTCCCTCTATCCCTGCAAAAATAACAAAAATCCTTGTAGCTTGTAATATTTTATTTATCACAATTATCGTCTTCAATCAAACTGATAATATTTTTCCCTTTAATTCACTTTTGAATAATTATTATAATATTATTTTCATATTTTCTGGTTTTTGTTCTATTAAAAATCTCAAGGTAGCCAACAAAATCTCTTAATTTAAAAAAAGAAAACGAAAATTTCCATTGTGTCATTGTCGTCTCCTTTCATTTTATTTCATAATAATAATAGCAATAATAATAGGTAATGCGTGAATTGTTCATCTTCATAATTTTACAGAACTCCGTCCCATTCATATTTACCTAACGCCACCCGTTTTACCCGCTCTCCTGTCCTATAAGAATTATAATTCTTTATATATAGGATTTTTTTTCCAATGTCTTAAATAATTTTCTATCTCCTTTCCACTGCTTGGTAAAATGTAAAGTTTTTTTTTTAAATTAAAGATTTTTTTCTGAAATGGAAAAAAAATGAAATAACGAATTTACAGGATATATTTTTTTTAGCACATTTCTAATTTGATTCAAATTAATAATAAAATTGCTTATTAATTTCGTTTTGTCGATTTATTTATGATGATTTTAATTGTAAAAAAGATACGCAAACACGCAATGTGAGAGGATCTATTTATAATGTCCGCCATTTTGTTGCAATTTAATATAAAAATCTCCGCCATTTTGCTGCCTTTTTGAGATAGAATTCATTTAGAAATTGAGAAGAGTTTATATTAAGTTGTTTATTCTATTAACTCAAAAATTAAGTTACTTAAATTATAATTTTCAGTTTTAACAAACTCTAAATCTTTAATTTAGTTGCTAAAAGTGGGTGAAAATTATTTGGGGTGGAAAATTCTTTATTTAAGAATTTTTATTTATTTACTTTTTTTCAAAAAAAAAAAAAAATTGAAGGAAAGATGGGTAAAATGAGAAACATGGTGGTAAAGAACCTCAGACTTGAAGCCAAAAGCAAATAGTTAGAAGGGTGGATTTTAAGTTGGCGAAATATAATTTAAAAAAAAAAGGGATTTTTTCTTTATCTTTTAATAATTTTTTTTTCTTTAGAAAAAAAAAAAAATAAAATTATTTTCTTGCCGAAGGGCATTTTCACCGAACTTTTTAGCGTCCGGTGATAACTAAAGAAAAAAAAAGGTTTTTCCATTTTTTAAAATTAAGTGAATTCACATCCCGACTTGCCAACAACAACAAAAAAGTCAGTATTTGAATCGCGCGAGAAAAGTTTTATAATTTAAAAAAGTAGAAAAAATCTAATAAAAAACTAATTTAAAAAAAGAATGAAATTAACTTAAAAAAAAAGTTTTTTTTTTTTTTAATAATCAAAAATCCCGAAAATTTTGTTCTGTAAATCTAATTTAACCTCAAAGTCCTTGTAAAAAAAATTAATAATATATAATTCTAATAAAAATTTAATTATTTATCTTCTAGGGTCTTTTACGAACTGCTGAACAATTAAAAATTAAAGGATTATGCGAAACAGCTGATACTGTCGATGATATATCAACAGAAAATGGTTCAACAGCAGCAACAATAACAGTGCCACAAGAAACAATAATCCAACAACAGCAAATTGTCACAGCAATTGGCAACAATTTAATACAAAATTCTATAAATCAGCAACAAATTAATAATAATAATAATATTAGTGGCAATAATAGTGTTACTGGTCAACAATCATCATCATCATCTTTAGTAATACCACAAGCTGCTGCAATATTAACTAACCCAACAACACAAAGAAAATCTAGAGTACGAAAACGTTCAAAATCACCAAATGAATCAATAACAACAACAGCAAATAATCAACAACATCAATCTATAATATCAACAACAAATCAATCATCATCATTTAATGGTAGTACCTCAATAATTAATTTAAATTCTGCAATTGGTACAATAGTTTCAACTGGCGGTGGTAGTGTTGTTACAAGTTGTAATAATAATAATAGTAATAGTAGTATAATAGGATTATCATCAGGTATCGGTTCATCAAATAGTATTAGACAAAATTCTGATATAAATTCTAATAATAATAATAATAATAATAGTGGTGATAATAGTAAACAACAAAAACAATTAATTGTAACAGCAATTGAATCAACATCATCATCAAATAGTTCAGGTGGTAATAATAACGTTAAACCAACAAAAATTTGTAAAACAGAAAATTCATCGTCAACAAATGATGGAAATGGTGTTGTTCAACAAGGTACAACAACAGCTATTGTAACACAAATTGTAGTAGCACGTGAAGGTAAAGATAGTAAAAATATGGCCAGTTTAGGAATGGGAATGGTAAGTCAATTTTGTTATGAATAATTAAAATAAATTAAAAAATTTTTTTAATGATTTCGTTTTTTAGAATGGTGGACTTTTAGGAGTACCAATGGGATTTTTAGATTTTGCACCAGAACCACCGGCACCATCAGCAACACCAGTTTCTGTTAGTGAACATGTTGATATGAATTGTGCACCAAGCAATGATACAAGAGATTTAACAAGTAAGTTTGAATTTAAATAAATAATATTTTAAATAATATTTGAGAAGCTATTACGAAAAGAATTCGGATTTAACAAGAAATTGTCAAATTATAATACAATTTAAAAACTACAAATATAAGTATTTAATCACAATGTAAACAAAATATCAGTTATAAAATTGTGGATTGATTTATTCGGGGAATCGTATCACAGCGCTCAAATTTTAATTTGATGAAATTTCTTTATAGAATCAAATATTACAGCGATGATTCTATTTTTTTATTAAATTTTTATAAAGTAAATAAAAATATGTAATTATTCATATATTTTTTGCAATAAATTTTGAACCCATTAATAAATTAAATTCATATATGATGGCAACAAAATTGTCTCACAATGTGAATTTTAAACAGATTAAAATTTTGATCAGAAAATTTCATTCGATCGTTCATTTTGGGCGCTTTATTAAATTTAATTATTTTAACCTTGATATTTAAGCTTGAAGGTAAAAATGTAAAATTTTAATAAGGACCATCGTAAGTCGTAAGCCTCAATAAATGTATAACAAGTTCATCTCTTTTACTGCTAATAAATATGATTTTTTTCAGTTAGTCAATATAACTTTGTTATAAAATATTGACAGGATCAGGAATATTTTACCTTTATTATAATTTTTTTAAATATTTTTTGATTAATAAATTAATTATATAATTTTTTTTTAAAGAAAACAACATCACACTTATAAGTTAGCATAAATATTAACAACAAAAATTAATAATTAAAGCGTTTAAATTTACAGACTCAACACCAACAAATGGTGGTGAAGTACGTATTAAATTCGAGACTCTTCGTTCTTTAGATCCCTCCGAATCACTTGATATAGACAATCATTTAGCACAGCATATAATACAACGTTTAGATCAATCACCAATGCATCAATTGCAGCATAATCAACAACAACAGAATCATCTTCAACAACATCTCCAACAACAACAACAACAGCTTCATCATCAGCAACAACAACAACAACAGCAGCAACAGCATCATCAAAATAATACCGCCAATAATTCCACCGATGATTCAAATTCGAATTTAATACAAAATATTAAAAGCGAAGTAATTGAAGTTAAACATCATCCACATTTGATACAACATCATCATCATCAACATCAGCAGCAGCAACAACAACAACAAGGACAATCACATCATCATCAACAACAACAACAACAACAACAACAACAACAGCAGCAACAACATCAAGTAATTACAAATGCAACTGTTATGGAAATTGATCCGGAAAATATAAAACATGAACCTGGTATGATAATAACACCAGAAATAGTTACAATGATGACTACCGGACATATGGGTAAGAAGGTTTGGTCTTTTAGTGCCGCATATATATTTTTATTACACAAAATTGAAACTTTATAAAAAAATTATATTTGTTATATGTGACCAGACATTTACAATTCGGACACTAGTGAGGATTCTCTGATGATTGCGAATGGCAGCCCAAATGATAATAATGCTGAGCCGCATTATACGAATCTGGATCAACAGCACGACAATAGTAAGTTAAATGGCCCGAAAACTTGGACACAAGATGATATGAATTCAGCTTTAGATGCACTGAAGAATCAGAATATGAGCCTAACGAAAGCATCAGTCACCTATGGTATACCATCAACAACATTATGGCAGAGGGCACATCGGATGGGCATTGAGACACCAAAAAAAGAAGGTACAACAAAATCATGGAACGAAGAGGCTTTAAATAGTGCTTTGGAAGCATTACGTACTGGCCAGATATCAGCAAATAAAGCATCAAAAGCATATGGTATTCCGTCCTCAACATTATATAAAATAGCTAGACGAGAAGGTATACGATTAGCAGCACCATTTAATGCCGCACCAACAACATGGACACCTGAAGATTTAGAGCGTGCCCTTGAAGCAATACGAGCTGGCCATACATCAGTACAAAAAGCAAGCATGGAATTTGGTATACCAACAGGTAATTTATTTAATATTTAAAAAAAAAAGTTTCATAAAAAAAAAAGAAATATGAAACTGAAAAAAATTGTGTCAATTTTTTGTTTTTTATGCGCTTGTTTTAAAAGGTACACTTTATGGACGATGTAAACGTGAAGGAATTGAATTGTCACGATCAAATCCTACACCATGGTCTGAGGATGCAATGAATGAAGCTTTAGTAGCTGTTAGGTGAGTCGTGTGATAAAGGATTGTTTCGGCATCAAATTTGAAAAATAAATGAATGTTGTTTTATGAGTTTTTATTCGGTTATTCTTTATTTTTCTACTGTTATTTAAGAATAGGAAATAATATCCTTTTTGGATATTTTCGTAATATATTTATGTTTTACAAGAAATAAATGAAATTTTTTTCAAATCCCTAACCTAAGGCATAAATCATTAATTAATATAACTTTTATAAAATTTCAATTATTATCAAATCGATTTCAATTCTAACATCTCTCCCTAAACAATGACGGATGCTGTATAGAGTCTATCAGCTACAACGTATGTCATCGTTTTTGACAGACGTCGTACGCCATACGCCTTTGTTTAGGGAGAGTTGTTATGCTAATTTAAATATTTCAAAAAATATTATATTTATTGTATTAAATAAATTAAATTCTTGATATACAGAGTTGGTCATATGTCAATAAATCAGGCGGCAATACATTATAATCTTCCATATAGTTCATTATACGGTCGTTTTAAACGTGCTAAATATGATACAAATACAACAACAACTGCACCAGGTACAACATCAAGTAATACTAGCTTAAATACATCTGGTAATATTGAAATAATCGATCAAAGTCCAGAAAATTCGGTAATAATTATATTTTGTTTTGTTAATTTAAATAATTATATTATATCTAAAAATTAATAATTTTGTAGGTTCATCTATTACAACAGTTCCAATATAGTCCCGGGCCAGCAACACCTCAACCCCATAACCAACAACATCATCAGCAACAAAATCAACAACATCATATTCAAATTCAACATCATTCACAACAACAACAACATCATCACAATCAACAACATTTACAACAACAACAAGATGTTGTTACGTCGACCAGTCAAGTTCACCAACAACAACAACAACAACAACAACAGCAATCTGGTCAAATTCAACAAATTTATCATCATCATAGCACACCAGAGAGAAGTTGAAAAATAAAGAAACCAAAAATTAATGGTAAAAAAATTAAAAAAAAATCACAATAATAAAATTGTGATTTTTTCCCTAGAAAGGAAGAAACAACAATAAAATCTTAAAAATGTAATAAGAAAATCTGAAAGATAACAAAAAAAAAACTAGATTGAGGTAAATACATTTTTTAAGAAAAATAGCTTAAAAAAAAGGAGGTAAATTTAAAATCAAAAAAATCAAATACACATTAAAAAATAATAATATACTATAGAATCACATTTTTTTTTTAAATTAAGTAAAACAAAATATATTATGTAATAATTAAATAATTATCAAATAAAATATTTAAGATTTAATTTGTAAAATGATGTCTTCACAAAAAAAATGAAAAATGAAAAAAAAAAATATATAAGAAAATATTTAAAAAAATTTATTTGTTAAAAAAAAGAAACCAATTAACTGACAAACTAAAAATCTAAAAATTAACTAAGTAGAAAAGGAGTCGTAAATTTTAATTTTTGAAATTCTTAGTGGGAAATTGAAATTTGTTTATTTTATAAAAATGAGAATTTTTATAAAAACATAAATTACTAAGATATATATAAAAAAACGATAACTTTTTTTAATAGACTGTTTAAGAAATAAGTATAAAAAAAATTTAGTATGTAAATAATAATTATATTATATATAAATATATGAATATAATAAAAATTAAGTAATATAAAAAAAATATTAAAAAAAAAATTATTACATAGATTTTATTTATTTTATGATTAAAATAAACAAATTAAAAATTGTTTTAAATTAAATTTATTTTTCAAATATTAATTTTTGTTGGATATTTTATATATTGGTTTTTAATTTTAATAAATCTTAACATTACAACAAAATAATTCTTATGATTTTAAAGTAAATAAATTTTTTTATTTTAATGATAAAAACTTCGTCCAAGAAAACGAAAATAAATATGAAATTTTAAATTAAAAAAAAACGTCCAATTCTAACTAAAAGTAAAGTTTAATTATAGTAATAAGTATCGAGTATACTTTACGTTATTCGGAAATTTCGATTCATTTTCAAAAAAAAGTTTATTGTCACATTTGCTTAATCGCGGAATTTCTATTTAAAGAAAATTTTGTTTTAGCCTACGAATATGATGGATCAATTTCTAAGTGGTTGGATATTGATTTGATCGTACTAAGCTAATTTCTGGGTTTATAATAGTATATTTAAACTATATATTATAATTTATTGCATTCGTGTGACTTAGGAAAATTTGTAATTAAATTCTCCATATTTATTACTATAATTTAACTCATAAAGATAATCCTAAACATTTTATTTTACAAGGATTTAAGCTTATCCCAATTTTGTGAAAAATCAAAAATAATAAATTTTGGAATTTATACTTCACATTAAGGCAAATAAATAATAGAAGAAAAACAAATACGTAATATTAATTAAAATTTGAAAAAGTAAACTTTTTATTATGGATGTTAATTTTAATGAAAAACGACATTTCATATTTAAATTATGATTATAAAAAATATATAAATTAAAAATAATTTACAATTACATATAATTATTAAAATAGAAACTTAATGTAAAATTAATTAATAAATACAGATTACGTAGATTATTAATAAATAAATAAATAAAAAAGAAAACCTAAATATATATTTGAATAAATAAAATAAAAAATTAACAAATTACGTCTATAGAGAATCTTCCATTAGCAATTATTTTTATTTTCATTTGTTATTTTTTATCATTATATATTTTTAAAATTATAAAAAAAAATTACAATCAAATTTTTTCCTGTAAATTGTCACTAAAAAAAATTAATTGAACAGAAAAAAAACTACATAGGTGAAATTCTAAATTGAAATAAAAATTATTAAAATACAAAATTATTTAAATGAAAATTAAGAAATCCGATTTACAGGAAAATAGAAGCAAATAAAAATTAAATTAAAATTATATAGAAAAAAAAATAATATAAATAAATATTCGGTAGAAATTAGAGAAATTATTTTTGGTTTATAAAAAAAAAGAAAATTCTATTATCGTAAATTCTCAGTTTTTTTTTCTTTCTTTAGCATTTTAAATTAATTTCAAAGTAAAATTGGTTTTACTACAATTTACTTTTAATTATTGTTTTGTATCTGTTAAAATTTGTAATATACTATAAAACAATTTGTTTACAAAATTTCATAGGCGAACTATTATTATATTACTGAACAGAACCTAAATCAAAGCGGTTGATATCCTCGATAGCAATTACAATAATAATCATAACATACTTTATGTCAGATTATATGAAGAAATGTCGAGTAAATCAACGTACAATTTGCATGAAAGGATTTTGATCACACAGTTTATTTTATTTTATATTTTCGTAGGAAGAGAAAAAAATATGCAAAATTTGATTTAGGTTAAAGCAAATTTAAATGTTATCATTTTGCAATTTTAAAATAGTAAAATAAAAACAAAAGAATTATAAAATAAAAACGTATATTAATTTATGACAAATTAAGAAAACTGCAAACATTAAATTCATTTAAATTTATAATAATAATTAAAATTTATTTGTGTCTAATTATTTTTAATATTATATAAACAATTTATATCAATATATATTAGAATTTTATTTAGTTTTATGTTTTAATTATTTTTCATAAATATTAAAGAAAAATAAATTATATATTCTTATTTTTTAAGTTTTTAAAAAAATATACAATACATTAAATTATCACACCAATTATTATTATTATTATTATTAATATTATTATTATTGTTGTCTCAAAAAAATATAAATTTATATGTATAGATCAGATCATATATATATATATATATATATAAATTCTTAAATACTGAGTGGTAAACAAATCTTTTAAGGAAAAAAAAATATTATATATATATGAAACAAGAAAATTAAATATATTAATAAAAAGAAAAACAGAAATTTACGCATTGCGTAAAATTATTATATATGAAAAAGAAAAGAAAAGTGTTTAAATATTATTATAAAAATTATTTATGAACAAAATTATGTAGTTAATGCTTAAATATTGAAAAAATTGGCGCAGTATCGGTAGTATTTGCCAACAGGTTTAATATTTGGAAAATATATACAAACAATTATCTTTTACCAATAATCTCAATATTATCCCGGATCGTTACATGACAATGGTAATATCTTTGAAATTACTAAGAGCTAAGGCCTAAGAGCTTCAATTTAACTTTAATTGAAGCTCTTACCACTTTTTAAAATAGTAACAGAAATTATTTTTTAATGATTTTTAAAATCTTTATTCAAATAATTTAGCGACATTACAAATATGGTGCATATATATGTACATATCTTTTAAATTTCTATTTAAAGTTTTAAGTTATTAGTTCATGAGGAACATACTTTAAATCTTCTTCCATTGAAACTGCGTTTAAAAACTTGATTCTTCCAAAATAATAAATTGCTTTATCATCTTTAACAGCATATAAAAATGGCCTATCTAAGAAAAAATTCTTTGGTTCATCACATGTCCGACAAGGATAAATACATATATTAAAATCAGAAGCTGAAAATATTTACTTTGTAAAGATTTATTCGAAATATTTAAATTAAGTTTACCTCTGGGTGGGACAGCTTCAGTACCTTCTTCATTTACATCAAAACAAACTTT
This sequence comes from Empis stercorea, assembly GCA_949752835.1. Taxonomy (NCBI): domain Eukaryota; kingdom Metazoa; phylum Arthropoda; class Insecta; order Diptera; family Empididae; genus Empis; species Empis stercorea. The sequence continues at coordinate 26,710,494 of OX457088.1, forward strand.
ATGAATAAATTTGGAAATATTTATAGGATCCTTTTGTACTATAGATTTTGTAAAATTAGCTTGATTACCGAAAAGTGTTTTGATTCCAACCTAAAATTAATTTAAATTATTTTAAAAATTAATGATTTAATTCCATATCGTAAAATATTATAGTTACCTTGTTTAATAATTTTTTCAAATCATATTCGGAATTAATTGTAAATTTTGGTACATGTAATCTCACTCTTGCTGATTGCATTTTATCACAAATATTAAACAAATTAATTTTCTTAATATTTTTTTCTAATTCACTCAAATTAGAACTTTCATTAGGTACAATAAATAAAATTTTCAAATGTTCATTTTCATATGGACGAATTAATGCTTTAGCATTCAATTCCTCTAATTCACAATAATCGTACCTACCAGAATAAACGTTCATCATTTTAACTTTAATCGTTTCCCTATCATTATTTAAAAAATCTCCTTTATAAGTAGTTTTTTTATGAAACTTATTAATCCAATTAGCTTTTAAATACAATGAATTGAATAAAGCTAAATTTGTATCCAGAGGAATTATATTTTCTGTTACTGTGTTCCGAATTTTACCAGTTGTTTTACTTTCAATCCAATTATTCATTTTTTCGATAGTTTCTTTTGTTTTTGTGAAATCAACATTTTCAGTTTCCGAATGGAAATATTCTTTTGCAATTTCCTTAAATTCATCCAAAAATTCATTACCATTTTGTGCATATAATTTATTTGCCATATATAATTGTCCATTAATCAAATTGGCATCCAGAATTTCCTTAAAATAATGTAAATCAATTTCACTTTGGGATTGTAAAACTTTTGAAATTTCTTCTGCAGTTTCACCTTTCGTGCCTGATTGAATCATCGCCAACAAAACTTGTATTGAAAATGGCGAGAATATAAAATTTTCATTTGAATTTTCTTCCATTATTTTCGAATATAAATTAATTGAAAAATTTGAATTTATTTGTTTGAATAAATTTTTATATTCCGACATTGTTATTTAATTTTCAGTCGTTTGACTAATACATATTTATAGAACAATGAAATGAAACCTTTGATTTTTATATTGTTTAACTAAAACTGATTAAGAGTTACTAATTACTTTGATGATCTGACCAAACTGTAACTGACTGAAGACTGAAATCTAGCTTTGTAATATATTTTCTAGTGTGAATACACATACATAATAATTTGTTTTGAACGTTTCGTCTCTGTAAGGCAATGGAATTGCTTCCTAAGAATGAAAATGAGACACTAAATTTATTTTATTATATATGATTTTTTTCTCTACTTTATGTGGGTTTCAATTTAACATATTTTCACACAAATAATTTAAATCAGCTGTTATTGTTTTTAGCTTTTTTGAAGCTTAAATAAGCTTTTTATTGGAATTTTAGTAAACATTAAGTTTATTTCAATGATTCATTTTTTATATTTCAATAAATTACGAATAGCAATAATTAAAATATACCTACCTTCTCTAAATTAGATTTAAATAAGACAATTTTCGCTTCATCATCAATTCCAAATGAGTCCTTATTACATATCACAATTTAGTAATTTAATTTTAAATTATTTTAGATTAAATTAAAATGGTTCAAAACATAAATTAGTTATAAGACATATAAATAATAGAACAGGATCATATATGAATAAGAATTTAGATTCAATTATTAGAGTATATATTATATTTTTCTAAATCTGTAAAATAGTAAAACGCAGTTTGTTCTATTGGTTAATAAGCATAAATAATTTTAATTTGAACTTTGTAAATATATTAATACAAGACACTATAAATCACAAACGGAATTGAATTTTAGATTTTTCTTCACATGGCTTTGACTCTTCCCAAAAAATAAATTGAACTTTTATCTTTGACAGCATACAAAAATGGTCTGTTAATGCTAAAATTAATTGCTTTCACTTCATGGTGTCCTGGACATATACATATGTTAAAATCGTGTGCTATAAATAAAGAAATAAAAATTAATTAATTAAAAAGATTAACTCAAAGTAAACACATAATGGAATTGAATAATGGTAAAGAATTTTCGAAATTTATATTCAAATCAAATGTATAAACAAGGTAATTCAAAACTATCAGTATAAACAGTAACTTACGTTGTGGTGGTACAGCTTCAGTTCCTTCCTCATTAACATCAAAACAAATTTTATGAATAATTTTTGATAATTTTACAGAATTTTGTGTTATAATCGAATTGGTAAAATTTGCATCATTAGCAGCAATATTTTTGATTCCCATCTAAAAAGTATTAAAAAAAATTACAATAAATAATTTTCCAAATGTTTATTCAAATTGAGAACAATTAGGTTTAGGTGCCAAAATGAAATACGAAGAAATTTGAGTGGAAGATTTAATTATAATAACAATTAGGTAGGGCCTTTATTTAGAAATTTAGATACATAATGTATGTTTTCTATATAACAAAGGTAGTGTACGCTTAATAATATGCAATAAATTAAATGGATATATTATGAGATTGTTAAATACAGTAGAAATTAAAAAAAAATTAGTATTATGTATAATAATCAACATAATGTAGCTAGCTATAAACTTCAGAGAATACATATAGATATAATAAATAATAATTATATACTATCAGCGTTATAACAAACCTTACCTAGTATTATTATTCAATATTCTACTCTAATAAATAATTACAATTAAAAATAACACTTACCTTATGTAATGGTTTTATCAAATCAATTGTAAATTCAATTTTAAATTTTGGTATGCTTAAATTTATTAAAGTTCTGTGACATTTATCACTTATTTCGAAAAAATTTATATTGTGAATATTTTTCTCTAAATCTGGTAATCCAGTTTTATCATTTGGTACAATAAGTAATATTTTTAATTTATCACCTTCGTAATTAAGTTGTAATGCATTTGCATTTAAATCCTTTAATTCACAATATTGATAATATCCTTCATAGACACTCATGAAATCTGTTTTAACACTTTCAGTTTCATTATTCCAAAAATCACCATTATATGTTGTTTTTTTATGAAAATTATATTGCCAATTAGCTTTCAAATATAAAGCATTAATCATAGCCAAATTCATTTCTTGATTTAGATTTTCTAATTTTACTGTATTTTCTATTTTACCGGTTGTTTCACTTTTCACCCAATTATTAATTTTTTCAATTGTTTCATCTATTTTTGTGAAATCAACATTTTCAGTTTCTGAATGATAATATTCTTTTCCAATTTTCTTATATTCATCCAAAAATTCATTACCATTTTGGGCATATAATTTATTTGCCATAAATAATTGTTCAAGTGTCTTGTTATCATTTAAAATATCTTTAAAATTTTCTTCAATTTGTGTACGATTTGATGATTTTAATATTTTAGAAATTTCATCTGCAGTTTGACCTTCTGCACCTGAATGAATCATTGCAAGCAAAACTTGTATTGAAAATGGTGAAAATATAAAATTTTCATTTGGATTTTCTTCTAATATTTTTGAATATAAATCAATTGCAATATTTAAACCATTATTTTTAAGTGACATTTTTGATTTTTAGATAATTCTTTTGATATATTATTAAATGAATTTAAAATATTTTAGAACAAAACGATATTAATTGTTTAATACTTTTATGTAAACTGAACTGAGCGTGAGCGTTAAATATTTTTTATAATTTACATTCTTAGTTTTTGTTATTTTTTCTATTCAATTCAATGTCAAAAAAGCTGTTTTTCTATTTGATATGCATGGATGACATCATTGATTCTGCTCCCGAGAACCACTCAAAGTTTGTTTTAACTAGAAAAATGATTATTTTTAGCAATTTTCCAACCAAATTGGAAGAAATGTGTATATTAGTTTCACTCTGTCTGTCCGTCTGTCCGTCCGTTTACAGAAACTTCTACATCTATTAAGATAGAGTGTTAAATGTTTGAGTGTTTGATCATAGATAGATAGTAATAAAATAATAGGTCCAGTAGAGTAAAATTTTCTTCTATCTCTTTTCCCCTCTGAGTTATTCCCCCTCCAAGTTCGAAAATTGCCCATATTGAACATCTCATAACTTTTAAACCAATAAAAAATTTTGAGGTTTGTAAAAGCTATAAGATAGGAAAATCTTTTATCTTAATTGTGAAATTAACAAATTTTTTAAAAATTTTCAATTCTTTGATGTATAAAAATACCGTTATCTTCATACAACTTTTTTTAGTTTTTTTAACACCCTGTATTTCCCAAACTGCTTATTATGGAAGGCTGAAATTTATGTACCAAAGAGATATCTAAAAAATAGCTAGAGTCTCTGAAGAAATTGTATCCGTATCTCCCCTTCCCTTTCCGTTGTGGCCCTTCGAAAATCAAAAAATTACATTTTTAATTTACTTGTAAAATTATAACTGCACAATATTTTTAAAAACAAATATTGAGAAAACTTTCGGAAATCATATTTCTTTTGTGCATTAATTAATAAATTAAAATCATTTGCCACACTCTTATAATTAATCAAAATGCTTAATCGTGTAAAATCTTGCAAAAAAAAACGAATATTTTGCATATTTTAAGGTGCTATATAAATGGAATATTGGTTTTTTTGTCATATCACATTATGCTAAATTAAAAGCAAAATTACAGAAAACTTAAATGATAAGTTTATATATATTTTCCTGGAATAATAACCTGTTCGATTTTACTAAAAAAAATAGTACAATCGAACAGGGACACATTTCTTACCTATGTATAACCATATCATTTTTTACCTTTCCTTTGTATAGTACGTTGAAAATACTACTAAAAAATAATATACACGTATAGGAATTCCCATTGTTTTAGAATAGCTCATAGTTCTACATGAGGCGATTTTGAGGAAATGTGCTTTTGACAAACCCGGGGTTTGTTTATCGTATTTTTTAAAAATAAATTTATTTTTCTGTTCTCAGTTTAATTTATGCATATGCGAGTAGTGAGTGAATCATTTTTAGCTTTATTTATATTTATAAAATTTGAGAAGCTTTTGCGGCAATAACAAATTTTTTTGAAAACAAAACTTTGTTTTTGTAATAAATATAGGTATCAATAAAAAATAATTTAATTTAATTTATAGATCAAATTCATTATCTAATCATCATTTTACACGATCACATAACGAAGGCTCGAATAAAACGCAAATCAATCTGATCATGTACAATAGTACAATACAAGTCCATATACATATATGTTGTATATGTATGTATATAATATTTAATTGTTTGTGAAAAATATCTAATTTTATCTATAGTAGACTTTCAATATTAAAATATTATATCGAAGGAATGATCAAAACTAAATACAATTTATGAAACTTCAAAGAATTTTGAATCAAGTTCAGTAATTAAAAGTTAGTTTATATTACTAATATCTTTGTATTATAGTATAATTCTCTATATTTAGTAGTGACACGGTAGTTTTTTAAATAGGAATGAAGATGTCGTTTGTGAGTTGAGTATGACAATACTCATTAACATCTATATGTATATACTACATCAAAATGTAGGTATTTTAATTAAAAAAAATGTAGGTATATTAAGACAATATATGTTGCTTTGCGACACTTGTCTTGTACTCTATACCCAGTTGGCTTCTAGCCACAACATTCACATAAATATAGTATTTTTCTATTAATGATAAAAGTAAGTATTAGTTGATTATGGCTATACTCATTACCATCTATACGTTTACTATACACAAAAGTAGGTTTTTTAATTACCTTTAATTCAAGGCAATAGCATTCTGAATCAAATACATGAAATCTATTCTGAATGAAAGATATGAAATGCATTATGAATCAAATACATGTAGTTTATTCCGAATAGAAGATATGAAATGCATTCTGAATCAAAGACATGAAATTTATTCTGAATGAGAAATAAGAAATGCATTCTGAATCAAATACATGTATAATGTATTTCAAATCGAAGACACGAAATGTATATTATAAATCAAATGTATTACGTATTGATATTGAATTCTACTGCTTTTTTGTTACTCTGACAAAGAAACTTTTTCCTTAAAATGTAAATAGATTTTTTTCGAATAATTATATTTTTTCAAAAAAATAAAAAGGACTTTGGTTTTTATTTAAAAGAAAAAGTTTCATTGTCAGAATAACATATAAGTAGTAAATTTCAATATCAATTCATAATATATTTGATTTATCATACATTTCGTGTCTTCGATTTGAAATACATTATACATGTATTTGATTCATAATACATTTTATATTTCTCACTCGAATGTCTTTGATTCGAAATATATTACATGTAAAACAATGCACATTCGAATTATTGAAATAAGATAGAAAAACATAATTGTAATAAAACAAAATATACATATATTCAAAAATTCATTTATTACAAAAACAAATTTAATTATAAAAAAATATTAATTATAAAAAATATTTAAAATTTAAATATTTAATATTTTATAAAAAATAAATAAAGTTATAAATATTAAATTTTTAAACTTATTATAAATTTTTTTTAAACGCACTTTTATTTCCACAAAATTCCACAAAATTAATTTTTTAGAAACAACTTCACTTATTTAATTTATCTGATCAACTGAAAAGAAAACTCTAAAAATAAACAAATAATATACAAAATATTTTTTCCAGTAAAGATGCATGTTTTTATTAAACTGGACATTAATCATGTTTTGAAATTTTCCATTTCGTAACAAGAATAGTACATAAAACCAAATTCTTTTCCGCATTACAAGAATTCATATATGGAATCAATTGTTCTTTTCTAGATGACAAGTAATAACATATGGAATCAATTGATTTCTTTGTGCATTACTGGTAATCAATAGTAGAATCAATTGCTTTCTGAGTATTGAATTCTGAATTCCTTCCCGTAGAATCAGTTCTTTTTTTCACAACTGGGATATTTAGATAATACATAATTCAAAAATATTTCTATATAAATTTTATTCAAAAGGATACAATCCTTGAACATGTAGCGCCAGAAATAAGTAGCCTATTTAAACACTACTAAATCACTATTCAGATACATATGCGGTTTCGTGTCACTACATAGAGAATACAAATACAAATATGTACATAATTTTATGTTTTATTTTTATAAATAAGTTTTTCAGTAAACAAAAAATTTGTTATTTTATACACGTTGTTTTTAATAGATAAAAAGTTTTATTACGTATGCATATTATTTTTAAAATCACCAACAATAACTATATACAACATATGGAATAGTTTTAAGCTTTCAATTAAGCTTTACATCCGAATTATTAAAGGAAAACTTTTTTGAGTACCTATTTATGTATTTATCTTCAATCGGATTTCGAATACACTCAAAAATCTACTCCAATTTTATTTTTTGAACTTGTATTATTATTATTATACATTAAATTTGAATTTGAATTTTCGATTATATTTCAACATCAGAATCAGAAAAGCTAAATTAATATATTTATGTAGTAAACATTTTGTAGAACTAACATAAATATTCCTACCATTATTTCTAATTATGCAAATCAATTGACATTTAAATTTAGAAAAATCAAAAACTTAAAATGAATTAAAAACTTAATTACATATTAAGAGCTATTAAAAATTCTGTATCTACTTAGGAGCTATTTACTTTTTTGTATATTAAGGTAAAACAGACAATATTTCAAAAAGATAAAATTAAGCTATCCTCAAATATAAGCTTTGAAATTTTTTTTTTTAATTTCACAGAAGTGAAAATAAAAATATACATACATATCTAAAAATCTATAAAAAAAATATTTTCAAATAAAAAATAATTCGCAATTATGAATCAGTTCACGTACGAGAGTACATGAATAAATTGTAATCTTGTAGCACTGTCGATATATTTTATTTTATTTTGCAAAAATGTTAAAAAATAATATTTAAATTATACGAGAAGAAATATTTTCTAGATTTATCGAAGCATCCATCATTCATCACTCCAAATATAAAAAAAAAGAAACTATAAACATTGGAAAAATATAAAAACATATTCTTCAACTTGAAATTATTTTCATATTATTTATTGTTTTGGTTCAATTCCATAGGATGATATTCAAGATGGATTTAAGTTTTTTTTATAATACATATGGCACCAAATGATTCAATGTATGTCAAACAAAAAATAATAATAAAATCTTTTAAATGTTAAATTCAGAAATATTTGTACCATGGCAGGTGGTAAACAAAAATATACATAAATATATTATATAATATATTTCTGATTTCTGAATATATTACTAATATACAATATGTGCGACACTATACCTTGTTAAATTCTATAGATTTAACATACATATAAGAACTACAAAATGGAAATAATATTATATACATAGTACATAGAATTATTTAAAACTAATGTAATAAAAAATTAAGATATTTTTTGAAGTTATAAAACATTCTTCTTGAAATAATTTGGAGAAAAAAATCCCTTACTAGATTAGTAATAAACTTTATATATTTAATTAGATGAAAAATTGAGCTTGTATAGCCATTGGAAAATTATATCAAGTGTTTAAGTTTTTGGTTGTTTTTTTGGTTATGCTTATCAGATATAAATTTAAAATTCTTTATATTAAACAGATTAGGTGCACATATGTACATAAGTTAACCAGAAAAGTTTTTTATTTAAACTTACTGCAGAGTTTAAATAAAAAACATTAATTTTGAGTTTATACACTGTTAAAAACTATAATTAATATAATTTATCGTAATGATTTTGATTTGATTTTATAATATGCCAGAAAAATATGTTATTTTTTAGATAAGTAAAATATATGTTGCATTTTAATGAATTGTATGCTGTGAAATTAATTTTAATTTTTGTAAATAATTTATAAAATCATTGAAATTTTACAAGCAAATAAGTATAGTTTTGCATTAAAATTGGTAACAAAAAATAAGCTTTGATTAGGCAGTAGTCAACTTAAATTATATAGTAATATAATATGCTAAATTGGAGTAATCAAATGAATAACAAAATAATTTATAATTATTTTCCCAAAAATTAATTTGTTTTGTAAAGTATTTAATTTCAACTTTTCCGTTTATAATGCTGACTTTGCGTCTAGCACCTTTCTGGGAAAATCATATATGTTAAATTCTCACTTTTGATTTCAATATTCTAAGTGTAATAAAATGATTATAATTTAAGTTTAAGTCAGTTCGTTTTCGGCTTTTAACAACGTAATAAACTTTATGATTTGTAAACCTAATAATAATTTGTTAAAGAAATAAATTGCATAATTATACAATTAAGAATCATAAATTGTAATTGAGATACATAAATAAATCATTGTAATATTAATAATTATTAAATAAAAATAAAGTTTATAAGTTAAAATTTAAACCGGAGTTTTACAGTTAACTATACATATTACATGTACCAACGTATATAATCAATATATCTTTAATCTGCTATATTTTACTCATATATTCAAATATTAAGAATATATATAACTACTATTACGAGTTCGCATTTGTATTATCCACAATATGAAAATTTTATATAAATTAATACTACGGTATAATTTGAGATTATACAATTGACAAAGATTTGGATAGGGTCGACCAATAAATCTCCCACAAAAATGATACAATCAACCTGCTTAAACATATAGATAAAAAAAATTTAATTTAATTTAAATATATTTATATATACATATAATTAATCATTCCTTTATCGAAAATTTGTTTGAAAGTTGAATAAATCGTTATTATTGTTTGCAAATGTTTGTCTATAAATTCAAAATTTTTAAGCTCCTATCAGACAAAATTTTATATTTCTAAAAGGTAATCAAAGATTTTTTTGAATTAAATAAACCAGAAAGAGAATTAAATATGTAAATTCGATTATTGATCAAAGTATTTTTTAAATAGAAGAAAATTCTAATGGTTTTGTTATTTTGTGAATTCTTTTAAGATCTGTTTTGTAGAATTTGTACAAATTTTTTCCATTCGAATGAACTTAATAATAAAATATTTCTATAAATTTAATAAATCGTTTAGTTTTTTTTTATATACTTACATACCATATATAAATATTTTCTATCTCATTCATTAAACCATATTAAATTGCATTGACAGACAAATAAAGTGAAATAAATTAGTGCAAAAGAACATGATAATATTTAATAATTTTCCAGGTGAATGATGTTTTATATATTATCAAAGATAAATTTATATTCCATATAAATTTTTATCGCAATATATTATTGTATACATATATACATCCAACATACTACATATCATACTATTTAAGTATATGAAGAAAAGTGATTTCAACATAAAGTTTTTTGAAAGTTTATAATTTATTATTTCAAAATGTGGAAAACTTTTAGGTAATATAAAAAAACATTATTTTAAGGAAGAGAAATGTACATATAGTGTTAAATTTCTTTTTATACATATATTGCATATTTATGTTAAAAGATCTACTAAAATTAAATATATACAACTTATTTCCATTAACCATGATGGCACGTTTATCGGTGAACATTAAAAATTGGCTCTAAGAGGTGCAGAATTTTTTGTAAAGCAATAAGAGAACATTTATGAATACGATATTACCCTGATTTCAATATATAGATTTCAATATATGTTTAGATGTACACCTATTTTGGTCATTGTATTCATTATGTCTACTTTTAATCATTATTGTATAATTTTTTATTATTTTCTTCGAAGCAATTTTGTCAATGTTGCAGAAAGAGCTGTACAATTTTATTTGCAGTTAAATTGCAATTCTTCGTAGCGTAATTATAAATGAAAATTATAACATATCTTCATATCAATTTAATTGAAATTTATGTAATTAATTTCATTCTAAGTTTCTAAATTACATAGCTTTAACGAAACATAATTGTGAAGTAAGTTTTATATATTATATTGATTTATCCATGCTTTTACTCATACTTAAACAATCTGTTATAAGATTAAATGTCGGAATATGATTCCTTTTTTTCAAACAGTATAAAAGTTCTGATAATTATACACAAATGAAATCATTAGAAAATTTCATCATTAAAAAAATATATATATAAATAAATAAAGGTGTTAAAAATTCTTCTTGCATTACTAAACTATTTTCAATTTCAAACAATTCAACTCATAAATTGAAAATATCATCAACATTTCATAATACTTTTATGTTATATATCAATTTATAATTTCAAAATAAATAAAATACTTTTTATAGTATAATATTATTGAATTATTTGCTGGACTATGTTTACCCTCTTAGAGAATAACAATTTTCAATCTTTCATATTTTCATTTAATTCTATTTATTTTTATTTTTATTTTGTGTGCGTTTGTACGTGATAATTTTTTAAAAAACGTGACTACAACATTTCATTTATAACAATTTATTTTGTTATATTAATATTTATTATTGTAATAGTTAAGAAAATCCTTTTTTTTTGTGAAAATATGTATATAATAATTTAGAAGATGTAAAGTTCAAATTTATTTGTAGAAAATGATATATTTATTTAAAAAAATTTTTTAATAAAAAATGCTAATTCATTTTATTTTCATATAAAATAATAAAAGAAAAATATGTTCAAAAATTTTTATTGCATAATCATTTCAAAATTATATAATTATATTACACTATCCTTAATTTGTTTATGATAATATTTTCTAAGATTATAATATTTTATAGATAAATCGGGTAAATGTGTTTTCTCCACACAAAACAAAAATATAATTTTATAGATAGATAAAGATGATGATTATCAGAAAAGTATTTTTCATGTGATAAAATATTTATATATATAAAATGTATCTGGTCAAATTAGTCTTTTTACACAAAAATGAAATCTAAATTTTCAAAAGGCTTATTTGAAATGTAAAAAGACTAAATTAAAATATATAAAAAAACTATATTTATGTAAGTGTAAAACGACTTTAGTCGAAAAATGCTATAATAAATAATCCTTACACTTTAAAATTAATGTTGAACCTATAATGCTTTTTAAAATTATTATTTATGCTAATTTTTCTTGTATATGTTTTTTTAATGAATAAATAATTAAATTTTTCTCTAAAAATTACCAAAATAATAATTATTATTCTTTTTCAAATTTCATTAACTTGTAAACAGACATTAATTGATAATGATTAATATATTTTGCTTCAAATATACCAACAATAATGAATATTTTACATTTATATTAATTATTATTCATTATTATCTTTCTGCTCTATTTAATTTTGGACACCCTAGGAAATTATTGGAAATATAATTTTCGATTTTACCATATATAGCAGCCTCTACCTACATACTTAAATATAAAGAAGTTCGATGTGTTAAACGTAAATTTATCTAACAAAGATAGAAAAAAAAAACTAACAGAAAATTACGATAATAATTTTTGTTAAATTTTTCTTTTGTGTCCTTGTACCAAAACATAAAATATAGCTATGTATCCATACATTTATTTATATAATTATGATAATATATGACAGTTTGGCGCCAAAAAAAATGATATTATATTTTTCGTAAAAGAAAAGGAGCAAAATTTTTATAAAAAAAGAAAAATTTAATATTAAAAAATAAAATGTAAATTTAAATTTTCTATATGTATAAACAATGTGGGAAAGTTGGGTAAAGTTATTTATTAGAGTAAGTTAAATATTAAAATTGACACTTCTCTTAGTCCACTTAATAGATAGACGTGGAGATCTATACAAGGTGAGGATTATCGGTTAAAAAATAGTTAAAAAATATTATTTTTGGATTGGGGAAATACTAAACTTTAAAATGAATTATTTGGAAATTATTACAAGTACAATAAAAATTATTTCAAAATTTAAAAGGTTCTCTACTCTACCCGACACAATTTTACTACTTAAAATTTAAGGATTTTTTAGATATGTATATTTGGAATTTGTGCCTTTTTGACACTGTCACTGTCTACAGTATCTCTATTATTATAAAATTAAGTACAAGGACTTGTACTAAATTTATTATTAAAAAATTAGTAAGTACATCACATAAGTACATTGCACTGCTTTTCAAGATAAATTGATCTTGAAAAGAAGTATAGTTGAATATTAAAAATAAATGTTATTCTATATGATTGCCATCTTTGTTACTATTATTAAAATACAAAAACATAAGAAATATGACATTATTTCCCATGGTTTTAAGACTTTATATCGAATACAACATTTTCATTTTTTATCACATACAATAAATATGTGAATGTACTATGTATACTTAGAAAAGTGAATATTACAAGCATAAAAAATATAAAGATTTTCTAAAAATATCCACTCTTGTGATAAAGTAATTGTCTATTTTCCATATACATATGTTATGTACATATATATTGTATATATATATATATTTATGTTTTTGAATTGATGTTGTCGAAAGCATTGTGTCAGGGTCAAAATATTTTCCTTGTTATCTAACAACTATAATACTATAAACATCTATACTATAAACATTACACATAAATAGCTTGGCAATATTATCTGCATATAATAAAAATAAATGTTAGTGAGTGATTTTCATTGATTTTGTTTTTTTGTGAACACAAAACAAAAACGACTTTAATTTTTTATAAAGTTAAGCATTATTTAGGCAAAAAGGATACATTTTTTTTTGGAAATAAAGAAATATGACAAAATTATGATTAATTTCAGAAGAAAAAGTTATACTTAAAAAGAAGCAACTAAAAGTTAATTTAATATATTTATATATAGATACTTAAAATAATCAATCATTTTTTATTTTACTCATTATAGGAGGACGATTTTTATACAAAAATGTTGACCATATTTATGTATTGCGTTTTTTTTAACTTTGGAAAACATATTCCTTCAAATATTTTTTTCACAATGTAAATGTTATTTGAAGGATACATCATTAAATATTCGTTAATTGTTTGAATGTCATCGAAGATTCTAAAGTTCTAAATTGTATTAATACATATAATATTTAACAGTCTACTATATATTACAGGTAAATGAGTTCTTTTGAAAATAAAAAAAATTATTATAATTTAAAATACACAATAAATACACAAATAATATAATATAAAAAAAAAGATTGAAATCTTTCGATAAACATTAAAAAAAATTAAAACATCTCCTCATCTTTCATAGACAAATATTTTTACCAGCTATGGAAAAAAATTATAAATATACACCAAACTAATTTAAAATATAAAAAAAAAAAAATTAATTAAAAACAGATTATGAAAAAGCTGCCAAGTCGGAAAAGTGCTTCATATCCTATTTTTGATCGACGAAGGATTTAATGAAAACGAAGATTTAAATAAAAGTTATAGTTCTTGCAAAACTGCGAATGTTGTACAATTTGAAATTATAAACCAATTTTCAATAAATAAATATTCGAAATTGTATATGCAATATAATATGAATTTTTAAAATTTTGAAATTTTTACCTCTGTAAAATTAAGAGGGTGGAAGGTAAAGGTATGGGTCTCGTTTTTGTGTACGGGTTAATATTTGGGTGATTTGGATTACCACTAAGCTATATTGCACCCAATTTATAAGTTTCAATTTCACATTTAAAATGTGGCCTATTTTATAGTCATTTTAAGTTCCAAAAATTCAATTTTCATGAATTATGTAATAAATTTTGCAATGTAACATTTCTAAGTGATGTAGAATAGAGGGGGTTGCAGGTTGCAGGTACGAAAACAAATAAGGTTTAAAGAAAGGTTTAAAATAGTATTTAAAAAAAACTAATTTTTTATTCCAGTTGCGCAGGAGGTGTTTCGTCTTGTTTTATAAATATATGTATGTACGCCCTCACAAATATGAAAAGGGAAAGGGTAAAAAATTTGAATGATTGCGAAAGATACTAACCTATTATACCTATCTTTTACAAGATGCAAGGTCCTTACAAGATACAAGGGGTAGAGGTTATGGGGCTGATTTTTACGGAGAAGGTGTAAAATAGCATAATTAAGAAACTCACTCTCATTTCTTTATTCCATTACCTCGCTGAGGGGTTGTATATAAGCCCCGCACACACTTAAAATTATTTCACAACTATAATAGCTAGGCTTGCGAAACTAGAGATAAAATAGGATCAGGCCAAAAATTATGTATAACTAGATGGATGTTTTCATATATCTGGCTATATATGAAAATTCAATTTCTATATTAAAAATTGTAGTACCCCATTCACTCAAATTATTATTTTTACTCAAATTCTATTGAGTTATTTATGACCAATGACTTAAAAACCAACAATCAACGTGCGTTTATTTTCGTTAGAGAATTTTTTTTATTTTCAAAGCAATATTCATTTCATATAAAAAAACGTTTTTTTTTGTTTTTTTCTTCGCACATATGATTGTATTGTATAATCTTATAAATAGTTTTGTTGGTATTCGCACATTTGAAAATTTTCTAATTCATAAATAAATTATAATTTTCAATTTTTAGTTAAAGGAAATATAGTTTCTTCTATATTTGAAGTATATAGTACAGGCGTTTGGGTATTTTTGGTAATATCGATTAAAAAATGCATGGAATATTTCCTGATTATACAATATATTTAACAAATCAATAAATTAATAATATTTTCTGATTATACAATATTATATTCATTAGAACTATATTTTAAAATTTGGTTAGCTTTAATTTAGTTTGAAAAAATGTGAATTGAAATGAAAAATTTATTAATTCAATTTAGAAAAGATTAATATATTTCTAAACATGTTTAATTCCCTTTAAAAACTACTAATAATCATGCACTATTCCTGCATGCATTTGTTTAATCGATATTACCAAAAATACCCAAACGCCTGTACTATATACTTCAAATATAGAAGAAACTATATTTCCTTTAACTAAAAATTGAAAATTAGAATTTATTTATGAATTAGAAAATTTTCAAATGTGCGAATACCAACAAAACTATTTATAAGATTATACAATACAATCATATGTGCGAAGAAAAAAACAAAAAAAAACGTTTTTTTATATGAAATGAATATTGCTTTGAAAATAAAAAAAATTCTCTAACGAAAATAAACGCACGTTGATTGTTGGTTTTTAAGTCATTGGTCATAAATAACTCAATAGAATTTGAGTAAAAATAATAATTTGAGTGAATGGGGTACTACAATTTATAATATAGAAATTGAATTTTCATATATAGCCAGATATATGAAAACATCCATCTAGTTATACATAATTTTTGATCAGGCATTGCAAATGCATCGCTATCTACTACGATAATTTAGATTAGAGAAGACTACGATAGAGAAGGTGTAAAATAGCATAATTAAGAAACTCATTCTCATTTCTTTATTCCATTACCTCGCTGAGGGGTTGTATATAAGCCCCGCACACACTTAAAATTATTTCACAACTATAATAGCTAGGCTTTCGAAACTAGAGATAAAATAGGATCAGGCATTGCAAATGCATCGCTATCTACTACGATAATTTAGATTAGAGAAGACTACGATAGAGAAGGTGTAAAATAGCATAATTAAGAAACTCACTCTAATTTCTTTATTCCATTACCTCGCTGAGGGGTTGTATATAAGCCCCGCACACACTTAAAATTATTTCACAACTATAATAGCTAGGCTTGCGAAACTAGAGATAAAATAGGATCAGGCATTGCAAATGCATCGCTATCTACTACGATAATTTAATTTTGGAAACTCTTGTAGGAATCAAAATATACACACTTAAAGAAAGGTGCTTGTCGACTAATTTCAATATTTGGTACAAAATATTGTTATGAATCTTTGTACTCTACAATGAAGTTCGTAAAGTCGAAATATCGTTCTAGCATTCTTAGATTTGTTGTGAACAGCTTTAACAAATTACACGCCAAATTTCAAAGATTTGACCAATTCTCTTCCTCAATTTTTATATTTTTTATTAATGCATTTTCATTGTATTTTATTTTTATTACTTATAATGTTGAAATAATTATTTTGCATTTTCTTTCTCTTAATTATATTTTCTTATTTATTTTTACTTTACATAGCGCATTAATTAAATTAGATAAAATTTGATTGAAATCGTTGATTGTAATATATAAAAAAACCGGCATGTGGCTCTTAGTGTCATCATGCATGCCTACCCCAGAACTTTACGCAGTATAATAATATCTAATATTACAACAACATTAATTAGATTCTACTATATCAACGTAAAATTTCATATAACCAATAAAAATGTTATTACTTTCGTATATATACATATCATGACGATACGATCCAGTTGGTACAATTGATGCTCCTACTTGTAGAGCATCTAAAGATAAATTATTGGCAATCATTGCTCCCTAAAATACAATTAACAATCTTTAACTAATAATATTTTAAAATATACTATAATTGTTACCTGATATGGACAAGTATGATTAAGAGTTGTATATTTGTTTTGAATTGCTCTGAAAATATTGAAAATTGGATTAAATTTCTTCCGAGCAAGAAGATCACACAATGATTCAGTCACATTTCTTATAATCCATGGCTTCCAGCCATTATAACGTTTATACATTTGAGCAACATACTTCATTTAAATATTGTGAATTTTTAATTTCTATATATACGTATTTATGTACAGCTAATACATAATCATAAAATTATTCATACATACTTTCATTTTGCGTAAAGGTTTCAATATGAACGCGTACATATCTACTGTTTGTCTTGTCCAGCTATGAGCTATTATTTTACAACTATAATTTTGAGCTATCCAAGAACTATTTGCTCCACATTGTATATTTTTGAATTTTCCAGAAAAACCCTTAATTAACTTAAAAATACAGAAATAAATAATTTGAATGCAAAGCAATTACATATTGTACTTACCTTTCTAGAATTGAGTATACAAGAAAAACTTAAAATTAAAATAATTTTAAATATAATTTTCAACATTATTTCTCTATTTAGCTTTGCAGATAAACTAATAGACAGTTACAAATATTTATATTTTAATGCCACATAATTTAGTCATAAAATAATGATTAGAATTTAGTAAAAGGCGTAGTAGAAAAATGTTAATATTTTTAGCACATTTCCAAAGAATTTTGTAGAAATGTGTATATTAGTTTCACTATATCTGTCCGTCTGTCCGTCCGTCCGTATATTTACACAAACTTATTATAATTGACCACAGATAGATAGTAATAATAGGTCCAGTAGAACAAAATTTTCTCCTATCTCTTTCTCTAGTTATTCCCCGTACAAGTTCGAAAATTGGCAAAATTGAACTTCTAATAACTTTTAAACCAATGACATTTTTTTATGTCTGTAAAAGCTATAAGTAAAATCTTTTATGATTTTTGTAAAATTAACAAATTCTATAATCCTTTTGTACTGTTGTATAAAAATTCCATAATACGCAAAAACCGTTATACAATATCATACAACTTTTTTTAAATATTTTTAGCACCCTATATTTCCCAAACGGCTTATTATGGAAGGCTGAAATTTATGTACAAATGAGATATCTAAAAGATAACTAGAGTCTGTAAAGAAATTTAATCCGTAACTCCCCTTCCCTTTCCGTTGTGGCCCATGGAAAGTCAAAAAATTACATTATTAATTTACTTGTAAAGTTAGAATTGCACAATATATTTAAAAAGAAATATTGAGAAAACTTTTGCTAATCATATTTCTTTTGTGCATTAATTAATAAATTAAAATCATTTGCCACACTCTTATAATTAATCAAAATGCTTAATCGTGTAAAATCTTGCAAAAAAAACGAATATTTTGCATATTTTAAGGTGCTATATAAATGGAATATTGGTTTTTTTGTCATATCACATTATGTTCAATTAAAAGCAAAATTAGTGAAAACTTAAATGATAAGTTTATATATATTTTCCTGGAAGTAGAACCTTGAAAGGAAAATAAATTAATAAAATCGATCAGGGACACATTTTTTACCTATATTTACCATTTTATATTTTTTCTAAAAAATACTATATGGCAATTTCCTTTCGTTTAGAATAGCTCATATTTCTACATGAGGCGTTTTTGAAGAAATGTGTTTTTCACAAACCCGGGGTTTGTTTTTCATATTATATTTTTTTTAAAACGAATGAAACGAATAGGTTTTTTTTTAATCTTGATAATTTTTGGTATACCTTAAAATATACACAGTTTTTTTATACACTAAAAATTTTGATATTAAATTAATAATTTTAACTTGGTTGAAAAATAATGAAATAAGGTCGTTTCCCCAGTGGCCGAACACTTAGCGACAATTCGAACTTGAATTGATTCTTAAAAATCGTATGTTCCATGGAATGATGTCACGTTTAATGAATATAAACCGAAATTTTCTGATTTTTTTTAATTTATCAAGATGTACCAAATTTAATAATAAATAATATAAAAACTTTTAAAAATAACTAAAAAATTACCAATTCTCCAGTAGTCGAACACCTATTATATTAATAAGAAATGTTTAGATAATTATTAATATTTTATAAAAATATCAATAGATATTTTTTTATTTATGTGTTCTAAGAAGAGTTACAAGATTATTACTAATTTCCACGTTTTTCTCGAAAACTGTTCAGTTACTGGGGATGTTCGGAGAAGGGAAACACTACCCTAATATAATCCAATAATTTTACGCATCAGGTGAGAAATTAGATATTATAATATAGTACTTATCTTAAACAAACTGGAACAAATAATCTGAAATAATTTTTGTCTCCATGAAACAATTAAAAATTTATATAAAAAAAATTAATAATTATTTTTAATAATTATCAGATTGATACAGAAAAAAATGATGTAATATTAAAAAGTATGTATGTAAAAGTTGCACATTGTTAAATAATTTTGAACTAAAGAAAAAATTAAAAAATTAATTATTAAAAAATTAATTGTTAATATTCGTAGTCTATCAGATGGCGCTTCAGGTTCGACTAATCTTTTAAGCTTATTTTATTCTGGATATCAACTTTAAAAATATGATTCAAAAATTTCCCTAGATCACAAATTCCTTCAATATTGTTATCATAAATAAAATTTAGAAGATTATTGGTATGATTTTTAAAAAATATTTCCCTATCAAACTGAATAATTATAATTAATATGATAAATACCATAAATAGACAAATTTTGGGACCTTATACTAGATGAAGAGGACTCGTAAAAAACATTAAATAATACA
Source organism: Empis stercorea (assembly GCA_949752835.1). Classification (NCBI taxonomy): domain Eukaryota; kingdom Metazoa; phylum Arthropoda; class Insecta; order Diptera; family Empididae; genus Empis; species Empis stercorea. The sequence goes on from OX457088.1 coordinate 26,730,684, forward strand.
TTCTAAGTCTTAGTATAAAGTTAAATTTTATAATTATTTATTTCAATTATGAAAGGAACATTTAACTATTTATAATATAATTTAATTTCATAATTAAAATTACACATTAAATATCTGTAAATATATGCTTACATTATTTATTTTTCTATTTCCATTAGAACACTTTTTACTGTCTTTATTCGACACTATTAAAATAAGTAGAAGATATGTTGCAAAATATAAGTAAAAATATTATAACGGTTTTTTGCTATAACTTTGAACTTTGGATAGTTTTGTTACATGTAAATGTAATTATAACTTCGCGTCGATAGATAACAAATTTGTCTATATTGGAGTATTTCGTTTTTTTCCTAACAAAAATTTCAAAGTTGCTTGGTGGTTATTTACCCTTGCCATGTTTTTGGCGTAAAACATGGACAAATTTCCAATATAGGTAAATTTAGTGTCTATGGACGGGGAATTTTAATTAATAATAAAAATATCCAAAACCAATTTCAAATATCTTTTAATTTGCCGAAGTTATAGCAAAAATTCTTGAAAAGAGTTTGCAAATAGGGATGCTCTAATTTTTAGATAAAAAAAAACCATACAGATTCCCAAAATAGAGATTTCAATCTTAATTTCGTATTTAGGACAAAAATATCAGACAGTGAATTCTATATTTTTAACATTCATAATCGCATAATCTTCTAAATATACTAAAATAATCTAACATTTACCTGATTTGTAGATAAATTGTCAACAAGAAAATTTGTCAAATTCTAAATGATATTTTGAATTAATAAAATAATGTATTATTTAAAATTTTAACCTCTCCAACAAAATAGAACTCATTTAATATTAATTTATACAATTATCTGATACCAATTAAATTATTTACACATAATTTTCTTATAAATATATTATAAATAATTAAAAATTAACTTAAATTAAAATATAATTTATTTTTCTATATTACACAATAAAAATAATAAATATGTAAATTTATTTTCTATTTACATATTAAAATATTAGATAAGGATTAAAAGTAAATTTGAATTAGAGAATATTTAATTGTAATTCAAATTTAATCAAAAAGCACTTAATTATCAATAACCATTTTTTGCTTCTTAAAAGTTGATGTCATTAATATTTATTTATCTATGTATATAATTGAATAGAGTTTTGTAAAATATATATTTTTTAATTTGTCATAAATTATAAATGTAAAATTAGAAAATTAATTTAAAATCAAAACATTTTTTTTTGTTTTCCCAATAAGGTGGGTACCGAAAAGTTCTCAAAATTGAAAAATGCAGTTTTTTTACCCTTTTTATGAGAAACGTCATATACTACATAGGCCTGAAACTTTTCTCTGTAAGTATGTAAATTTAATTACCTTATAAATTAGTTTTGTGAAATTATTACTCATGTAAACATGAATCAAAACGAATTAGGGCGCCAAAAAAATTTTAGATTTTTTTTCCAAAAATTCCAATTTCCCTATAAAAAAGTTAGCCAAATTAGATGGAACTTCATATTTCGTTGCTTGGCGAACCATTCTTTTTACTAAATTAATTTTAAACAAAACTTAAAGTAATTAAAGTAATAGTATATTGAATAATGTCCCAATTTGAATTTATTTGTATTTATAATTTAAAATGAAACTTTTATGATGTGCTATGCAAAGTTACAAATTGATAAAAAATATGTTTCTTCAAAATTCAATAGAAATTAAATTAAAAGTATAAACGCCTCTTTTATTCTTTAAATATTCAAAAAAAAACTTTTGCTTAATATTAATGACTTTTCATCTTCAAATTTTCCATTTTCGTACAAAAATAAAATACCTATTTATTTTTACAATTTATTTGTTTGAAATAAATTGAAATAAAAATACAAATTTAAAAATAAAACCTTTTCGCTACATTAATTTTTAAATAATTGTATTGAAGTAAAGTTTTTAATTTGTTTCATATTCTTTATTAAATTTGAACGTTATTCATTAATTTTTCTAAAAAAAAAATGATTTCCGTTCATATTAAATTGGTACTTCTATGATTGAAATTTAAACGATAATGGAATTTTTTGTCCTTTATTATAATTTTAATTTTTTAATAATAAAATTAATTATTAATAAGTCAAATATAGGAGCTTGTTGGAAAATACGATATTATATAATTTTAAAATTGTGAAAGCCTCGATATCATTTAAAATTGACTAAATTGAAAAATGACAGAGGACCGACTATTGCCAGCATTGTTCATATTTTGCATTTATTATTTTGCCATCGGAAGCATCGGTCATTCTTTGTATTTATTTACCATGCCCGTATCGTTTATTTTTTGGATTTTTTTGCCATCGTTCATTTTTCGCATTTATTTGCCATGCCGGCATCGGTCATTTTTTGGATTTTTTTACCATGTCGGCATCGTTCATTTTTTAAGATTATCATAATGTCCGTTTTCTGAAAACTGTAAATTTTTACTACAATTTATGTTTGTGAGAGAAAATTGTACAAAGTTTAAATTTAAATTGTTTTTCAAAAATAGATGTTGAACAGAGGTGAAACATAGGATCACCTAAAAATTCATATACATATAATGTACAAACTCTTACGAACTCTAAATGAATATTTGATATAACTTATTTAATGTTGTATGCATATTATCTATATCCATCCATTCTTCATCTTATTTAGCAAGGACACTATTTGTCCTTCCATCTGGTACAACATCATAATTAACTCGATTTCTTCAGTGAATTTAAAGGGCATGGAAACAAAAAATAAAAGTTTTTTATTTGTTATTATATGCAATTTAATTTTAACCATTTTTCTTTTTATCAAAGTAAGGGAATCACAACCAATTACGCGACCGGAAAAGTGAGACAACTATACCCGGACAGGCTTCAATTTTTTCATTTTATGCTCCATCCATATATTTATATATCGTCGCTTAAAACCAATAACTTCAGCAACAATAAAATAAATAAAATAAAGTTTAATTTAATGAATAAATTGGTAACGCATTAAATGAATGTTCATTTCCCTCAAAGTTCGAAAATTACCATATTGAACTTCTAATAACTTTTGAACCAATTAAAATTCTAAAAATATATTATCTTTTTTTGTGAAAGTAACAAATTACATAAAATTTAATTCTTTGTTGCATAACCGTTATCTTCATACACCTTTTTTTAGTTTTTTTAACACCCTGTATTTCCCAAACCACTTATTATGGATGGCTGAAATTTATGTACCAAAGAGATATTCAAAAAATAACTAGAGGCTGTGAAGAATTGTATCCGTATCTCCTTCCCCTTTCCGTTGTGGCCCTTGGAAAGTCAAAAAATTACTTTTTTAATTTACTTGTAAATTTATAACTGCACAATATTTTTAAAAACAAATATTGAGAACACTTTCGATTATCATATTTCTTTTGTGCATTAATTAATAAATTAAAATCATTTGCCATACTCTTATAATTAATCAAAATGCTTCAAAACTTTACACGACAGTCTTGCGAAAAAACGAATATTTTGCATATTTTAAGGTGCTATATAAATGGAATATTGGTTTTTTTTCATATCACATTATGTTCAATTAAAAGCCAAGTTAGAGAAAACTTAAATGATAAGTTTATATATATTTTCCTGGAATAATACCTTTGAAAGGAAAAAAATAAATAAATCGAACCAGTGACACATTTTTTACCTATAGTATTTACCATTTCATTTTATTATTTTTCCTACGTATAGCACATTGAAAATACTACTAAAAAATACTATACACGTATAGGAATTTTCTGTGTTTTAGAATAGCTCATAGTTCTACATTAGGCGATTTTGAGAAATGTGCTTTTAACAAACCCGGGGTTCGTTTTTCATATTTTTTCATCTTCTTTTAAAGAAGTGCATTTAAAATACAACAACAACAAAATGCCGCGCACCCGAAATACTGATCAGTATAGTTTTATAATTAAGGGCTTTTTTCAAATTCAACTACTCTAAATGCATATTTGAAATATATGTTGCGCCCTTTAGCCGCAGAAATGAAAATTATACTTACTACCTTTGAGATGCGACATTAAACCTATATTTTTGCCGCTTATTGACAATTGGAAAAGACATATTTCAGAATATTAACATTTTACATTTCTTGGTATTCGGCGCCTCTAGCGGGAGAAATTGGAAATACAGTTACCGGCATCGTATTCCAGTCTAACTACCTTTCCAATGACTATAGTCACACTTCATTTTTGGTGCACATCTACTATATTAAACTTAAAAGTTTTTATTTGTAATTTACTGCCCTCTAGTGGCAAAAAATCAGATTATGACAATGTCTCATTTATTTTAGTTTATGCCTGATTTATAAATATCGCTAGCACGCTTTGAAAAATGGAAAATTTCCTATCGCAAAAGTTAAACTGTATGGACTAGGAACATTGTATTTATATAGTCGGATAGAAAAACGCAAATTGCAAAAGTTAAATTAAATTCTACTTGCGATGCGCTGACTGTTCGAGTTTCCATGGTATAATCTATAGCATTTTTTCCCCATCACAGCCATAACTGAAAACATTTTGATACATAATTTAATATATTTTTTAAATTTTAAACTACCCATAATCTTTTTTCTTTTTAATAATAAAAATGATTGAGCAGTATAATCAGTTGTTTCCTCCATTTTTAATATTTTTATTTTATTTATTTTCGTCAAAATTTTATTTGTCTGTTAAATTTTTTTTCTTGCGATTGTAGGATATTTATAAATTATTTATTTCACATATAGTTGTGCATAACTCAAGTTTATGATAGATCCACCGATGGAAAGCTAGATTTATTGAGAACCAGATGTAATTGTTAGAATTTCAATTCGGCCGATAGGTGGCGCTATTTGCATTTTGCTAAAACATCTTATTCCGAATAAAAATGAAATTTTATATAGTAAATGTGCACCAAACATGAAGTGTGACTACTCGTTGGAAAGGAATTTACCATGCCAGTAACCGTATAGATATAGAATACTATGCCATTAGCAAATTTCTACCGCTAGAAGCGCTGAAAACTAAAATATATAAAATTTTAACCTTTTAAATGTTATTTCCAAGTCTTAGGCTTAATGTCACATATGAAAGGTAGTAAGTAGTAGTATAAAACCACAGTTGCTATAATTTAAATTTCTGCGGTGTACCATATACTCAAAATATGCATTTACAGTAGTTGATTTGAAAAGAAGCCCATAATAATAAAACTACTGATCAGTAGTTCGGCTGCGCGGCATTTTTTACATCGACCTCGATATTTATAATTTAGTATTGGCTATTGGAAATAACATTTTAAAAATTAACATTTTATATATTTTCGTATTCAGTGCCTCTAGCGGCAGAAATTTGGTATTCGGTTACTGGCATCTTATTATACTCTTAAATAGCTTCCAACGAGTGATCAAACTTTATTTTTAGTGCACATTTACTATAAAGTTACATTTTTATTCGGAAAAAGATGTTTTCGAAAAATGACGGATAGACAGACGGACAGACGGAAAAAAGCGTTAACGCATAAGGGATTGTTTTTTTAAAAAGACCTAAAAAGGATACATACATAATAATAAAGAGTTCATATCAAGGTTAAAACCTTGACGGAAATTTAAACACAAATCTATCTTTTTGAAAGTATCTTTAAGAAAAAAAAGGACGATGAACATAATGAAAGAAAAAATTGTTAAAATGTGACCGAACAACAAAAAACGAAAAATTATTATATTATATTGTAGTAGGTATATCCTTTTTTTCTTACTATCATAGATAGCTGCAGGCTGCAACCTTTTTTTCCCTCGTCTACCATTTACTACATTAGAGATTTTTTTTGATGATTATTCGTCCTTTTTTTTTTTGGTAACATGGTGAGTTCTTTTTTATGTGGAAGGGAAAACATTGATCCTTAATAAGCGGTACAGGAAAAAAATTTCATTTATTTATATATGTATATATATGAAATTTTTTTTTGTTAATATTACATATAAAAAACAATAATCATTTTGTAACGCAAAATGAATACTGATGATCATTTACGATTTTTATTCAAGTGCCTATTCCTTTTAAAAAGGATAATCTTGTATTTATTTCATTTTTCGTTTTTTTAGGATAATCAATAGAAAATTTTATTCACGTAAAGTTTTTGTGGATTTGTTATGGTTTTGATATAACATTGAAATTTGCGAAAAGTAAAAATAAAATGTTTTTTCTTTTGTAAGGAAAAATTAAGATGTTATTGGTTAAGGAATGGAAAACATAATAAATTGATTTAACTTTTGTATTAGATAAAAATCGAACATAAATTACAATTTACAAAATTAAATGTGTATTAAAATAATATAACATAATAAGATATTTTATATATATTATTATTATTTTTTAAGTATGGGGTAAATTTATTTTGGAAATTTTTAGTTGACAAGAAAATATTTTGCTAAATTGTATTTTTATGTAAATATCTTTGATAATTTCCAAAAAGCTTTCATTAATTTTTATAAGTTTTTCTTCGTTTTTATATTTTCAAAATTTTAAAATATTCTTTTTCTATAAAGAATAAAATCAATTTTTAATTGATTATGTTAAGTAAAATGATAAGATCCTAATTTCTGTATATAAATACAAAAATAGGTTTTTAGATTTTCACTGGTTGTACACATTTTTTGTATTTTGAATTGATGAAATTTGAAAATTTTGTAACCAAAAATTATTTTAATACCATTTTTAACTTAAAAGTTTTGAAATTTAATTTGATGAATTTATGATGAATTTGATTAGATGATGATAGAAAATTTAACATGAACCATTTTAGAATCAAATTACATGATGTCAATATTTTACACAGAAATACCATTTTTACCATTTTATTTACATTTTAATTCAACGGTTCCGATTTTTGTGAATTCTTTTTGCAGAAACATTAAATGAACAAATTTAATTTATATGTATGTAAGTTAGTTCATTTAATTAATTGTCAATTTGAGCTTGAATTTATTCCGAACCATCCCCAAATATTAATAATTGCTATGAACTTTATTGTTTAAGTTCTTATCAACTTTCGTTTCGAAACTTCTACAGATTACGAAAAGTTTTAGATATCAATTTATCACTAAAGTTTCTCACTTCTCCTTCAGCGCACATATTTTAATATATGGAGAAAAAAAATAATTATTCATCAAGATAAATCGACTCACCCGCCACTACTCCAATTTCAAGAATAAATAAAAGATAAGAAAGTTTTTTCTTGTGCTCGAAAATAATTTAAATCTGGCGAGAATTGTAAAAATTCAACAGGTTCGAATGTATTTCTTGGCACCTGTAGGTTAAAATAACAAAAAAAAAACGGTGAATAAAATTAATATAAAAGGCATTAAGCTCTTATGGTATAATTAAAGCATCAAACTCTAAGGGGGTATATGCATAATTAATCATGCAAATTATATTTTATTTCCTTGACTATATTAAATGCGGTTTTTATAAAAACGTAACCTTTATTATTATATTTGAAGTAGCAATAACGTAATCATGAATAGCAATAACGTAATCATGAATAATTTAAAATCACATTTTTTTTTATGAAAAATTTAATAACGAAGAGAATTATTTTCATTTCAATTTTTATTTATATAACTTAGGGCGTGTGTCAAAGTGTTAAAAATAATTTGGTTAAAAAAAAATCCCCACGAGGTTAAAAAAAATTTAACTGTGGGGTGTTTTTAAAAATTTTAACTGTGTGAATTGGATAAAAATTTTACATAATTAAATTCTAAGGAAAATTCAATATGGATAGAGTATTTAAAATATATTTCCCATTAATTTTGCTAATTTTAACAAAATTAAATTTTTAATAATAATAATAATATAATATTATTATTTTTATTTTTAAATTAATATTTTATTAGCTATTAATTTTTATTTTCAAAAAAAATTAAAAAAAAAAAATTTTGGATACAAATTTGATATCAATTGAAATTTCAATTAAAAATTTATTTATTTTCAAAAATAAATGAATTTAAAATTAATTTATTTCAATCAAAAATTTAACTAAAGTGTCAAAATTTGTACTAGGTCCAGAGCAGATAAAATTTCGGCGCCTTCTTGTGGTGAATAAAACTTTCAAAAATTTTAATTTTTAACCAATTTTTAACCAATTCACACACACCCTTAGGCTGTGTGCCAAAGAGTTTAAATTTTAAATTTTGACACAAAAAATTAATTTTTTTTTGCTGGTGAGTTTTTTTAATATTTACTATCAAGTTTGCTGTGCCAATTGGTTTAATTTTTAAAAAAAGATGGATGAAAATTTTCTTTTTTTTTGCTCTCTAATTTTTTTAAAAAAATTAAAAAATTTTTTTAAATTTTTTTAAAAATAAAATTATAAATATGTACGACCCCTATCTCATATGTATTGATCCATTACAATACTTTATAATTTATATAACTTTTTTTTTAATCCTTTTTTATTATTATTAATATTTCTTTAATTTCTTGTAAAAAAATAAATTTATTTTTATTAATAATTCTATTATAAAACATTAAAAAAATCATAAAATATTGGAATGTATCAATACATATGAGATAGGGCTCGTAAATAAAATATTTGATATATGAGTATTAAGGCTGTGTGCCAAAGGGTTTAAATTTGTAGTTTAAAATTAAATTATGACTGATGAAATTAAATTATGACACTAGCGTGGTGAATATAGAAAGTCAAAATTTAACGACCTTCCAGAGCTCGTTAAATGTGACACTTCAGATTAAATTTTGATTTATTTAATATTCATATATCAGATTTTTTATTTACGAGCCCTATCTCATATGTATTGATACATTCCAATATTTTATGATTTTTTTTAATGTTTTATACTAGAATTATTAATAAAAATAAATTTATTATTTACAAGAAATTAAAGAAATATTAATAATAATAAAAAAAGATTAAAAAAAATGTTATATCAATTATAAAGTATTGTAATGGTTCACTACATATGAGATAGGGCTCGTACATATTTATAATTTTATTTTTAAAAAAATTTAAAAAATTTTTTAATTTTTTTAAAAAAATTAGAGAGCAAAAAAATAGAAAAATTTCATCTTTTTTTAAAAATTAAACCAATTGGCACAGCAAACTTGATAGTAAATATTAAAAAAACTCACCAGCAAAAAAAAATTAATTTTTTGTGTCAAAATTTAAAATTTAAACTCTTTGGCACACAGCCTAAATAAATCAAAATTTAATCTGAAGTGTCAAATTTAACGAGGTCTGGAAGGTCGTTAAATTTTGACTTTCTATATTCACCACGCTAGTGTCATAATTTAATTTCATCAGTCATAATTTAATTTTAATCTACAAATTTAAACCCTTTGGCACACAGCCTTAGAGAATAATAATATTAATATATTAAAATAAACTAATTTACATAATTCATTTAAAAATGTAATTTAATATTTAAAATTTTTAGTTGAATTAATATTTATTATTGTAACGAATCTATAAAATTAGTAGGTTCTAAATTGCAATAGAACGTCGGGAAAACCTCTAAAGAGATAGACATAGGCACATCACAACGGGTTGTTGTGCAAAAGAAGAAGAATAATTAATCTATAATTGGTATAATTTCTTGAAAATAGAGTTGAAAAATTACTTTGTAACAAAAATGGTAGCATTGTGGTGGTTCTATAGATAAAAATTAATAAAAATTTACATAAAGAACAAAGATATATGATAATCCACATAATTATCTTCATGCTCAGAGGTCAGATTAAGTGGATAAATTTATTTATGATCCATTGTAAATTGCAACAGATGAAAAATTTCAGAAAAATATCTGTTATTTTTTTGGTTGTCAGTCATCTATTAGAAAATAAATTTTTTCATTATTTATTACTGATTGATTACTCATTTTGTTGTATTATAAAACACAACTTAAAGTTTTTCACTATTTTTATATTTTTTATATATAGCATTATCTCACCTTTTGTATTTGTAATTTTCTCTTACATAATTAAATAAAATTCCTTTTAATCAAAAAAATATATTTCGTCTTAATTTTTATTTAATTTTACCTTTTAATTTAATTTAAAAAGTTAACGAAATTTTAAAGCATTAATCTGATAGAACATATTTTCATTTTGTCCTTTAAAAATTCAAATTTACAAAAGATCAACAAAATTTAAAGAAATGAAATATTTTTGTTTTTGATTGACTAAAAAATATTCATATTAAAAATATTTACAAATTTAACTAAAAGAAAAATGTCCTTTTATGTTTAGGTATCCAAAAATCACAAAAAAAAGGGATAATTTCATCTTAATATTTTATCATCACTAAAAGTTATTGTGAACTAATAACGTACAATATAAATTGTGTTGTTTTTCGTTATCCATTTCATTTATGTTATTTGAAGTGGATTAACTAGTATTTATCTAACAATTTTATTTTTATATTTCCCAAAAGACAATTTTTTTTCTTTTATTTTATTTTATTTGAATTTATTGTTTATCTCTTACGTTTTTTATACACATATAAACATTATGAGGACGACAATATTATAGAATTTTCTTTGGTCTCCTCTCTATAATATTCCAAACTTGGAATTTCCATCTAAATGGCAAAAATATCTTATATAAGAATCTTTTTTTCTATCTATATTTTCAGGCTTTATCTTCTCTCATGATATACACAACAAAACAACAGAAAACATAAAGAATAGACAAAAGAAAAAGAAAATGAGAAAAAATCCGATAATCCTGAATGGACTAAAAAGTAAAGTCCTTTTTTTTATACAATGCTATATTTCCTATATTTAAATCGTTCTTTTTTTTTTTTATTGTTATTTTTATATAATATAAAATATTTTATTTGTACATTTACTAAATAAATATTTATAAGGATAAACATTTAATTTAGGATTATATTTTTTCATGGTTAATATTTTATTTTATTTTTCTATTGCATATAATTTATAAAACGCCCAATCCGCATGTACATAGTCATCATCATTATAGAAAAATAAAATTTCCTATGAATTTTCCTTGGGTTTCATTTCCTGTTTATAATTGTGTGTAAAATTTAAATCATTTAAATAGACTTTTAAATTTTGTTTGGTTTGTTACGTTTGCATATACAATATGTAGTTTTAATTGACGTCCTAACTAACATGGATTTTTCTTATAAATTTATTATTAGTGGACATGCAATGTTAAAGATTAGTGATTACAATTAGAGAAGTCCTAACATAGTACAGTATGTTAGGACTGGAATAAAAGTTCAAAATAAAAGTTAATTTTGTAAATGTTTTGCAAATAATAAAAACTGGATAATTTCTTTTAATAATCTGTATTTTTATTAAAGTTTATCCCTCAATGTGAAACAAATATTCTGCATACATAAGCATATTGTACATTACTGAAGATCTGAAAACAATTAATTGACATTTACACCCCCTGACATACATTTGCTCCAAAATTAGATATTTTTTTTATACCGCATTTGTAAAAAAACTATTTTTTTTTTCACAAACAAAATCACTTATAGTCATATTACTCACAAATCTCATGTGGTTTTTTAATCAGATTTACGATTGACATGAATTGCAAAGAAAATTAGTCCAAAATAAACCATAAATATTATTCTATGGCTTAGATTACGATAGTTAAATTTAAATGCATATAGTTTCAATGTACATATAAGTAGTTTATTAAATATTCAATAACAATATTAACTTAACTTTTTTTTAACAAATTGATAAAATCATTTATTAATCTATCAAACTATCATTATTAATTTTCAAGTATTTTCATTTATTATTACACTATTAAATTATTAAGTTAATAATTCCGGAAATACGTTTATTTAATTATCTAATAAATTTGATTAATTTAATCGTATTCACATAATTAATAATGAAAATTCGAAATACAAAATTAAAATCAAATTACCAATCCAATTTTATCAATACTTTATTCTATAATCTATATTCTATAGCTATATTATAAGGAAATTTAAATAATTTAATGTTTTGATTAAAAATCACTGATAGTTAAAATTACTGATATACCTACTACATATTTTTTTGAGATTTTTGCAAATTTTTGGTATTTTCACTTTCATTGATTTGGATTGCATCATTGATCATTTACTTACAAAAAGCATCATCAATTTTAATTGTTTTCATTCCTAGAATTTTATTCAATATTTTTATGTATACAATATTTATATTTAATTTTGAATTTACAAAATATCAATAAAATAATATCAGAATAATGAACCTTGTACGTCATAGTACAATGCCACAAAATGACCTAAATATATTTTAAAAGAAAATAACATTATATTATTTAGAATTCCGGGTTTTTAAAAATAACATATACTAAATACAATTTTCAAAATCCTTAAATTATTTCCAAAAATAATTACCAAAAATATAATATATAAAAAATTATTCCTTAAATTTGTTATTAAATTCAGTAAAAAATAAATGAAAAATTTATGTAAATATAGAAATTAAATTTAACCCAAAAAAGAAAATCTACAAAAGAAAATATCATGCCAAAAAAATCAAACAGATTAATTTTTATGTAGAAAAGAAGATAAATTTAGCGGGAAGAAGTAAAAAATGATGAATTTTGTATGATGCCGGAAAAGTATTTATCATTTAATGACGTCATTTTGGGAAATTATATTTCTTTATTTTCCCCACAACGTACCACAGAGAAATAAAGGGAAATTTGCTTTACGCAAATTCTCGGAATTTTGTAATCATATACGAAATGATGTCACAATTAAAAGGGGAAAAATTGTCTTTCTATTTAATATCATAAATTTGGGTCGTAATCAATTTTTTATTTATTATTTATTCTGGAAGGAAAAAAAAGTAAATATAAACAAAGGAAAATTGATTTTCTTTATTTTTGGCGCGAGATATTTTTAAATGTTTATATTGTTTTTTTTTTTAATATGCAAAAAAATAATTATTGTTTATAATATCAGAGTTGAACAAAATTGTTGATAGAAATGAAACATTTGGCCGAAATTGTATGTAAAACGAAAAATGAAAAATTGTTTTCAACACATTTTTCTTACGTTCTTATGTTTTTTTTTTTTACTTTGTATAAACATAAAATTTTATGGAAATTATTCATTTATATGTAAATATTTACTGCATAATCTAAATGAAATCGTAAATCGGTTCAAGAGGATTGTCACTTACAAGATTGTCGCAAACCATGAAATTTTCTAAGGTATTCAATTGGTTGTGTAGAATATAGAAACTATTCGAAATACCAAAACTAACATTTATAAATAAACGAGTGTTTCAAATTTGTTAAGTTTATAAAGTCTTTTTGAAATCATCAAAAATATTTAATTGAAATTTAATGATTAAGTTTATTTATAATACATGTATAATATTCTAGTAATGAATTGTCAAAAATTAAAGAAATTTTCAACATTTTTATTTCAATTAAGATTACGTACTGATGTAATGGTGTCTTACGATCAATTTAGGTTGAGGAATTAAAATTTTTTATTAAAAAAAATACCTAATTGTAAATTGTTTTTTATTTGATTTTTATTGATTACTTTTTGGAAATAAATTTGTCGATAAAATGATATTTAAAAATGTTATTATTAATTATTATTTTTTGTTAATGTTTGTCCTTGGATATTTTATACAAAATGTAATTATGTATTTTTTTTTTTGTTATTTTGATTAATTTTCATTTTTACTTGGTATATTAAATTAATATAATTTTAATTACATATATTTTTAATGCAACATTTAAGATCTGAATATTGAATATGTATAGTATATATACTTACTTAAAGTATATCTAGTAAATAAAGTAAGAAATTAGTTAATTATAAACTACTATTAACATGTTCACCGCCAACTACAAGTATAGTCGTATGATTTTTATTAGCTAATTTTTTTTTTGTGGCTTAGCGAGTTAGACTGTTATTTTTTGTTAGGCATTGGAGAAAACCTTAAAACAAATACTTATCTTTTCCTGAAATTTTGAAAAAAAGACTATGAAGATTCAATTTAAAATAAAAGTTAAAAAAACAATTATACTAGAAAAACTTCGATTTTTCTAATTTCTTATTTCAAAAACATTTATTTAGTATACGTACTATAAAATCTAGTATATATTATAAATTTCTACAAATTCAGGGAATTCCCAAAATATTTATATTACTTTCATATTGAAAACGTCTCCATGACCAAACTACGAGTAAACTCATATGTCCTGCACTACGAGTTAACTATGAACTACTACGAGCTAACTCGTAGCTGGGCAATCCGAACTAAAACGGGTATCTCCATTACTCGTACTTCCTCTTTATTGCATATATGGTTTCTAAATTCAATTTAAGACATGCACACAAAATCCCAGATTTTAATTTTTAATATTTTATGAAATATTAGTGTTGGCGTAGGGTACACAACAAAATCGGGTTTGGCAGTGAATGTGTTACATATAGTTTTTTTACCAACTTTTAATACTCAACCATTTATTGATGACACAACAAAATAATTGTTGCATAGCATAGACATAGAGCATTAAAATAGAAAATTTCCCCAGAACTAATCGAAAACAAAATTCTAAATTTTCTTATTCTTAGTTTTCTATTCTTTAAAGTTTAAACCGAAAAATCATATTGTTCCCTCTTTCCCACTATTTAAATATGGTTCTTAAACAACTAATATTATTATTATTACAGTATGACTTTCAAAACCTTTCAGGATCAGCTTCCAAGACCTTTGAGCCTTAAAAACACTAACTATAATTTTGATATGAAAACTTTTTTTATTATAATTAATTTTATTTGTCATATAAAATAAAAATTTTCTATAGAAAATAGATGATAATTTGATTTAAATGATTCATTTAATAAAATTGAATCATAATATAAAAATAAAAAGGTTTTTCATTTTAAAATATTTTTCTTTTCAATTTTTTGAAAAGTCTACAATAATTTGCAAAAAAAAAAAAAAAATTTTAATTTGTGTTATATTTTCCACAGAAATTTTAATTTATAGATTACTTGAGCATAACATTTAATAATATTTAAATTTTCATAAAGTGTTAGTCATTCACAGTCTTATTATTGACAAACTAATATTTTACAGTGACACCATAAAATTATAGGAAATTAAATATTTATTTATTATGTTAAAAATTTCATGGTGTCCGAATTAAAGACTGAATGGTATATAAAACTTAATTTTATTTTTTGACAACATACATATTTAATGAGATTGCTTTCCTAAAATTCGTAAATTCATGGTCAAAGTACTAAAATTTATAAATTGAATTGCGAAAAACATCTAAACATTTAAAGTCATTAAGGCCCGAATTTGAGAAATCTGCACTTATGACCGTCTTAAGTTTAAGTTTCGTTTATAAATTCGGGCCTAAATCAATTTTCTTCTATTTTAAAAGATTTAAAAACATTAATTCAAAATTTTACCACAAGGAATTTTTTATTTTTTGATAAATTTTTTATATATTTAAATAAATTACATGTAATTTATTTTTGAAAGTATACGTGATTTCATTTAAATGGACTAAATATTTCATTAAATTAAAAGCTTTAATTTCCCTCAACACATTAAATAAACTTAATAAAATATATTTCAAAATTTAAAGCTTTTTTTTTTTAACTTGGAAAACTAATTTTCATTCTCGATATTAGAGTTTTTTTTTACATTGAAAATAAAAAGACAAAGAATATTGTAGAATGTAGAATTTCCCAAAAGTTTTCTTCCCCATTAAACGTCATCAAAATTTAGTCCCTACAAAAAAAAGAAATTTTCCATCTTTTTACTCCAAAATATATTTTATGTATCTTGTACTATGTATTATGCTACGAGTATTAAAAAAATAAATTTCCCATGTGTGTAAATAAATTTTTCATATTTTCTTTTTTTTTCCGATATATTGTTGGATACAATTTACAATATTATACAGAAAAATTGCCGGTGATTTTAACCCGCTAAAAATTTTTTGAGTTTTCCTCAACAATACTAGAAGGAAAAGTATTTCTTTTTTCAGTTGAATGCAATCCGTGAAACTCTGAAGACGTTTTCTTTGTTTTTCATATAAAAAATAATCTCCGTTTTCAACACCAAAAAAAAAAAAAAAAAAACTAGTAAAGAAAATAATTATTTTTAGGCTTTTCCGATTTTTAAAATTAAAAAAAAGTTCGTTTTTTTTTTTTTGAGTTTTCCAAAGTAAAAAATTTTCCGCGTTGTTATTCGCGTTTTAATTTAAATCTAAAAAAGTTTTTAATTTTTCGTTGGAAATTTATAAATGAAATAAAAAAATAAAATTAGTGGAAAAATTTATTTAAAAATTTTAATAGAAAAAAAAAGAAATGCAAAAAGGATAAAAAATAAAATTACAAAATTTACAATAATTTTTTTTAATTAAATGTGAGAAAAAAATAGTGTTTAAATTTTTTTATAGGTAAATTATAATTTTATTATTTGTAAAAAAGATTTTAAATTTATATAATTGATGAAAAGGATAGGGTAGTGATGATAATGTTCCTTACTATTGTGAATTAGCTCTCAGATCCATCTCAAACTAGTCTAACCTTAAATGAGAAATACATGTAACCAAACCACTATTATAATCAACAGATTATCTTTAATTAATAATTTATCAATTAATAACGAAAATTATGGTTTTGAAATTTAAATTTAATTACTATTGTAAATGGTATTCAAATTATCTATAAACCCTCTATCATTAAACATAATTACACAATGCTAACATTTCGGTTGTCGCGATATTTTTCTATCTTACAGAAATAATTTTTGTTTTGTTTTAAATAAAATATTATAAATTTTCCAGATATATAAAGTTAATTTTATATACATACATACATATGTATGTACATATGTACATATAGAAAATATTATCTGATCATTGCACCATGTCCCATCAAATTTAATATTACATAAAATATTTATAAAAAGCTTTTCAACTTCAATTTTCATAAAATAATAATAATAAATAATAAAGGATTGTTTAAAAAAAGGACACGCAATATTACAAAATTTATTATTATTATTATGGTTTTTTTACCTTTATGGAAGCAATATCAAAGTGCTGTGTATTAAAAGTTAATTTTTGTGACATGAAAAAAAAAATTTATTGTAATAAAAATGTTTTTTTGTTTGAATGATTGCGTGTTAAAAAAAAAGGATTTTCAATAAATATATTTCTATTCTAGAATTCTATTTTTTTTATAATTCATTTTATTAATAAAATATTTTTTTTATATGTATATTAATCAAATGCAGTTTTTATAATTATGTATAATAAAAGATAGAATTCAAAATTAAATTTTATACTTTTAGAATTGTAAATGTACAAAAATATTTTTTTTTGTGTACAAAAAATCTTGGAGGATTTAAAATTAGCTAGCACATAGCATATAACAGAATGCATTGAACAATGATTTGACACAAGATAGAACAACAAAAGAGTCAACTATTAATATGATTATATTGTCTGGATAAACTTTGTCATATGTATATGTATATATCTAAGTAATTTTCTAATTCTTAAAACAAATTTCAAAATAGAATTGACTGTACAGAATAATATAGTGAGATCCATAAACACTTACAGGCCAAATTCATCTATTACAATTCCAAAATGGTCATTTTTCCAAACACAGAATTTAAAGTTTCGCAAATCATTTTCGTCCTTTTGCTATGGTTTGTTTTTATTTTGGAAAAGACACAATTTGAGATGCAAAAAAAAAAACCAATTTAAATTGAATAAGACACTAATTTGATTTGAAAATGTCATAAAAATTTTACATTATGAAAACAAATACATATATAATGTTTAAGAGAAAACTTTATAAAATATTATTACATTAATAACATATCCTTAAAGAATTTCCTTTTTAACCATATTGACCATACATTTGATGATATAGTTTCAGTTTGTAAATAAATATTATAAATTTATCGAAATCGGAACTACCAGAACATCAATTTAATGCTTAAGGAAGAGATTAAAAGTTTACTAAACATTAAAACTGCATTAAATCCTATATACAAAAATTGAAATGAGAGAGGACAATGTAAAGGATGAATTTTATTGATTTTTATCAAAACCATATTTGAATTTTATCAAAACCATATATAACCAC
Source organism: Empis stercorea (assembly GCA_949752835.1). Taxonomy (NCBI): domain Eukaryota; kingdom Metazoa; phylum Arthropoda; class Insecta; order Diptera; family Empididae; genus Empis; species Empis stercorea. The sequence goes on from OX457088.1 coordinate 26,748,879, forward strand.
ATTTCCAAGAATAATATGAAGTTTTTGAACTAAAGACAAATTGCATTTGATATTTTTTTAAATTTAAGTTCGAAAATATAATTTAAAAATTTTATTGTAGAAACTTTGAACATTTTTACCTGCATCAATATTGACTAAACCTTCTGGTTATTATATACGATACTTAATATTTCTATTTTAGTCAATTCAGAAGTAAATTTCATATAGAAAACTAAAGTAATAAAATGAAAATAAAATACAATTAGGTTTTAGAGCCCTAAGAGAATTTTTCTATACATAAAAAATTTTCCTTTTTTGTAGCATAAGTTTCTTTAAAAACTTTGTCAATTTTCAAGTCCATGTTTTAAAATGATTACACTATATATTTACGAGTATAAAGTATACCATGTACCATGTTCATAATTCAATTTTGTTTCATATTTTTACTTCAATTGTTAGAAATTTTTTAGAAATAGAAATTAGGAAATTTTTTATAGCGATAATTTAAGTTTAGTTAAATAATTTTTCATTATTTATACCAAATTTATAATTAATTATGTTATTATTGATTCATAAGAACCTAAACATTATTTCATATTTGGTCATTATAAAAATAAATTCCAGGAGAATATGGAAATCTATTTAATATAAATTATGTAGTTTATAATCATATATATATATATATATGTATTTTCCCTAATTACAATATATATTTTGAATTATTAACTTAACTGAAAATTACAAAAATAATATAACTGATAAAATATATAATGAAAATATATAATAAATTTTGTGTTTATCGCAATTTACTTGAAAACATTAATAAATAAATAAATATAACATTTTATTACATCTACTTTATTTATTAGATAATAATTATTAATTCTATACAGTATCAAAAATTAATAAATCGACAATAAAAATATATAATCCAAAATGACGTCAACAACAATAAAAATCCTTGTAAAACCTTAAATAAATTATATCATATGTGCGACATGGCCCAGAATTTTTTTTTTAAGTATATGTAATACATAATAATATTTATTTCAAAATTATATATTTTTATTTTTTATTTTTTTGACTTACGACTTTGGGGACGTAAAATATTGTATAATCTAATTTTTTTTCTTTTGGCTCAATTCTTATATACAAATTTTCATTTTGGTTTATAAAAATAAATACAAATGTGGTCTAGTTTATCGTTTAAAATTTATTTATATCTAAAAAAAATTTTTTAGAAACGTAGTGACTTTAAAAGATTTTCGTTTTGTTATGATGTTTTTTTTTTATTTAAAAAAAAAATATTTAAGAATTTTATTTCATATAATTTTTTTTTTTGAAAAATTTTTTTTTTTTGTATCTTGTTAGAATATAAGAAAATTTATGTTTACACCGGCAGATGGTGCCATGAAAAAATGTCTATTTTTATGTTGTAGACATACAAAATACAAAATTTCTTTTCTTTTTTTTTTTTTTTATAAAATTATAATAATATTTATGTCGATTATAATTTTCTTGTTTATTTTTGTACAAATTTCTCAACAACAGCAAAAATTAAAAAAAAATGTGATTTTTGTTTGGTTATTAATAGAAAAATCAAAAAAGAAAAAGAAAATAGATCTGAAAAATCAAAAATAGAATAATTTAATTAATAACAGTAAGAAAATTTTTAGGATTAGGTGAAATATTTTCATTATATGTTTAATTAAATATTTTATTTGGTTTTGCATTGATTATAATGCATTCCAATTTTAATGGAGATTAACAAATGGCGTTATATAATTTTTAATTCTGAAAAAATTTGTATGCAGCAGGACAAATTAGGAAAATGGTTATAATTAGCATAATAATTTTCTCAGTTTAGTAGAATATTGTTTGTAAATCAAAATGAAGTAATATATAATATAAATTATACTAAGCTTGTAGTTTGTATCCATAATTTATCTATTAACTAAAATTGACATAATAGAACAAATATAAACAAAGTTAATTAATTTTCTTTTGCATAAAACCTCGATTATTAAACCATGTACTATAATAGTATTTAATACAAAAACTTTTTAATTGAATTACTGGTAAACTGTGGATATAGTTCCATCCAATAGCAAAATTTAGACATTACTCCATAACTTTTACTCATATAATTGTCAGAATTATTACGTCCGGAGAAAATTCAATTATACGTTCGATATATATATAAATGAATTTTGTTGTGCAACGTTTTAATGTTTGACTAATTCAATTTAAATGACACAATAAAAAAAATTAACCAATTTTTTTCTTAAATCGGACATAAAATAATTCACTTTATTGCTATAAATTTTTTCAAAAATAATTTACTAAAATTATCACATAAACACTTAATTATCACATAAAAACTAGTAAATTTATAAAAATATGTCAGAAAAATTTAAAGGCTTGAAAAATTAATGTCAATGTTGTAATAAAAAAAATTTCTAGCTTTGGAATACTAATAATAATAATAATAATAATTCTTTGAAATTTCATGGTACCAAAAATTATGTAATTTATTTCAGGTTTTACAAACTTTTTCACTCATGTTTTTTCTGGGTATAATTTTTCTTTTTTTGTGTGTTGTGTTATAAAAGTTGTTATAAAAGTTTTATATTTGACGTGACTTCTTATAATTTTTGTGGAACCATCAAAATTTTCTTTTTATACATATATATATATAAAATACTTTATAACAAATGATTTTCTAATTTTCAAATAAACATAATATTTATGAAAATATGTGGTAGTTTTATTTTTTATAATAATATTTACGCCATAATCAATAGTATTTTTATTCTTTCTAAAATTCTGTTCTGCATATCAATCAAAAATATTCGGAATTTCGTAATAATAATAATGAAAAGCGAACGGTTGGTTTTCCAAAATTAATCTTGAAATTAAAAAAAAAACATTTTAGCATTTTAAGTAATTGATTAATGAAAAAAAGTATACGGGGAAAATAATGTCAGCTCATATTAATGATAATTCAATCACAGAAATTCGTTAGTAATGTCATATATACTTACAATAAGTAATGTAGGACTACTGAGGAATGTTAATGAAACAATTTTACAGTTTTTCCATAATACTCAATTTCTAAATTTCAAATTAGCCTAATCCGCTGTCTAAATGATTATATTGGTTAAAATGATATCAGCATAAATATTTGTATAAATTTTATGTTGATTGAATTAATAATGTCAATTTAACGATAATATTCGTTAAATTAAAAATGCTATAAAATAAATGTTGGAATGGTAATAGTTATTATAACATAGAAAAAATATGTGTTTGTCTGTCACAAGAACTGCTCCCAAACTGTGAAACGTAGGGAAGCTACATTTGGCTACCATATATAGTTAAACTATTTTCACCTTTCAAACCGTGCGAAACTAATGACTATATAAATTTTTAATTAGAAGTGTAAATATTTTATTTTCTATTATATACAATTAATTTCTATACTGTTTTAGTTTTAGGTAAAGTAAAACTAAAGTTTAATAAAAGAAAATCCGTCACGTATGATGTGTATGATATTTTCCAACAACAAAAAATTACTTATAATACCTACAATTAGGTAATATACGATAATGTAATATAACAAAATAAATTGTAATGTTAAAGTATTTTAATATTTTCTACACGCACTATAAAAGGATACAAAATTATTAAAGCAACAGGTAAACGCTGATTACTTACAAATTTTCTGTTTTGTTTTATTGATATGGTGTAAAATCAAATATCGTGATAGTTAACTATACAAAAAATTCCTTAATATTATAAATTAATAATAAGTAAACTATAAAAAAAAAATGTCCGTACAAATTATATAAAAATTCAAATATTATTCTTAGAATAAATTATTTTATTCTCTGTATAAAGTCACGATTTATTATTTTTCATGTTTTAGACATTAATTGGTAAATTATAATGAAAAGGAATAAATTAGATTTAATTAAAATATAAAAATTTCAAAATTCTATTACGATATTATTTTAACATTAAATGCTAAAAGATTGTTTGAAAGGATGCAACAAAAAAAATTTTTAAACAACATTCAAATTTTTAATACATAAATAAAAATTATTATAATTAATGCAGACGATGAACTCTAATATTTTCATAAGAAATAATATATTTCACACAATTAAATTTGTATCCTTTCTAGAATTCTAATTTTACATATAAAAGTTTTCTTTCAAAAAAAATTATGTACAATAAATTTAATTTAATTTTTAAAGAATAAATTCAAATTGTAGTAAACTAATTTTTCAGAAAAACTTTTATTAAACGAATTATCGCTTTTGGCTGTTAGCACAAACAATATGTGTCGTCAACAAATTTAAGAGCAGAAAACGTTTTGTACGTAATTGAATTCTCAAATCTCAAAACAAATTCCGAAAATTAAATATTCAAATGTATGTCCTTAATCTACAAATATAATACATATTACCATTTTTTTATTGCCGGTGGCTTGTTATGTAACCCATTTTTGTCTTTCAAATTTAAATTTTTATATAATTTTTACCTTGTTCCGTGAAGAACCTGTGAGGCTATTAATATAATTTTACACCTTTTTTTCAAGTCTTTGAAATACAATTTTATTTATAATTTTAATAAAATAATTTTCATTTACAAAATTCAATTTACATTTCTAAATGAAAAAAAAAATCAAACATATTTCAAATTCACAAAAATAATTTGAAAAAAAAAAAATTAAATAAATTTAAAATTCATTTCAAAAAGAATAATTTCTAATTCATTTTGATCTTTAATATTTAAATTAAATAAAAATCTGTAACATGTGTAATAAATATTATGCTTTGTATATACACGTATAATAATTTAATAATATATCAATGTACCATTAAACACAAATGTCAATTTAGATTTGAAAATGTTTCTTTGGTTAACCATCATACAAAATATTCTATCATGAGAGATATAAATAATAAATATTCTAAATAGATTTATACATATATGTATGTACATAAAACTGATATAAATTTTATCATCATATAATTGGATTATATATTTGAAATTGATACAGGATCATTTTGAATAGAGTTTCGGTTAAAATATATAGTATAAGTATACCAACAAATTATATATGTATAAACAATATTAATAGTAATTTAATTCAAAAATATATACATATACATATACATTGAAGTATAATAAAATATTTTGACAAATTTAAGTTTATCCAATTTTTGGATAACCACATTCAATATAGAATAACACTCTATTATATACCTTTTATATATTCATTAAATTTATTAATATAAATTGGGTTTAAAAGCAACATTTTCCAAATATATAAAAATTTGATAAAAATTTGTGAGGATATGAAAACGAAAATTCAATTTTTATTAATCAATGTTTAGTCGTGTTCAGATTATGTTTTTGACATATTTTTAAATTAGATTTGCAATTAAATTTTAAAATAAGATAGAAAATATCGTAAAATTATAATTAACGAAAGGTTTTTTTATATAGTTTTAAAATTTCTTGTCAATTATAATTATTTATTTTAAATTATTTATTTACTGATTTGTTTTAAAATAAAATATGGTTTATAATTATCTAAAATAATTATTTAATCATTTCCAATTTTTATTTAACGATTCTAAATCAAAACCTGAGCGAAGAGAATCTGCATATACGAGTAATAGATTTATATTATATTTGGTTCTATAGTTATGTTCCAGGTTCCAGCCGCCATTTACCACATCCAATTTTGAAAAATTATAAAATGGTATTTCAGATATTTTTTTATGAATATAAGTTTTTCCATTTTTTATACAAACTTAGTAATTTGCTATTAACAAACTCCTATGCTATAATAATCTCTTATCTAACCATGTAATTACTACTACACTTATAAGAATTAGTAATTATACTTATGTCTATCTATCTATGTAGACCGAAATATTACTTCAAGAAATTTTATCCTTATAATAACACAAAGCCACATACATATATCCTTTTTAATACATATATGATGCCCTTTTTTATATACATCTATAGATAGGTTTGTGTAAGGACTTTTAATGGTCTTTTATATAATAATATAGAATAATTTTTTTAGTATAAATTGGATTAAATTTTATGTCTACATAGGAAAATATTTAACAATGAAAATTTTCAGAATATTAAATTAAATTGAAGTTTAAAGCTTTTCTATTTACTTGCATAATAGCATATAAGAACATATTGTAAAGTAAATAAATTTATAAACCATGGATGACATTATTTCATCATTTTATTAAGAATTAAGGGAAAAAAAACAAATCATTTATGATATAAAAAGAAATCTCTATTAAATTTAAATTTAAATTGGGTCGCACACTTAAGTGTTTAAGTAATTAATATAATTATCTTATAATTATAATAAGGATTATGGTTAGGTATAGAAATATTAAATTAACATATTAAAATTTAGCAAAGTAAATTAAAATCTTAATTGCTTATATACCTAATTGAAATTTATATTTAAAAATTTTCTTAATAGACCATTTTTTATAATTATCAAATTTTGGTAAATTTTCGAAAAATTTGAGTATATTAATAATTAGAAATTTCAAATTGATTTTTTCCACAAAATATAGATGAAGTTTCTAATTATAGAACGAATTTAGTTTGAAAAAACTATATTATTTAATTTGAAAGTATATTCTGTATTATATGTATATTACAGTAAATTATCATTATCTGAGACTGAGAAATAATTTTGTCCTAATTTGAATTAAACTCCTTGTTTGTATACCACATATATTTAAATTGCTATATACTTAATTTGAATTTGAAAATGAAATCTTAACTAAAGTGTACAAATTAATAATTACATATATATAAACAATAATTTTTTCATATTTAAAATATTCAAAAATTAATTACAAAAAATTCTAGAATTTACTGTATACAATAATAAAATCCAAATTTACATAAACGATAAATTACATTTATTATTATACCATATTGCTATTAGATTTTGTACCAATAATCTTAATTAACATTAAACAGAAGCCACAAAATTTTTAAGAATTAATTTTTATTAATTCTTAAAAAAAAAAAGTCATAATTAAATTAATATTTATTTATATTAAATTTGTTTTTTTATTATTTTATAATTTTATTTTAAATTTATATACATTTTTACTGGTATATATATGTAGTTAAAATTATGTTATCATAAATTTTTCATTTTAATGATTTCATAAATGTTATCTCTCTATAAACTGGTATAAAATAAATAATATGTAAAATAAAAACAACTTTGAAATAATTTCGAAAATAAACAAAAAAAAAAAAATATAGATAAAATGAAATACAAAAATAAAGAAAAATTCCAATTTATTATATACAAAACAATTTTTTATATTTTTACCTTGATTTATTTTAAAAGCAAGAAAGGAAACACATGGCGAAATGTTTACCAAAAATAAATATGTATATATGTATATACTATGTATGTATAAATTATCTTTTAGAAGTTTCGGAAGATTATATTTATACTATGTAGACTTTTTTTTGTTTAAAAGAATTAAACTTTGAATAAATAAAATGAAATATAAAAATTAATTTTAATTTCAATTTTTCGGAAAAGTTAATTTAATTATAAATGTTTAATGTGCAAGTAATGTGTCGTCGTCCTTATTTAGTTTCGTAAAAATATTGCATTGAATTTTTTTTTTTTTTACAATTAAATTTAATACTTTGACAGTTTTGACAGTATATATTCCATATTTTCACTAACTATATATCAATACTTTGATATAGTTAGTGAAAATATCGAATATAGTGGAAATCAAGGGAATATAGTCACAGTAAAAAATTTATTATATTAGATTTTTGGAGAAATTACATTTAAATATTTTATCGATTCCTTTTTGTTATTAATCAAACAATATTATGTCCTATACACTTTAAATTTTTTATTTAACTTAATTTAATTATAAAAAAAAACTGTTTGTTTTTTCATAATTGCAATATAATTATTAAATTTATCAATTTTCATAAAATTTGAGGTCATTTAAAGTTGAATAGACTTAGAGATTGCCTTGATGATAAAATTACTGAACGCAACATAAGCATAGTGTAAACTATAATCACCAAACAATTTATATCTGTGATGAAACTTAAAATAGATTCAGAAATATATTTGCAAATAAATAAATTCTTTTTTTACATTTCGAATTAAATAAAAAATTGCATAGATGAAATTTTATTTATACATACATACATACATATACATAAATACTTTTACATCTTCCATAAATTTTTTTTTGAAATTATTTATTAATATATATTTTTTACTTTGCGCAGTATCTTTGCATAATTTTTTTTCACATAATTTTCATTTCTTTTGAATCTTTTTAATGTTGTTGTGCATTGTTGACCTATTTTTGTTCTTTGCCAAATTCTACATATATATTTAAAATGAATGGCTCTGAACACTTAAATACTTTTTTACAAAATTTTTAAAAATAAAATGTAATATGTAGACATATGTAACTAAGGAAAATATTATTATTATTAATTTATTTTACATTATTTTTAAAATTTATTTTAAAATTTTCATAATTTATGAAATGTTTGTATTAATTATTATATAGAATATGATTTTAGGCCAAAATCTTTATGGTATATGTTGATGCAAAATAAATAAAGGGCATTCTTCATACGCAAACCGACAATTTAATTTACTTGACATAAAATTATATAATATAGTGGTAGCCACAAGGCGTAGTAAGCGTTAATAATTAGTTTGTGTATATATTAGCTATTAAATTTATATTTACTTACTTACTTATATGAAATTGTATATTAATTTCTGCAAATGGTTAAATTTTAACACGCAATGGCTATAATGTTTAATAGTTTACAAGAATATTTATAATTTTGTATTTTTCTTTGCTGTTGAAAACACGCAATTTAATTAATTGTAGATAATATTCGGCTAGTCTATGTACTATGTTACTATGTATGATTTTTTCCATTTCCGGATTTCTGATTTTTTGTATTTTTCATACATTTCAATTTATTGTAAATAATATAATTTAATTTTACAATTACCATTTTCTCCTATACATTTTTTCTAACAATTTTCCTATATACATTTTTGTTCAAAATAACTTCATTAATACAAAATTGATGAAAAAATCCAAAAGTAGAACTTTGTGCGAATGTACACAATATCGACTTTATAGAATCAATTGAAATAGTGTCAACTTTACGAAAACCATAAATTGAAGAATTTTGAATATGTCTTAAGACAATTGAAGAAAATTACTGATATATGTATGTTTTTGAAAATTAAAATTTAATTATATATTTAATTATTTATAAAAATGCAGACTATCTAAAAATTTGAATCCTTAAATCTTAGTATACATAAGAACATACATACATTATACCTACAGAGAACTAAATTTCTAATTAAATTTCTAAATTTAATTTTGTATTGAAATTAATTTAATCACTCTGGAAAAAAGTGAAGTCTATATAAGAAAAAGTCTAATTTATTCAAGAGAAAAATTGAAAAAAATTAAACATTGTTTATTTGCCTAGACATTTTGTTCATGTCTCAGACGAAATATATTTATTTTTTTATTTGTAGAAATATTTTATATGACTTTGTCACTTAAGTCAACACTCTAACAAACCCCCTAAAATATAAATGACAGTTGATCCGATTATAGTTAGAATTTTTGATATATCTCTTCGAATCATTTTTCAATATAGGAGATCTTTTTTATTACATTTTCATTTTTGGTCATATCTATCTATGTATATAATATTATGATTAAAAAAGGTTAAAAATCAAAATCCATCAACAAGATGGAAAAAATTTCACAAAAATAAAAAAATAAAATTTAAAAGGATCCAAAAATTATGTACTATGAATGTAAAAGGAAAAGAAGGATATGTACAACCAAGATTTATAGTTTTACATTAAAGAAAATAACTTTAGAATTAAATAAAAGTCAAAATAAAAATGGTAAAAATATATATTTATATGTATATATATGTACGGACTATGTATTAAGGTCGTCCACAAAGTTAGACGTGACAATTTATAAAATTGTTTTTATTACAATAGATTTTTGTTTGGGTCAAATAAAATGTATATATGTATATAAGGATAAAAATAGAGAGAAAAGGGTTTATTGACCGTGGTTCTATTTTTCATCAGTAAAATAATTAAAAATATTTTTATTATTTTAATTCTTCTATTGATGAAAAATACGAAAATAAATAAAATTCAGAAAAAAATGTCAAAATTATAAGGTAAAGTAGAAAATTTATTTTAAGTTTTTTTATCTTAACATTTTTTTTTTGGATTTAGAAATAGAAACCCTATTTTAACGTTATTTGCCTTACCCAGTCTCTTTACAATATAATTTTATGTGTATATTGGGTTTAAAGTATATAATTGCACCTTTACAAGTATATAATTTCATCAATTTTATGAATTAATCATTTGATTTATTTATACAACATGCGAATTTCATTTAACATACAAACTTTTCCATTATGATATTATTTACCATGTGATTATCTTATTTTTAAACAGTAGTGGAATTACACTATCAACTATCACATATTATTATATTGCAAAGAAATTTCTATGCAAAATTGTAAGAAGTGATAGTTGATAGTCACAAATCACTTTATGTGCTTCCACTACTGTCCTGGACAACCTATTATTTGAAAGTTATCATAATATTAATCGTATTTTATTTAGTCGAAAACTATGTACATAAATGACAATTGATAATAAGTTTACTTGATCTCATTGAAGTTTATAATTATTTTTTTGGGGATTTTCTTGGTGTTAAAAATAAAATTTATTTAATTATTTTTGTTTTATCTAAGATTCTAAGTTAATTTTAATATTGACAAATCTAAAATTAGGTTAAACACCATTTATGGTTATCTAATTTTCAAATAAATTCCGTCCTGACTGACAGCTATAAAATTATTTCGTTTTCCTTATCTTTGTCTTCCTTTGACTGTAAAATTTTATTTCATCATTTGATTTTTTTGTTATCTAATTTATGACCGTTTTCTTAAATTTCATGATATATTGTCACGTCAATCCTTAATACAAACACTAAAATAAAATAAAAGAAAAACAAAAAGGAAAATCTTTCTATAATATTATAGTTTTGTGTTGTATATTATTCTTAATATCTTCATTAACCCAAAATAGTTTTCTTTATATTTTAATTTCGAAAGTATTTAATTTCACAAATAAAATTTATATTATAAGAAATATAATATATTTCTTGTATATACATTTTATTCGTAATGTATAACGATAACGAAGGTTAAATAGTTTTAAATTTTTAGATAATTTTCTAAGTTTTAAAGAAAATGAGACTTGTTATTTGATTTTTCGCCTTTAGTAAATAATTAGCCAACAATAAAAAATCATTATCAAAATATTTTTAAATTTATTGTAGTTATTTATTAACTAACTCTTCAATTAAATTCAAGTTGTAAAAGTAGAACTTTGTGCGAGTGTAAACAATATCGACTTTTCATTCGGTTTAATTCTAGTCTGAGACCGAATCCTTGGTATATTTTTTAATCTTCCATCATAATTTTTTTTTTGGGAATATCACTTTGTTATAAACCTATATGCGAGACAGGAAGATGAAATACGCCCAAGGATTTATCCAAAAAAACCATTCGACGATTATAATGAACCATTCATCTGACGACTATATAAAAATTAAAGCATTTGGTATTTTGTTTCTGGAGAACTGTCATATATACATACATTATATAGTTACTACAGGGAAAAGGAATTTTATTTATAAAGTGACACGGAGCATGTGCTTGAGTTCACATTAATTATGTAAAAGTTTTGAAATGTTACTTTTTTATTTTTAGTTATATATATTTTTGTTGTATATTATTTTATGAAACAAAAATTAAACAGAATAAAATTGAAGTGTTGTCATATTTCTGGAGAAGAAGAAAAACAGAAAGAAAAATTCCAAAGGAATAAAAAAAATTGACTTTTTATTATTTTGATTGTTCAATTTTTGTTATTCTTTCAAGTTTAAGTCTTTATATTTTCCAAAAAAAAAAAAAAAAATTTACTTTAAATTGGAAAATTATTATTTTTGAAATATTTCAAATTACATAAAATTTTATTTATTAAAATATTCTTTATAAAAATTCATATAACGAAATAAGAAGAAGAAAATAAAAATTGTTTTCAAGAATATATTTTTTTTTTTTTTGCTTTTTAATTTATTTCCTTTTTCTTTTCTTCTTTTTGTATAAAAATTTTCAAAATTTGACGTTCCTCTTCATTGCCAAGAAAAATAAATGAAGGCATGAAATACATAAATTTAACCATACATTAATTTTCTACCAATGAGCCTTTTTGAATTATTTATAGAAAATGTGAAATATATTTTTAATTTTCCGACCTTTTCTTAATTTCTATATTTTTCCTATACAAATTAATGTATGCGACAAAATACTATGAACAATTCCTGTGTCAATTATAGTTTCAATCAAATAGAGTCACACAGTGGAAATCCATAAAATGTAAATTTTAAGGATGGATTTTCTTTTCATTTAGAATTCCTCTTTAATAATTTCAAAAAGCCAGACAAACAGACGGAACACTTATAGTAGATGCTGTTTACCAAGAAACGGAAAATGTTCTATAAAAATAATAAGGAAATGTTTTTCTTACAAATTTTACAAAAAAAAAAAAGAAAAAAAGAAAATTTATTCTTTGTCTACGAAACAGATAAGAATTTTTTAAAAAAAAAATCCACAAATTTAGTTAACTTTTGCCCATATTACAAATAATATTATATTCATACGTTAAAAAAGACTCTGAAAACTTTTTATATCCTTGATGATTTTACTTGTAATTCTAATGTTAAATAATATACTGCTAAGTAAAAATGTTGTATTACGTATATACAATGTTTATGTTCTTTTTCCTTTAAAGAAAACGAATAAATGTACATAATATATTGCTAAAAAAAAGGAAGGAAACATCAAGAACAACAGAATATTTTTTTTTTATAAGGATGATGGTATGTGACATATGCATAATCGCTTCAAGACGATATAATACTTTTTGATATCTTCTGTTTCTTCTGATTGGTTGCTACCGTTTACCCTACATTTTCATTTTATCTTTATCCTACATTTTCATAATATGATTTTTTTTTGTTGTCCTGGATGTTTAATTTACCATGTGTGATAACCAAGAAGAAAAAAATATGAAAATCAATATTTATAATTTCGATTCCAACTAATTTACAATGCAGTAGAAGAGTGTCCTTTATTAATATTTTTTGCCATTGTATGAAATATAAGACAATTAAATTTTAAATTTTAAATATCCTTTTTAACATTTAAATAAATTTTTTATCCAAACCAAATTGAATGGCATAAATTTAACAATTTATCTTTGAAGAAAAATTCTAAATAAAAAAATCGAAAAAATTCAACAATTTTAAATTAGTTGAAAAAAAAAAGAATAAAATTGAAATAATTGTAGAACACCAAAAATAATTTCAGAAATAATTCAAATAATAATATAATGTCATATAAACGTCAAATTTAACTCATCATATATTATTTGTCAGAGTCATATAGTCTGGTGATATATAAACTAACTCTTCTGCTGAAATTTAATTTAAATAAATATAATGTTTATTAAAACTTTGACATGATAAAAAAAAAAAAGGTTGACATCAAGTTTTCATCAAAATTTTCATCATGTTTCCTACTCTAATGATATAAATGTGACTATTTTAAATGTAAAATATTTAAATTTAATGTTGATAAATTAAAAATGACTATTAATTATTTTACAAAGAAATAAGGGACAATCTGTAAAATAATATAAAAATTATTGAACAATTTTCATTTTTTCTGGTCTGATACTGATAAAAATATTACATAATGTTAGTTTCTTTTTGTGTGTAAACTCTGTTTTTATCAGACATTTTGAAATATTTATCTACATTTTCATTTTTCCAACAACAAAATTAATATAGAATTAATATAGAACCAAAGAGAAATTTTAATGTATCGATGATACAATGGCGTGACTAGAAAAATAATGAGCATTGGTTTGCTCTAGTTTGGAATTAATTCATTAATTATTTTTTTATAATAATTATTACTATTATAACTTATGCTTTTAATGATAAATGAGTAATAATTTGGGGAGCATACGTGTAAAATATGATTAATCGCAACAAGTTAACATTATAGTGATATAAGGCCGGCGCATAATTGGAACTTTAATCGATAGTATTAACTTTAACTTTATTAATTTGCTATTGTGACTCATGATTCTCGGATGAAATAATTTAGTCACTCCTATAGCTTTATGTTCAATATTGCAAAATCAAAATCATAGCTTTATCTAAAAATTCATATTTATATAATTCATTTTAATATGATTTCGAAATTTTTATCGTCCGAATTTTTTATGTTTAGTTAATTTTTTTCATAAACTCATTTTTTATTCTATTTTTTTTCAATAATAATAAAAAAACTTATTTTATTGAAAATATTTTTTCATTTTCATCACCGAATTTATCATTTAAGGATATTAAAAGTTATAAAGTTTTTGTATGTTTTTTTATAGTATAGATTTAAATTTCCTTTACAATAATTTTAATAATAATAAAAAAATGTCTCTAAACAATAATTTTTTCAATTATTTTTTTATTTGCAGGATGTTGTGCAACAGATAACAATATTATTATTTCCAATAAATAACACGGAGAAAAATTTATAATAAGAAACCATTTTGAATAATGGTTGTATATAAAAAAAATTACAATTAGAAAAAATTATACAAAATAGAAAATCAATTAAAAAGTTACATTCGAAAACATAAAAATTATTTCGGTAACAAAAAAAATATTTTTAATTAAAAATTTCAATTTTCTTCCTTAAAAAAAAAGAACCAACAACAAATAACAAAAAAAAATATAAATAAATAAATGTGCCAAATAAATAAATAAATAAAAGAAAGAATCCTTAATTTCATTTTTCCAATTTTTCTTTAAATTTTTGTTTTACAATTTTTCCAAATTTTCGTTTTTTTAATCGAAAATAACTTTTTTAATCAAAATTATAAATAGCAAAAAAAGTTACAAGAGAAGAAAAAAAAACGTGTAATTTTTGTGTGTGCGTAAAAGTATTAAAAGGATAATTAATTATAATATTTTTTTTCTTCTTTTTTTTAATATTAATTTATTTATTTTTATATTAATAATTAATTAAAATAAAAAAAAAATATCAAAATGAGAATGGGCGATGATATATCACCATGTCGGCCAAATCCAAAAACAGCTAGAAGTGCATCAATATGTGCTAGTAGTGGTAGTATGGAAGCAGCTATATACAATTTACCATCTGGTAGTGCAACACCAGAAAATGGTACACCAGGTTATAGAAGACGACGACCAGCAACTAGATCACAAAGTGCTAGAATAACTGGTGGAAGATCGGTAATTAAAAATAAAATTTTTTGTTTTCAATATTCTTAATTCGATAGAGTTTTATTTCAATTAAAATAGTGGGAGATAAGGCAAAAATTTAGTCTGTTGTCTGGTTGATGAAATGCTATTCTGGTTAATTAATTCATAAGATTGGGTTAGGTAATTTGGTTTGGTAGTACAAAACTTTCTTTCACAATACTAGTTTAATGTCGTTGGAAATTTATCTGTTGATGATATATATAGCATTTCCCGGTCGAAATAAACCTTTCCAGCTCAAAATAAACTTTGTCCATTTCAAATTAAACATTTTGCAGCTTAAATTTAAAATGGATAGAGTTTAATTTGAGCTGGAAAATAATTAATTAGACCCGGAAATTCTATATATTGGTAGGTACTTATTATTTGTACAGGATAATTTCACATCTATACGTTTCAATTTTAAGTATAAATATTGAATTGAAAATCCTTGTTTTTGATCTAAACTTATAATTTAATTCAATTATTTCAAAAACTTTATATACCACTGAAATTTATTAATTATTTTAATAAAACTATTTAATTTTATATACAATTTAACATAAAATATTATTTTATTTTGTCCGAAATTTTCCTTTGAAACGAAAATATGAAATAAAATTTAATTGTTTTAGCTTATGTTCAATTTACTTTTTATATTTCCCTCTATATACACAAAAATTTATATTATATTATAATTATTTATATATAAATTTTCCAATTAATTTTTTTCTATGTTATTTTTGCCATAATTTGTTCTGAAAATCCCGAAAAATATAAGCTGAATTTAATTATCTATGCTTTTGCCCTAAAGGTTTTTTATCCAAAAAACATTTTCCGTCCCACAAAAACAGAAAAAAAAACTCTTTTAAGTTCAATTTAAAATTAATGAAAATAATAATCAAAATATTTTATTCTATTTATATTTATATTAAATTTATCTTTTTAAATCATATTTTTATTTTTGTAATCATTATTTTAGATTAAATATGGGATTTTCTTATCTAATAAAATTATATTATATTACTTTTAGTGGTAATATATTTAGTGGTAAATAAATATTTTTATTACAAAATCTTTTAAAATCATTTAAATACAAATCACTCTGTAATGAACATTAAAAGTAGTTTAGTCGTTTGTTGATTACTTAATTTCCTCATCAAAATTTTCATAATTATATATTTTTACCTTTAAAATTTATTGCTGTCAAGCAGCAATCATGACAAATTTTACAAATATTTTCATTATAAAAACATTAAAAAACATTAAACCCACCAAAAAAAAAAATTATATGTATAAACATTATTGTTAAACTTTTATATGAAAAGCGGTGACAACCAGAGATTAAATGGTGGTTTTTTTTTTCAATGCGTAAAACATTTTATTTATTTTTATTATTTATTTTTATGAAATTTATATAAAGTACATAATTTTATATTTTTTTTTTGTTAAATCACTTAAAAATTATAACCAATTAATCATACAATGAATACAACAAATCCCCTTTTTAAGTAACAATGATACTTAAAAATCCTTAAGCTAATAAATTTTTTGTTACTGATGTGGTATATAAATTCTTTTTAAAAGTATTTTATAAAATATTTAAATAATTTTCTAACCCCTTCTATGTTTTTAAAAGCATAAATTTATGTACACTTATATATAATTTTGAAAATTCCTTACAAGATGAAAAGAAGAAGAGGAAGATGAAGAAGTATATATAGGAGCTATGCTAAATATAATAATATTTAAATTATGCTTTTTTTTATGGTATTAAAGGAACACATTAAAATGTATGGTTTAAATTTTAATTTACGTGTACGCGTGTAAAGACTGACAAAATTAGACATTAATAATATGAAAAAAAAAATATAAATAAATAAATTACTTTTCGCTTTGTTAATTTTATGTAATTTATTTTGTAACATTTCAAATATGCATTTTAATTACACATATTTATTTACAGAAAATATGGTTTTTATTTTTATATTTCACATTTTTGAAGATTAATCCGAACACTGAATTAAGTAATTAAGAAAAAAAATATAGGAGTATAATTTTTAATTTTCTTTATTGAAATAATAAAATATAAATTTGGTTTTTCTTTCTAAAGAAAATTGAAAACTTTTTTGGATTAATTTTTGGAAAGTGTTTCTATCAGGCAGAAATATATTAGTAATACATATTTACTGGCAAATATTAGTAATATTTATTTGAAATTAAATTGAAGAAATTAGAGGTAAATTATTAACTTAATCCGGGAAGTGGGCATAGTATTACCTTTTTAAGGTTTCCTTCGATTATTTCTATGTTTAAATGGATTCGGAATCGTAAGTTCTTATGTAGTAGAAAAACTAATAACTAAAAATTAGTGTCTATTTCTATTATGGTATTGTGAGTGAATTGTTGCCAGTAAATTGATGGAACTACTAGTATTTTTCTAAATATTCAAATTACATTTTGGAAAAAAAAACATATTTATATTTTTGATATAAATCGAACCCAAAATATCTTAAAAAATAAGTTAATAGTCCAATGAATTTGTGCTATAGTAAATTTGTATCAAATTATGGATACATTCTACATTCAACACAGTTATAATTCAAAATTTTCAACTCATATATATTTTATTTAACATTATGAGTATCCTTTCTTTTAAAAAAAATGAGGCCTATGTGTCCAATCAATTCAGTCTTTTGAGAATATTATTTTGTAATTCAGAATTAATGTTACATTTTTGTTTAATCTAAAATACAATACAAAACGTTGGAATATACATAAATAATATTCTTTTGGTATATAAAAAAAATTTATTGACTTATGTTTTTTGCTTAAACAAAACTCTGTAATTATTTTATGATAAACTCCAAAATTATATCTATGAAAATTCTCATCGTTTTTATATTTAAATTATATAATGTTTTCTTATATTAAAATAAAAAGGAGTATAAAACATGAAACGAAATATTAGATTCAACTAATTAGCTTTCTAAAAATTACATAATTTCCCCTGTTAATTTGTATTTATTTATTATTATAATATAAGAAAAGTATAATTTTCTTTACTTTTTATGTTTTTGTTTGTGTAACATATTTAATTGCAAACATTCGTTTTTATTTTAGGTAATTTTTTTTTTTTTGGAAATCCTTTGGGTACATTATACATTTGCTTTTTTTTATTTGGAATTTATCTTATATACTTTAAGGATTTATACATCTAAATAAAACTTTTACACATTTTATTCCATATAAGTATATTTGCAAAAAAATATGAGTTATATTTACAATTTGTCATAAGCAAAAATGAAAAATATTTCTATAAAATTTAATTTTTACAAAACATTATGAATCCTTTTAAGAATCACATCAAAAGTAATTAAACAAATTTAAAATTCATATTTATAAGTATAGTATAAAAATATTCTTGTTAAATAAAAACTATTCTAAAAATGTTTTCATAATTGGGGAAAATTTACTTAATTTAACAAGGTGAAATTAAAATTTAAATACGCTTTATTTAAAAAAAAGGATTATAATTTAGTGACAGTCCTTTCAACATTTCATATTTAAATTTCAAATATTTTATAAATCGTAATTGCTACCATAAATTTATTAATATTTAGGAAGGAATTGTGATTAAAAAGAATATATAAAGGTTGAAATTGGACTAGGTATATTGTCAATTCCTCTTCTACTTTTATTGAAGACCATACAACCTAAAGCAAAGGACGTCTTGGAAAAAATTACTCGCGACTAAAGATTTCGAAAACCTACGCGTAAAGAAACATAAACACGCGTAGGTTTTTCGATTAACTATTTTGACAAACAATTCTAACACTACTTTAATATTCTCTTATGATATTTTTATTACAAAATTTAATTTTTTTTTTTATTTTAAATTCTCTTTCATAAAAATTTTACTATAATAAAAAAAAAATATCAAAAACAAAAATGTGTTTATTTTGAGTGCAAGTTGCTGAAAGATATTTTTCAGGCCCATATAAGTTGCATGCTTCATTTTATGTTCAATTTGAAATGACAAGATAATTTTTAAAATGAAATTTTAAAATATTTTTCATGCCATTTTTCCTTTCTTCATTCAATTTAAATAAAAAAAAAATAATTTTTTGGTAATAATTTTGCAATATGACTTTTAGTACAAAAAATTTATTATCGTCCACAAAATCAAAAATAACATATGCATATCGTCTTTAATGATAGGAAAAACATATTTTTCTTATGCTTGGATAAATTAATATAGAATTTTACTAACCATAAACTAGAAAAAGAAAAACCAAAATGAATGAACATGGGAAAAAATGTTTGCATAAAATAAAATTCCTTTTTATTTGATGTAAAAAATTTCTATTTTTAAAATGTCGTTGAACCATAAAAATTTACGATTAATAATGTAGAATAATTTTTTTGTTTGTTGTTAAATTTTTGTAATATTTTTATGATTTTGTAATTTGAGGCGCACATGGAAAATAGGTAAAATGTATTTTGAATAAAGGAAGTCTTTGCATACTTATTTAAATTATATTTTTAGGTAAAATAATTTTATATATGTTTACCCTTTTTAGATTATTAAAAAAATTGGGTAAATATCCTTTGTTGTGAAATCAATTTAAAACTTAAAAATTAGGAATTTTTGCGATTAGACAAAATGGTATTAAATGTAATAATTCTGTTTAGGACGAAGTATAAAATCAAATTTTCATTACTATGTATACTAATAGTTTTCGAATTACTTTTATATATCGAATTGTGTTAATTTTTCTCTACTGAACTTATCAATATTAAAGATCCTTTAAATTTAAATTATTTTCTACACTAAATTAAATGTTTTTCATTATTTCTAATAAAAAGTTTCAACACATTTTTATATTTTGATTATAATATTAATAACTTTGAGTAATTTGAATCCTAATAAAACTTTCATTAAAAGAATAATTCGCAAAATGGTTAAATCGATCTAAATTTCATCTATCAAATAAATAATTTCTAACTTATATTTCCTCTAACAGACCTAAATTAACAAAAAAAGTCTACCATAATCTTCCTCTTCAATTTCATATTATATTAAATAAATAATTTTGATTGACCAATAATTAATCTACGATAATTTTTCAATATAATTTTATAAATCCTTTTTCAATTAATTTCAATATCTAACTGGTAAATGTTAAATAGAATATGTCTATCAAAATATTTTCAAATTAAATTTCATTTATATTTTGATTGTACAAAAAGAAATTTTCTCCATTAATAATCAAAAATTAATTTTATTTTATTTCATCGAATTGATATAATAATTTTCACCTTACCATAATTTTTTTATGAAATTTTGGAATTCATAAATTTTATCTGAATCAAAATTGATTGCATCATATACCAACTATATATACGATGTTTTATTATAAATCTAAAAACAAGAAACTTAATATTTACAATGATTCATTAATTTTCAGAAATTAACCAATTAATAACAGAATATAAATACCCACTTTTCCATTATAACAAAAAGAATATAAAACAGAATAATAATGAAAAAAAGATATGGAAAATTCACTGATACTAAAGCAGTTTTATAAATATCTTGGGCCATTCGATATTATACACCCATTGACTCTCCCTAAAAAACCACAATAAATATACTGAGAAAATTGCTATGTTAGCCCATCAATTTTCATTTAGTATATATATAGTGTATTTTTCGTTGAAGTTAAATTAGTTTTCCTTTTTCCTTTATTTTTATTTTTTTTATGATTTGGAAAAGGATGAGAACGAAAGATATTTACTTTGCGATAGAATTTATGAAAATAAAATAAGAAAAATGTAAGATAAAATATTTTTCCAAAAATGATTTTTTAGCGGGGTGGCAAAAATTATAGAAGAAAGAAACTTTTCAATAACTGATTAAAAGATATTTTATTGACTTACATTTATCGTTAATTTACCATTTTTATAAACGCAATGACAAAAACAACAAAAAAAAACGAAAACTTTGAAACAAATATTGGAAAAGTTAAGTAAAAAAAAAAATATCATTTGATTTTGGTAAAAACGTTTTTATAATCAAAACAAAATTTATGGAGTGAATTATCTTCTATATCGGTAATAAAATTACACGATTGATTAAGAAAACTAATAATCTAATCTCTTACCGGACTTTCTCAATTGGCTCGTTTAATAAAATCCACAAATTGGAATTAATTCTGTATAGGATAATATACATTTCATGAAAAATTTATCACACTGAGAATTTAAAAATATTGTAAAGTTATTTTAATTTCCTGCAAAAAAGAGAAAAACATCTCAAAATTTATGTTCCACAAAAAGATGTTAATTATCATCAGATTCAAAATATGTTTCATAAGTTTTTAGATACAGTTTTGTAGGGTAGCCAAACCATCACATTAACAATTCTAATATAATCAAAAGTAGAGAGAATAAGTAGTCAAAGTAGTCCTTAAATATTTATAAACTTTAACATTGAATAAAATTGTACAATTTTTTAAGGTAGCATATTTAATTTTTTTTATGTTAATTTAATTACCAAAAAAAAGTTATAACAAAAATTTTCAATGTCACGCAGATTAACAAAATTGTAAAAATTGTAAATATTTCCATCGTTTTACTTTGTATATATGTACCTGCTACTGTATACCTGGAGAGTTACAACAATTTATAACTTAAATTTTATTCTTAAATATCCAAAAAAGTAAAGATTATAATAATTCATTTATTATCGCGCATCACACTTTCTCGAATTTTTGTTTAATGCTTATTCATGCGTTTTTTAATTATTTATGATCCCACCGTCCTCTATTCTAAACTTAATAAAATCATGTCCTTAATAGCACCACTTCCTTTATTTAAATAGAGGTGTTCCCTTTTAACAAAACACCAAAATAAATAAAAAGCCCAGGTGTGAATAAAATGTGATTGCCATTATATTCTTTAAAAAGAAAAAAAAAAGAAAATGGGAACGAATCCAAAAGAAAGAAAGTTAAATTTACCCCCGAGAGATAAGAAAAGATAATTGAAAATTATCTTCAATTATACCAATTTTCTATATTCAACCATTAATAAATATATATATATCTATATATAAAAAAAGGGATGTGTAAAGGAGTCCAGGATTCTAGAATTAATTACTTTTTATATTTTTTTAATATAAATTTAATAAGGAAAAAGTTATTTTAAATGAGATAATTAGATTTTTTTTTTCTGTTCTTGATTTTATTAAATAACTTTTGGGGCCGTGACTGTGGTTTCAAATTTTCCTATAACAGTTTTTTACATACAAAGAGAGAGTAATTTTTCTGAGGGATGGTAAAATATCTTTTATATTTTCTTCTTGTTTAAATATTTGCCAAAGTTTTCAATCAGTCTAGTCATTTATATAAATTCTTATTATTATACAAACATAAAATTAGATGTTTAGATCTAAAAATATAAATTATTTTACTAAAATGACAACACCCTAAAGGCTTTGAGAAAAACAATTTGTATACAGTTACATAAATCAAATAGTTTGTAAATTTTAATGTTGTTTACAAGAAAATAAAATAATAATAATAATTATACAATGTCACAATATTATAATATAAAAAAAAGATTTGAAACCACAAATTTTAAAAATAACTTTAAATTATTACAAAATAAATTTTCATTCTTTTGAAATAAATTTGAAATTTTTTTGTAAATTTTTTTTTTAATTTGCAATTTTGTAAATTTTTAAATTTGAAATTTTTAAATAAAAACGTTTAAATATTTTGCTATCGAGAAAATTTAAATTTTAAAATAAATTTAATGCATAAAATTTTTTTTTTAATTTTTATTAGCCATAAACCATTTATAATTTTGATTTACTTTTTTAAACAATATATGGCAAATTGTTTCGGCTCAATTAATTTTGATTTTGTTCATAAGACACAAAAAACTTTCTTGAAGTGAATTTCCAAATGTAAAATAATTTTTATAAGCAAGAAAATTCAAAGATAAAGTTTGAATCATAATTGCTTTTTAAGTCTGACCATTCAAAATTGCAGTGGTTCCAACTTCCAATCAAAAATGGTAGTCACTTGTGTATATTGTAGGATATTGTGAATTAAAGAAATTAGCATTAATTTGCATTTAATTCGTTGTGTTACTATAACAACTTCACAATAATTAATTGTGTAGAAACAATATTCCAATTAATTTCATAATAAATTTTCTATTTATAAAATACGAATGAAATTCTATGCATCATAAAATGTCAAAAGAATATTTATATGAAATTTGAAATTTGTCACAAGAATTTCATTGTAATGGAGAGCAATATAAATTATTTAATTAAAAGCAAATAATTCACAATAATTATTAATTAAATATTAAATGAGTAGTTTGATTAAATTAAAAATGGTGGATATTTTCTATTTAAAATCCATTCGTGGAGAAATAATTCGTTTACTAAAAGATTTTTATAAAAAGAAAATTAGTTTTTTTGATTATAAAACTTGTTGCACTTCTCTTATAATTAAATTTTAATTTTATGTATAGTTCAGTCGGATGAAAAAAAGGGAAAACTTTGCGAAATAATTTGTTTAAAGAAAATTAAAATTAAATTAATGTTGAAATATTTAGAAAATTTATATTTAATAACTCAATTTTATTTTTAATTAGTATTTTAAAAATTCAATTATATTATTATATAAAATTACTAATTGCTTTTGAGTCAATGTTGAAATATTAATTAACTTGTGGGTAGTAAATACCTAGCAAAAATTTGTATAATTGACCAAAGATTAACAAATCGATTAATTTTTGAATAACATTGAAAGTTTTAGTTTATACTTTTGGGGTAAATGAAAAATATTTCAATATTTTCTTAGTTACAAATTAAATTTTTAATACTTTGTAGATTAACAATAAAAACTAATACATACATCAATAATTTTCCCAAAAACAAAAATTGAATTAATATAAATTTTTAAAATTCCCCACTAATTAAATGTATGTATATACAAATTTCGACACTTAATAAATTATATATATTAAAAAATTTAATCCCATTAATATTTTAAATAGTCATAAAATATTTCTGTGGTTTTATACCACCTAAAAACATTTACTTTAACTAAAACCTCAAATCCCCACATTAATCAAATTTTTGGTTTTATATATTTTCATCAATAATTTCAATAATAATTTTATTTTTAATGCGGTCACTGTAAAAGATTTTCTTTCCTTGAAAATAAAATTTATATTTAATTTTATTCACTTCCGACATTTTTCACATAAATCATTTTTGAATGTTTTGAACACGATTAAATAAATGAAAAATTAACTTTACTAAAATCAATAAAATTTATATTTATTTTTTTATTTATTTACACTATAAAGCAATAAATTTTATAAAAAAATGTATATTTTTCCCCATAATTTTGGTAATTTCATGATTATTTTTTTTTTTACAAATTCATCTTTTCATTAATTTGATTAAACAAAAAACGAAAAAAAAATAAATTGATTTAAAAATTGTCAGTGTTGGGGAAAATATTAAAATATCGGAAAACCATTAATTATGTTACACTTAAAACTATATACGATCTAAAGTAGTTTAGTCAAATAGAGTTGGTTTTGTATAAATTGCATATATACTCATTAAATTTTTGTTACTGCAAAATACGAAATATTAGTACTTACTAGGTTTTCCCATAGTGATTAATTTTTCTTCAAACCTGCCGGAAACTATGATAAAATTAAGTTACCAATCCTATTTGCCGTAATCAGTTGATATCTCTCTTTTTTAAATATTCAACTAATTTACAACATAAAAAAATGCAATTTCATTAAAATCACAAAAAGTTTATATAAAATGCAAAAATTCATTTTAAAAATAAATAAAGGCAAATTTAATTTAATTTAATTTTCCATGTTATATACATACATAAATATTATATAAATTAATGAAAATTTAAATAAATATATAATTTTTAATTATTATTTAAATAATTTATATGTTGTATAGGTAAGACGAAAAGTACCAACTCAACAACCAAATTTAATAGAACATAGATCACATTGTACAAGTGAACCACGTTTAAATGAAACGGAAACACCGCCACAAAGACGGAAATTGTCCCAGCGGAGACCAACTCATAATCAAGGTAAATACAAATACATATATATTATAATCTATACGCAGGACAACAGAACTGAATTCTTCGATGCGAAAATTAAATTTAGAATAAATTACTTGTTGAGTTAGACAGGACCATTAAAATTTTCTTTCTCAGAAACAGAAAACGGATATGAAAATTTATTTGGACAAAGTTAATCTACAAAAAGGATTCTACTTTACTTTGAATAACGAAATTAAATTAAATATTTTTTTATTATAATTTTCTTTTTTCCTCTTTATAAATTAATTTAAAATGAATTTTGGTTTTTCATTTTTCTCAATATATTTTCGTTTATTATTTTGGAAAAGTAACTTTACACTTTAAATATTTAATAAATTTTTCGAAAGGAAATTGACTTTTCATTTATTTTATTATGTAAATGTATGTATATGAAATTTATTACTGAAAAACATTTCGATTTTGTGGATTTACCATAACCACAATTTCCTTTGCTTAATAATCAACTTAAATTTATTATTGGAAAATTTCAATTAACTTCTATTAATTTTTTGTTTTTTTTTTTACCACATTGTTACTTTTCTTTTTTGGAAAAAGGATGAATTTTAATAATTTTGTTAAAATAAAAAATTATTGGAAATAGTAAAATGTTGCAAAATTTCAATTAAATCCTTTTTCGGTTATAGTTTTCATTCATTTAAAACATAATTTAAATCCTTTATTAATTTATAATCAAAAAGAAATCTAAAATCTACGTTTTTTTTTATATGTATAGCAAAAAAAAATCTTTCAATCGAAAATGTAAACTACAAATAAAAAATTCTTTTCATTTTATCTGCAATTTCAAAAATTGTCAATAGCTGGATAAAAAAAAACAGCATCACACAGTTTTTTCTCTCTAGTGATAAGTATCACAAAATCGAAATTACTTTGACTTAAAAAGCCATCAACATATTGAACATCACCACCTGATGATGATAATATGATAATATTACCAAATATAAAGTGGTTTTATTAAAAAAAAAATTTATGGTAAAATGATTGGATTTAGCTTTAAGGATTTGTAAATAGACAACAACAAAAAAATCAATAACATAAGGAAGAATTCAAATTGTTTATATATGTATATAAATAACTATCAAGTATTTCAATAAAATTTCTTATATATTATAGTCCTTAATATACAAACCAAAAACTCTTATCATAAATCACAGAATAATGAAAAAGGATATAAATAAATAAATTTATATTGATTTATTTTATTTTATTTTTTTTTTACGCGCAACAATATATAATCCGACCCTGGTTCACCATTTGGCTATATATATTTTGGGTGCGCGGGAACACAAACAAAATATGTTTTCCGAAAAACAATTTTCGTGGTAATGAAATAAGCAATCATCCAACAACATCAACAACAAAAAGTTTCATTATTGTTCACTGTTGTTGGGGTTTTTATATGCAGATTCAGTATATTTAACCTAAAATGTAACCACTTTTATTGATATTGTTTTATCCTTGTTATGTTGAAAGTTCGTGACATAACTAAAATATATCGTATACCAGCATTTTATCCTTCTTCGTGATTTTGGAAATTTCATTTTTACTTTATTGTATGATGATAGAAAAAGTACGCACGAAAATTTATTTTATATGACAAAGTTTGTATATAATAAATTAATACATGCAACAAGTTTCATTTTAGTTCAATTAAATATCGTTATATATTATGCAGAGAAAATTTATATAATGTTTGAATTTGAATATATATCTATATTTTGATCTAAAAGTTAATTTATTGTAAAATTTTGGTATATAAACAATTTCTTTTTAAGTAAGGTCCTTTATGTTGATATAATATTTTAACCTGATTAAAATTATAGTAAATTCAATAAAAGGATACTCTAAAAGTTAATTCATTTTTTGGATAGAAAAGTAAATTAAAAACATTTTAAAAGAAATTTATGCTGTGTTTAAGTCCTTGTTATAAAATCAAGAAGACTGAAATTTAAATTGAGAAGGAATAAAATTTTGGAAATTTGACTATAGAATTTTTATAATATGAATGAACTTCTATACAATAAAGATTTATTTGCAACCCAGTTATACGAAATATAAATCTTAATTTCGATAATTTAGTGAGTTTCATCATTTTCTATACATAAGTCCTTCCTACAGGGTCAAGTGATATTTAAAGTGAGAATTTTGGAAATATTACCTAATAATGATTTAAAAAAATATATGAAACTGAAATACTAAAACTTTCTGATGGTGATTATAGTTTTCAACAATAACTTTGCCTATATCCACGAATTTAATCTCAGGTTTATGATTTATTTATTATTCGATTTCACAATTTCAAAATTGATTTATACAATATAAAATTCAAAATTGAAACTCTAAAAATATAGAAATATAGATTTTTAATATTTCCAAAAATTTTATAAGTTTTTAATTTTGACTTTTATACGAAAACTAATTTTCATATTTTATATTTCATAGCCGCTCCTTTTATTTCTTTTCTCCTGAGGTCTTTGACTTTTTGACCATTTTTTGTGTGTCGTGTTCCAAAAATAGCCAAATAGCCGACAAAATATGACAAAACCTTATTATGGTGTCTAATTTATCGTACAACCAATTCCAAAGAAATTGCAAATGTAAATACATTTAGTCACACTTCCGCATAGAAAAACGTTTTTCTTCTTTATATTTACTTAATACAAAGAAAAATCAATGAATTTTCTTTAGTCAGTTTTTTTATGTGACACGAACAAACAAAAAATACCAAATTTTCTTTAACATAAAAGGAAAAAAAAATTACAATAAGGAAAAATAAAATAAAAGAAAAATTGTTTTAAATGAAATTTTCTTTTTTTTTTAGGACAAAGAAAATCAAATGCTTTTCTTGATGTGCCATCAATGAATATGCATCATTTGCAACTCAGTGATCCAGAAGATGAAGATGTAGATAGACTAAGGACTTTTAGTGCTTCCAAAGGAGGTAATTTGATTAGAAAAAAAATGAATGACAAAAAAATTAAATTTTAATAACATTTTGATAAGTCAAATCATTTTAAGTACTTAAACAAGAAAAATGGGGCTTTGAAAAGAATTAAAATTGTTTTTTATACAGAAATGATATTTTTCTAAAAGTATAGTTGTCAAATATCTTAACCTCAAAAATATACAGTACAATATTTTCTGTATTACACAAAGTTTATTGGTTGATTTTGTAATATTCGTGAACTCTATATAAAAATTTATTACATTTTAATCGCTAATTTTTCTGCCATAACTTTTCGTTCAATTAGTAATCTATGAAGTTTTGCCACCTATTGAAAACTAACTTACAAATACCCAGTGGCACATGTATCATGTCCAGTGCAACGATATTATAAACAATATTTTAAGTATAGTGACTTGATGAATTCGATATGATTTTGATTTTGTGCCAATTATTACCACCTTATGGTATATTTACCCACCTTAAAGATATTTGGAATTAAACTAAAATATTCATTGGTCTTAGCTCTTATATTGATAATCAAAATTCTACAATAACAAAATTATGCTAAACTTTCTTTCAAGTAGGTATATAAAAAAATTATAATAATTCAACAATAAATAAATCTTATTCAAATATTAAACCAAGATTATCAATGCTTGTCAAATGAAAATAGAAAATCTCAAAAGATTGATGAATATCAATAAATAAAGAAAAAAATTATTGTATTAGGGTAAAATCGAAATTTAACTAAAAAAAAAATTCGATGATTGGGTAAACTTTATCACACTCCGACGCATTTAGAAGAATTTTAATTTTAACAAAAAAAAAATAAATGAAAACTTTTTTATAAATCAATAAAATTTCTTTTTTTTTGTGAAATTTATTAAAATCCATTTTTTTAAATACCGATTTTAAAGGATTACAAATTTTAATTTTAAATTCCCAAAATAAAATGTCAACAAAAAATAATTTAGTATTTACTTCAAATTGTGATTTTATTTATCTTTTTTTATTTATAATATTAGAAAACAAATCATCCTAAAATCAATGGATAATAATTTTTTTCTGCTATCTCTAAGAATTTTCACCATTTTCATCATTTTATCCCCCGAACCAAACCATTAACAACATAAAAAATAGCTAAAATGAATAAAAAAATTTTCATTTATTTTTGATGGAAAATTTTTTTTTATGATGAATTTTTTTTCTTCATCCGAATAAAAAAGAAAATGACAATCAATTTTCTAAAGAAAAACTTGTATTATTATTATTTTATTTTTTTTGAAAAATTGATCATTATTTTTTTTTTATATGTATTCGTTTTTCCAATATTAACAAATAAATTGACAATGATTTGTTGCAGATTTAAAATATTTATAAATTGTATATGAACATATACATACATATATATT
This sequence comes from Empis stercorea, assembly GCA_949752835.1. Lineage (NCBI taxonomy): Eukaryota > Metazoa > Arthropoda > Insecta > Diptera > Empididae > Empis > Empis stercorea. The sequence goes on from OX457088.1 coordinate 26,778,952, forward strand.
TTTTTTAAATAATCGATTTTGTTTTCGATTTGATTTATTTGTTTTATATTTAAATATAAATTTCATTTTTGTTTATAATATTTTGATATTCCTTTTTTTCGCGCTTTTGAATCATCAATTTGTTAAATTCCCGATTTACGAAATTTCCAGTGAAAAAATTAAAAATAAAGATTAAATAGAAAAGCATTATAATCAAAACGTCCGCCATGCCATATCAACTTGATTTTGAAATTTAACAGCAGTGACAGCTGGCTACTTAAAAATTATTTAACTTTATGATCTAAAAATACTCCGTAAAAATTTTAAATTAAACTTGAAAATCAAATTGTGAAATCTCTAATTTGCGATCATGCACTAAAAACATTTAGATGATTCCATATCAAATTTTATGAGCAATTCAAAAACATAATATTTGAAAAAATGTGATCATTGAATCGGAGTACCAAGTGGACAATTAATTTAAAAATATTATTCTGCTGAACTATAACAAATTTTTTAACTAAAAACTAAAATTTATCTTTCACTCTTACAATTCAAAATGATAATCGTCCATTTTTTTGGCAAGAAAACTGAAATTTTTTTTCCAGATTAATTTCGTATTAAACGCGTCAATATGGCGTCTTCAATGATAATTGTAGACTTCACTTGACACGTTTCTGTAAAAATAGTATAAATATATTTTATACAAAAGTCAAAAGCATAAATTTAGGAAAAAAAAAGTTTGTTTGTCAACAACAAAAATTAATTATGCATTTCTTAATACATACATACATAAGTTTAGATATAATATGAAGTAACAGTGATAAATTATTTTCACTATATGAAAAATTCATAAAAATCTATTCATTTGCGTAAAATAAGTAAGTTATAAACAAGTGAGAGTGAATCACGAAAACCTCTATGAGGTAAGCCTAGGATCATATAGAATTATTCTTAGAAATATGTAAGAGCTTTATGTTTAATGTCTAAACTGGTTTTTGTATATCAATAAAATTATAAAATTTCGAATTTATGATTTGAGGAAATAATTTAAATTTAATTTTGTTATCGTTAAATTTAAACAAATTTTAATTATAACAAAAAATTCGAAATTTAATTTTAAAAAACATTTGTAAAAAATAAATTAATGCTTTTTTTTTTAATTTCCCTATTAAAATTAACCTCTTTTTTTTCTTCCTTTTTTAAATAAAACCAATTTTCTGTTATTGAAGATTTTCTGTAAGTGTTAAAAACCATTTTTTTATGTGCTCTATTAAACAGACACGTTTTTAAAATCATTTTTTTTTATTATTTCTTGAAATCATTGAATCATTTTATTGCGAATTTTTCTGTTTTTTTTTTTTGGATTTTAATTTTTAAATGAAAGATATTAACGAAAATTAACAAACAAGAAATAAACAAAAAAAAATTGTTTTTTTTAAAGATAAACAATTGAAATTTTCATTGAATTTCAAATATTATTGTGAAAAATAGAAAATTTTGAATTATACTATACATTTACATATATATAAGTGTTATTAGGCTTAGTCGATTCAGACTAAGTGGGCTTTTCTGTATCTAAAACAGAATATAAGACAAAATATGGTTACCGCCAAAAAAAATCTGCTGGAAAACTCAAAAGATTCTATTATTGCTTCCAAAGCTAAAGAGATATCATTATCATAATCGTTTTAAATCGGAGATAATTGACTTAAATGATTCACAAATTCCACTCTAATATTGAAATAAAATACAACATAAATATATAATCGGTGCAAAACAAACTTCGTTAATATTGTCGTAATTTTGCATTTATTCTCAAATTCTTAAGGATAAGACTCTATTTTCAACAAAGTTAAGTGTCCAATACGAATTTCTTAAAAAATTGTAAGACGATAAAAAAATTTGAAAAAGAAAAAAACTTTATTAATATTTTCAATTTAACTTGCACCAAACCCCAAAATTTCTATAGAATTCTATAAAATAATAAATTTAAATATTTTCCATTGAATAAACAAATATATTTAATAATATTTTATTTATTTATTTGTAAATATTTTGAAAATGTGAAAATGTGTAAAATACATTTTGAAAACAAAAATAAAGTTTTCTATTTATTCATTAAGAGAGAAAAAAATTTTATACACCTAATATACTAAAAGGTTAAACCTTATTTGGATTAAAAAAAATTATTAATAACATTTTAAAAGCTATGGAAATTTTTCAAGGTCAAATTTATATATTTTCTTATAATATTGAAAAATTATAGTTCTTGGAAATTTTCTACCCTCCAATTTCTAAATTTAACAAAAAGTTTTTGTATATTGCTTTGAAATGTTTTAAAACAGAGAAATTTTCAATATGAAAATTGTTCTTCTTTAGTTTTTTGAATTTAGTTTTTCATCGACACGAAGTCATTTTAACATTTACCAAGAAATCTTAAGGGATTTTCTTTCCATTCAATTTAATGTTAATATAAATTTTGAGAAAATCATTTTTATCTTTACTTAAATTGTATTTGAATTAATGTAAAGTTGACATTCTTTATAGTTCATTATTTTCAGTACATACTTTAAAGTGAGATGACCTTATAAAGAAAAATTTAACCATATATGATTTTTCAATTTAAGGAAATTTTCAATTTTAATCATTTTGTAAATTTACTATATTTTTTTTCTTTTTAAATTTTCAATTTAAATATTTAAAAGTTTTATTACTTTAATAAAAATTTTCTTTTTGTATACTGTATTCATATTTTGAAATTAATTGACGTCAAACTAAAAAAATTTAGGTCATTTGTATTTTAGAAATTATTGGCACAGGAAATTCAATGTTTTTTTTTTAATTAAGGATTATGCCAAAATTACAAAATAAATTAATTTTATTTAAAAAAAAATACTTTTATTAGATTATTTACATTATGTATAATAAAAATGAAATTCCCTTCGGTGAGATTTAATAAATATTATAAACAGCTGCTAATTGAATAATGTTATTAATAACTGTGATAATTTTAATTATTAATAAATTTCGTTTTTATTTTTAATGTTTTTTTAGAGCTTGATATAAAAGAATTACAAAACTATTGCCAATATTTCGAAAAAAAATAATAAATTTTGTGAGTTTTTTTACAATCTCCCCATGAGAGCTATTCGTAGTGTAACATGTTAATAGTTCTTTTTGTCATGTGCAATGTCAAATGATATCTACAAAATAGTCAATAAAATGTTGACATTGGTAAATAATAAATTAATATGGACTTAAAACGAATAACCCTGACCTGAAAAATGTGAACAACAAAATAGTTTTGCAAATGAAATTCTGCAAAAAATTTCCTTTCATATGTTAAAATATTATGACCAAAGTCTCTTACCCATTATTAATGAGCAATAATGAGCCATTCGTGATGTAATCTAAATTAAAAATTGACCAAATCTTTAAACTTCAAAATTTACACTTCCATCCAACATATCAATTGTAATATAGAAGACTGTGTGGGCTACTGAAAGGCAATTGAATCCATGTTTTATCTATTTAATTATTAAAGTATTTTTAAATTTGTTATAATTTTTGTTTTATTTTTTTTTGAATAATATCTAAAAATAATCAGTTAAAATAATAAATAATTACAAAATATTTCAAAAATATAAATTTATATTTCTATAATCATAACAATCGAAAAATGTTATGAAAAATTTTTTTATAGATTTAAAATTTTCAATTTAAAATTTATAAATGATTTTTCACTATTTTTCAAATATTTGTTCAAATTGAATTCGAAATTGAAATTAAAAACTCTATTATGAAATTTTCTTAAATTTATAGCAAATTTACACTAAACACAAAAATTAAATTTTACCATCATTAAATTTTTTTTTTGTTTTAATTTTAATTTAATTTTTTATTTATTTTAATTCTTTAAATTTTCCCATTTTATATTTGTAAAATTTATAATTCTAAATTTAGAAAGTTATGCTAAAATAAAATAATTTCTCAATTTTATTTCATTTGTTATTTTTTTTTTTTTTGTATTTTTGAAAATTGCAGAAAATTTCATAAAGTATAAAAATATCAATGTGAAAATATTTTTTTTGGCCATTTTCCAATATACATTTTTTTTGATGATTATTTAGTGTTGTTTAAAATTTTAATGGGATGGCGTACGACTCACGAGTTAAATTTAAATTGATATTTTCATTTTTACAAATGTATATATAATAATAATTATTTTTCTGCATTTTCATTTTCATGTTTATTGTTAGTACACATAACATAGAAAATATATTAATTTATTCTGTTTATGGTACAATAAATTCAAATGAAATTTTCCAATTGTTATATTTTTTCATCACCTCTAAAAATGTGCGCAATTATTTATAATCCTATTTTTTTCTTTTTTTTTTTTGTTAAGGTCAGATGATTTATTTATAATTACTAAAAATTGTTTTATGGATTTATGTTGTATACAAAATTCAATTTAAAATATGATAAATTTTTTGTAAAAATGAATTTCTCGGTTTTTTTGTTGATTAAAAACCATAATGGAATATTAATTAAAAAATTATATATATTTTTTTTAATAGAATTTTAAAACCCTTTTTCAAAAATTATAAAATAAACCACAAAACAAAAAAAAAATGGAAAATGAAGAATTATATAAATTTAAGAAAGATTTTAGTAGAATTTAAAATTTAAATTATTATATGTATTTAGAAACCATAGTGAAATATACAATTTTCGATTTAACTAATGGAAGTTATTAAGATATTATAAAAGAATACTTAATTAGAATTTTGAATTATTTAAATCCTTTTAAGGTATTAAAAGAATTTTTGTATTAAAATCTTCTTTAAAATAAAATTTCTTCAAAATTGAAAATATAAAATTTTGAAAATTGTAATATTGCACAAACATATTGTACATAAATAATGTCTGGGAAATGCGCTAACGACAAAATCTACTTAAACATATTAATGAAACCAATAAAATTTCTACCCATTACCAATATGTTAACTAAAATTTCTGTTTTATTATTTTATTTTGTAGGAGTAATAAACAGAGGTGATTCGTTCCGTAGGAGACGTTCTCGTAGTAATAGTTTAGCACCAACTAGCCCAATGCATCATGGACCAATTCAATCAAACTTTGAAGATAATGTAAATAATTATTATTCATTTTAGATTTTTCATTCTATGTGTAAATTTTTTTTTCATATTTTATAATTAATAGAATGCCAATCATCATATTGAATTATTTAGTGTTCAAATGGTAGGAGCACCTGGTGTTGGTAAAAAGGCACTTGTATCACAATTTAAGACTTCAGATTGTATTAATGCTTATGATGGACCAGGTATAAAAATATATATAATATTTTTTTTAAACTTATTAAATAAATATTTTATGAATAAATAAAAATAATAAAAAATCGTAAAAACTAAAATTTTTTTACATATACAAAAAATAACAACATAAAAACAAAAAGGAAAATCATAATTTTCATTTGTATATTTTTCTTTTATATCATAAAAGGAAGAAAGACAACTTTACTTATATGAAAAAAAAAAACAAAATTTATGTTTACATTTTCTTTGTCCTTTGTTGTAAAATTTTGTCCTTTTTATTGTAAACTAGGGAAATGAACATAAGTTTTTCAAAATGCTACAAAAGTACATAGTACAAAAATAATAAATTATTATACGAAAATTTATTGCGGTTTAAAGTAAAATGTAATAAAAAAAATTTTTTTTATATTTTTTAAGTTAAATTGTTTGTAAAGTTTTGACAAAAAGAAAATTTCTGCTAAGTAAAAATTATAATAAAATTTATGAATTCCGAAAGTAAAAAACTATGAAAACTGTTTTTTAAAAAATTCTAAAAAATATTCTAAAAAATTCTAATTGTAGCTTCGATAAATTATTTCTGGCATAATATACAACTGTTATTTATTTACACATGAAAAATGTACTTTAGAATAATTGGTAGCGAATGCTAAATGAAAATAAGTTCTAATAAGATTTTTCCAAAAGAATTATCTTAAATTTTCATGTAACAAATAAGGTTAGATTCTTGAAATTTTTTAATATTTCGATTTATACAAATGCATTTTCGATATATTCCTGTAAGGCATCACTAAATACATTTCCAATATATTTGTCTAATGTCCCTGTTGCACTTAATATTTACTTCGATCGTTGCACTTAATATTTACTTCGATAAATAATTATCAGGTATAATTGGATGTCATACAATTCTTAAAGAATTAATTAATTACCCAAAAAAAATGAATAGCCCCACATATTCCAAAATTTCAATAATTCCAAGGTTCCACAAAATTGGTCTACAAAATTTTGTAATATACATTTTGTGTTTAGGAATTAAATAGAAAAATAAAATTTTGTAATAAAAAATTATGAAATATTTTTTCTTGGTTTTTTAATTTAATTAATAAAGAAAGTTATTTTACTGTCCAAAACTTACTGACATTTCATAATTATATAAAAAAACTCACAAAATTCTACTTGATATTTATTTACCCCAGTGTCACTTCGAATTATGCTTTGAGTAAGATTAAATTTAATATAATTAATAACAAATTTTCATAAATTGAATTATAATAATATTAAAAATTATATAGATTACTCTTTTTTATGTATAATTAAATTAATTAATTTTAATATACATTTTTATTTTTTTAGAATCCGATGACAGGGAACAAAATATATCAATTATTTTAAATGGAATTGAATCTGAACTGAAATTATTAACTGAAAAAAATGAGAATAAGGTAAAAAGAAAAAAAATCATAAATTTCATAAAAGCTATTAAATAGTCAGCATTGAGTTAGCAATTAAATATTTGTTAGTGGTTAATGGTTACACTTTGCTTTGCTCAAAAGAAAATATACTTTTAAATTTTTAAAAATATCAAAATTAGTATCGTATTTGGAAAAATTATTGCGAAATAAAATTGTACGAAATAAATTTTACTATATTAATTTACCAATAACGTAAAATTCAATTCAATTAAAAGAAAATTATTATTCGCGAAATTACTAAAAAAAAAATTTTTTATTAAAAAAAAAACGATTTTCTTATAAAAACTTTTCATTTTCCGAAAAGTCATCATATACAAATGAAAACTTTTTCAATTTCAAAATGACAATCTGATTATAAAAATGAGCCATTAAACTTTAAATACACAAAAATGATAAAACTCCATTAAATTATTTTATATCTGTAAAAAAAAATAAAGTTATTTTAATTTTTTTCTAATATTTAAAAATTTCAAATTTAATTTGACATAAAAATAAACAAAAGTATTTTATGTTTTTTTATACCATTTAGCGGTCAAAATGATTGACAAATTAATTTTCATTTAATTTAAATTCAGTCTACCATTAAGAAAAAAAACTATATTTATTTTTCTCCATTATTAACGAATTTATAAATTTCCATAACTATAGGAAAATAGTTAAAGCTTGCATACTTTATAAAATAATAAAAAGTCATTGTTGCATAAAAATGAAAATGCAGAATGAGAAAGTCTGCAAAAAAAAAAAAGGTTTATTATACTTAATTGTAGTTTTCACCATTCGGAAATTTCATTACTGACACTTCTTTTTTTTTCACTTTTACAAAACAATGAAAAAAACCCTCTACAACAAGGACTTAATTAAATTGCTTTATATATTTTTTTCTCTCTGTTCATTAAATATTAAATTGATTGAAAACATAAATACGTTTTTTATTTTCGTTTGATGTTGCAGGCTTACAAGAAAAATATGGTATATAAATAATATAATAGACCGACAACACCAACGTATGACAATTTATGATGGGAAAAATATATATATATAATTTTCTTTTCTTTTGTCAGCAAATTTTCAATAGAAATTTTCTTTTTTTTTTTTTAATTTATTAAAAAAAATTATTAAATCTATCGATTATCATTAATCCTTATATACGGTTTTCAAGTTTACTATATAATAGAATGAAATAAGAAATATGAAGACTAACAATTGATTGTTAATATTCTCGTATACTATTTATAAAGTGATTCAGAGAAGCTTAGATTATTTTTTACGTTACAATGAAAATTGATCCTTAATAAGTTTACACAACATCAACAAAAATTAAGAGAGCGAAAAAAAGTGGATCGATTAAAAAGTACGACTTAATACCACAACTGTTAGACTGTTACAAATTAATCTTCAATCAGCTTAAAGCTTAATTGTATTATACCACGTAGAAAAGTATATATACAAAAAATATTCCACAAAAAACCTTTGAGAATTGTAGATTAGATATAAATAAAAAGAAAATTTCGAAAATTTTCCCAAAAGAAAAAAAAAAGAAAATTTATTCTGAAAATGTACAACAGAAAATGTTTGAGCTAATTTTATCAATAAATAAAAATTCCTTTTAAACAAAATTATTAATACTACATAATTTTAGTCTTAAAAGCGTTCAATGTCCTTGTACTAAGTATTTCTATGTCCTTATATTCTTCTTTAAAATTCCATGATTTTGCAAATTTACAATGAAATACAAGTATATTTCTTATATATAGAAATTTGGAAATTTAAATAGTATTTTCATCTTAGAAATTGTAGACAAAACACAAAATTTATTTTATATTTAACACTAAACTATAAAACAGCAAAAGGTTTTATAGTTTAATGTTAGCCACTCAACTTTAAGACCATAAATATCATATATCTATACTTCAAAACAAAATCAAATTACTTCTTAAATTTATTTTAGTTTTCTGTCAACGTTCAAGAAGTTTTTCGCAATATGTCTTCAAAACTATTTTCAAAACTTCAACTCAATTCTATATTTGAAATTAAAATTCAGAAAATGCAATTTTTGTTTTAATTCGAAACTTTTTAATGTCTTAACCAACAACATTTGGTAATTTTTACTTTACTCAATTCTTACAATAAAAGAATGTGGATAGCCAAACGTGGCAAACTTTGGATACTAAAAAAATAATTTTTTATCTCGTTGATACAGAAAGTAGACAAAAATTTTTTTTTTATAAATATGGACTGTACTATATAGCATAATAATAATCCCCCAAAGGATGGTCTAACAACGTCAAATTAATAAACAAACAAAACCTGTATATGAACACCAAAATAGTAAATTTAATTTTCGTTGTGGGAATATCTCTTTACAAAGTTAGAGACCATGACTCATTTCTTTCAGTTTACCTAAGGGACGATAATATATGAACAAAAAGATTTTTATTTAAAAAAAAATTGCTTTGGGTAACCTAATCAAAACGAACATAAATAAATTATTCAAAATTTGTCGAAAATAATTTTCAGTTTTGTATATAGGAAGTTTATTTTTAAGGACCTTTTTTTTAAAATATAATATATATAAAACAAAAAAAAGGATATATAAATAGGATAGAAAATTGTATATTAAGTATGGAAATTTTTGGATTGTAATATGTAATCACCTGGTTATGATTTATATAAAATAATCATAAATAAAAGACTATTTTTGAAATGTCGGAAATTTGTAAAATTTTAAGGATGAAATCAATTTCGAATTTGGGATAAGAAATTTATATAAATCAAAAAATGTTCTTTGAGAAATTGTAATACAAAATTAATTGAAATTTCCTTTAAAAATTTATATAAAAAAAAATTTTGTGAAAAACCAATTTCCGTTAAGGACAACCAATTTTTCATTTCAACAGAATATTCAAAATTATAGAGTAACTAAATATAAAATTGAACATAAAAATGTTTTTACTAAAATTAAAGCTATTTAATTTAATTTTTGAAAATTTATTACCATATAAGCTAAAATTACAAAATGCTTACCACAAAATTACAAAAATAATTATATAATAGAATGAAATAAGTGGGTGTGTAATTTATCTAAAACCAAAGTTAGTCCCCTAAAATTACGGAAGGTACACCATAGTAAAACATAGAAAACACCATGGAAAAATAAATTATTAAATTTTCAAAATAGGCAAAATTTTGTTTCAGAAATTAGTTTTATATTTTGTTTGTTGTTCTTCATTTTTTTTTTCGATTCTTTTTCTGATCATTTTCCCAATTATCTCTACAATAAAATAAAATATAAGAAAAATTTATTTACTTGTTTATTTATTTTGGAAAAGTCGTTGGAGATATATACAAGTTTTTTTTTTATGAAATATATTTTGTAGAAAATATTTGCACCCCTAGAGATATTAATTCAGATATTGTTAATTTATATACCAAAGTTTTCTATATCATTTTGCTCTTAAGGACTAAAAAAAATAAAGGATGAACAATATGATATGGAAATTTGATATAGAAAATACAAAACCTAGACAAATTAAATATACATTTAAATAAAGAGGCATTAATTTTATTTTAAAAGGATTTTCTGTTATTTTTATATAGGGAATATCGAAAGGAAAAGGGTATATATATTTTGATTAGAAAATTAATGTAAGGAAAATATATTTAAGGGAAATTTCAGGAGGAAATAACGTGTCAGTATCAGAAAATTGTTAAATCCCATAAATTTGGAAAAGTTTTGCAATTATTTTGCTGATGTGTAATTTCAGTCTCCGATAAATTGTAATTAGGGAAAATCTTAATACAGAGTTTTACGTATGTATACTAATTGATTATCCATTACCAAAATATATAGAAATCTATGAGAATGGTATATTATATAAGGGCATTATAAATTATTAAAGTGTTCAAAATCTGTCGTCTAAAAATTGTTTATTCGATCAGAATCAGAACAATAATAATTAAAGTATATTAACTTTAGAAATAATTTAATAATAATGAACATGAAAACTAAAATATTAATGAATTTTACATTCATATTACTTGAATTTATTAATTTATATTCTTCTCCTTTCTTTTAACTTTCCTTTTTACAGGATTATTTAGAAACTGCCGATGCATTTTTAGTTGTTTATTCAGTTGTAGATAAAGCTTCATTTAATCGTGCCGAAGAAATTTTATCAAGATTACAGGATATGGATTTATTACGTACTAGACCAGCTATATTAGTGGCTAATAAAATTGATTTAGCACGATCACGTGCTGTATCAGGACAAGGTAAATTAAAAAAGCTACAAATATAACTTAATTTAATCAATATGTATATCACAATAATCCTTTGAGATTATTATTTTTACTAAATTAAAGCATTTGATTTTTGTTTATGTCATTCCTAATTAAATATTTTGACTTTTATTTTCCATAATATAAAATTATTTTTATTGTACATTTTTTATACATTATTTATCTATTGCGTGACCCATCCTATCAGAAAAATAGCTATAAATTTTACTTGTCATAACATAATTTGCAAATAGATTAAATTAATCAAATTGTTTTTTATGAACTTTTTGTGGTGTATATTTGGAAACAGGACAAAGTCGTTTTATACAAAAAATGTGGTATTGTCAAACTATATTAAAAAAGTTACTTTTGAAGTATGAATACATTCACTAAATACTGCGTTTATAAGTTCATATTCCAGAAATCTGTACGGAAAGTTAAATTAAATCAATTGGAATATAAAAACAATATGTATAACTTGTTTCCAAATATTTTACATCCTTAAATTCGGTATCTATCGCTTAGCATATACAAATTTGGAATTTCTGTTACCATCGTACCATTTTAAATTACTAAATTAATTCTTTAACCAAAATTTAAAATCTTCAAAAATTATTGACTAAATTATGAACAAGAAAAAACTTTACTTAATTCAAGCAAATTGACAAAAAATCATTCAAATTAACGAATTTTTCTTTGCTTAAAAAAGCACTTAACATACTACCGTATAAATATAGAAATGGCAATAAATATATTACTTTAATTAGGAAATTTTCGTTTTTTTTGTCCACTGATTTTCTACATTTTGTAAGTGTACATAAAAACATGAAGGATCAAACAACTAAATAAATTGAAATAAATGCAAATTATTGTAAGTGTTGTATCATAAAAAAATTTATGTTTCGAGTATATGGAATCATCTAAAGTTTATTTATATACAAAAAACAAGAAAGGCAAAATTTATTAATGAAAATTTTCTTTATAATTTAATTTAAAAGATATATGCCTTAATTTAAGTATGAAAATAATCATTAAAATTTAATCCATATTTGATAATGAAATGAACACAAAAATCTTAAATAAAATTTACGAAAAAATTTCCGATTAGAATTTATTTCGATATTATTATTAATTAATTAATTTTTACTAACAAAAGTTCAGCCAAACCAATAATGAACATGAAATTTCATTTAAATGTTTAATACTTCAAATAAATAAAAAATGTGTTAGCAAATATTTTCGACATAAATAACTATAGAATACCTAAAGGCCATAATACAAATATGAATTGAACGTGATCATCATTTGAACATTAACTTGGACAATTTTATTTAAATAGGACCATGAAGATAAATTTTACTTTAATATGGAAATTATTTTTTTTCTTGATTATAAAACTGACTTGGAATATTAATAAATATTTATATATCTCGATGTGGTCATGATGACACTAAAATATTTTTCGTATAGCTAATTTAATTGCATATTATAGAAAGTTGGAAAATAAAAATAAATACTTTTACGATGTCATCAAAATTTTATATAGGTAGCAAAAAAAAGATATTTCCATCAATTGATATAACTTTTTTATGGTCAACTATATAAAATTTAATGTTTAATTTATATAGAAGTGATAGAAAATAATGGAATCGACACAAAGTAGAGAAATTTATCAGCAGAAAACTTCAAAACGATTATTTTTTGGACAATTTATTGAAGCTATAATATAGATATGACTAGATGAGAGTTAATGGTACTAATATATATACAACCAATATAGAAGCTTTATTAAAGGTTAAAAAACTCTTTACCCATCATAATGCTCCTGTTTTTACCATATATTCAATACCGAAAATGTCATATTTATATCATATGATATAAATATATATATAGTAATATTTTATTTATTTATAACTTTTATATTATTGTATTAACATTTTCATTTAATCGGAAAATTCTAATACTTTAATTTTTTTCAATTAATCTTTATTCATTATTTCCTTATTACGCCCACAAAAATTAAAATTATAAATTTTTTTTAAATATAAATACAAATTTAACATAATTTTTTTTGGACAACATTACTTTTTTCTTATTAATTACATTTATTTATAAAACATAATAATAATATATTTTATAATTTTTTTTTTTTTTTTGTATATTACAGATGGTAAATGTCTAGCATGTACATTTCGTGCTAAATTCATAGAAGTTTCTGTAGGCATAAATCACAATTGTGATGAACTTTTGGCCGGTACATTGACACAAATTCGTCTTAAAAAAGAACATAATTTACTTCAGGTGAATTTTAAAAATTTTCATTTTTACAAAAAAAAAAAATATAAAAATGAAAATAAAAATTATATTTTAAATTAAAAATTTCCAGTTTTAGCTTGATTTTATTTTATAATTGTAACTCGTAAATTTTCATTTTTCATTATAATTAATTTTTTTTTTATGATTTAATTTTCATAAATGTTTACCATTTTTAATTATTAATTATATATACGAAAATTTTTATGATTTTTATAAATAACAAATTTATGAAAAAAAACACACAGAACTTTTTTTATATAGAAAAATTATATTTATTTTTGTGACTAATTATAGTTTCGTCATAGTTTCTTTTCAAAAGTGTTCGTTTTTATAAATATATATTATATATGTATATTTATTTTTTTGTAACGATAACACATTAAAATCTCATTATTCATTTTTATATATACACAAAATAATTTTTATGCTATGCTCTATTTGAAACATAAAAGATAATTTTCACTTCTTTAAAATTTTCTATTCTTCAAATTATTTCTCTTTAATTTAATAAGTTTTATAAGAAATTAATATAATTATGAAATTTCAAATTTAAAAAAATCATTTAAGAAATTATATGCTTTAATGGGGTGGTATGTATGACAATAAAGGTGGATGATATACCTTTTTTATTATAAAATTTGCAATAATAATCTTGACAAGGAAAATAAATTTTTAAGCTATCGATATTAGAATTATATAAACGCTTAGATTATGGCGAATTTCAAATGGTTAATGTTTTAAAAGGAGGCAAAGATGTATTTTACATAGGTGCAAGAGTGAGAGAAATTATATATTTGTATTGCAAATGCAAGTCATATTTGAAACTTGCGCTTTTATTGATGTCCCAGTTCAAGAATTGCAATATTTAATCAACTAAGTATGCTACGAGACAGACTTTACTTTAATTTGAATATAAGAAAGATTTTGCCATAATCTAGAAACTATTAGTACTGGCTATGATGATTTTAACATTTGTATTTCGCGTAATCTACACATTTCCATCTACAATATACAAAATTGCCAAAGGATTTGCAAATGTCTAAATTTGAGTAGAATTTCTGAAATAAACCAAAGACAAAAGCATTTCAAAGACTTCAGAAAATAATATTATACTAATGTCATACCCCTCGCAGCTTTTACACAAAAATAGTTTCATATATAATATTTATTTCATTTCACATTTTCTTTCGTTTTGTTGCTATACGCTGTAATTTATTTAAGTAATTAAGTAATTTCTGATAATTATATTTTTTTTATATAAGCTTTAATTTTATATAGAAAAAAAGAGCAAGAATTTGTCATAGTTTTTCAAGTAGTTGTGCTAGCTGCAAATTTAGTTTTACTATATAGCTTTTCACAAAGAATTAATTAAAAGTCCTTTTTTTGTTATATACTTACTTACTATATACTTACTATAATAATTATATTAGTTTATAATTTTGTTATCAAGTATAAGAATTCACAAAAGAGAAAACTTTGCCATGTACTTAATTATATACAATGTAATTAATGAACAAGAAGAATAATCAATTTAATCATAATTACTTTATCTTTAAGTTTTCTGAACAAACTAGATCCTTTAGAATTAATTAAACATTGCATACATACAGGAGTCTTGTATTTTATCATTGTATATGACAATTATTTTTTTTTTGTAATTTACCAAAATATATTTTATTTTTATCATTATTTTTAGAATTTATTCCAAAATCCAACATTTCAAAAATTATCGATTTTAAAGAATATAGTAAATAAAATTTAAATCATTCATAAAATTTTATCTTAAATTTTGTCGAAAAAACCCGAAACCCTTTAAAAAAAAAATGATAAAAAAATTTACGAGTTTATCGTTATCAAAAATATCATGCAAAACATAATTACATATGTATATTATAAAAAAAAATATTATATTTCTTTAATAAAATAATACTAAAAATAAAAATATGTTGACCAAAAAAAAAAAATACACAGGATGTCAAAAAATCCTCTGACAAAATCACAGAAGCTGAAAAAGTTATTCATTCGAAAAAATATGAAAACATGGTGAGTAATGGTAAAAAAAACCTATAACTACGTTATACATATATCCTTAAATTTGTTTTTGTATTATATAGTATATGTGGATGAAAACCACCTCAAATAACCCTTTAATTGTATGCACTTATGACTTATCCTTTCCCTTAAATTATAAATAAAATTATTGATTAATAAATTAATTTTCCAATAAAAACAAAATGTTATTTCTCTTTAAAAAAAAAATATTAAACCATCTCCAAAATTTGACATTGAAGTATGATTATATATTTAAATGTGTAAGTTTTGCCTGTTAATATTGCAACCACATTTTCTTTTTGCATGTTAATTAACAATTTTCTTATATATTTTCTATCAATTTTCAACGTTTGACATTTGTCAATATTATAATTTTTTTTGTTCTCGTAATTTTGGTGTGTGTGACCTTAAAGATTATTTGACCTTTTAAAGAAAATGTATATTAAAGACAAAAGCAAACTAACAAAAATAAACTAAAAATGATAAAAGAAATTATTTTTAATCCTTTAAATTCTTGCATGAATTTTTGTGTGTTTTGTTTGAAATATTGCAATGAAAATTTAAAAAAAAAAAAATTTTTTCATCATTTCTAATTTATAAGATATTTTGACACAATTTTTTATTATCCTTATTTTATAAACAAAAAGTACAACAAATATATTTATATATTCTTTTTACTAAAAACTAGGATAAGGACATACAGAATTGTCATTATAGGGAGCCAAAAAAAAATATATTTTTTTTATGTTATGTTTTTGAAAAATTTTTAATTTGTATAAAATGTTTTAAAGAAAATATTTCGTCCTTGAAAGATTAATCGGAGACAGAAAATTGAAATGAAGAGACAAATAAGTTTTTTTTTTTGGGTTTTTCGATTTTCAAAATGAAAATTATTATTTTCATTTGGGGAAATTGTCTGACGATTATTATAATCAAAAATATTGAATAATTTTTTTCAATAAATGTTTGTTATAATAAAACTTGGAATTTCATAAAACTGGGTTAGAGAAATTGAGTAAAATTATTTTTCTGCCAATTTTTTTAATAATTAATTTAAATTTAACCTAGTAACTGGGGTACAATAAGATTATTTCATACCCAAGTCAATTGCAAAATTTTAGTAAAACATGTATACATACAATTACTGAATTAATAATTAACATAAATTTAATTAAAATGGATGAACTATTTTAAATAAATTATATATTATTTAAATTTAAATTAAATTTTCTATTTTATACAATTACTGAATAAAGAATTTAAAATAATTATATAACTTTAATTATAATGTATTTATTAATTTTTTCCAAAATATGAAATCATCTTTGAATACATGCTTGTCAAAAATTATTAAAAACTTTTCTCAAAGAATTTTATTTCAAAAAACTTGATTCAATTTCTTATAAAAAAACTAAAATTAATTTCGCTAACAAAGTAATTTCTTGACTATTTTCAAATTGAAAATGTAATTTTTTATAAATTTATTCAATGTCTACGTTTTCAATATACGATAATATTTCAAGGATAATGTTAATAATTGATTTAAATTTTGTAAATTGTAAATTAAAAATCATAATCAATTTCTATTTGTAATTCAACAAATTATAATTTCAATTAATAA
The DNA here is from genome assembly GCA_949752835.1 of Empis stercorea. Taxonomy (NCBI): domain Eukaryota; kingdom Metazoa; phylum Arthropoda; class Insecta; order Diptera; family Empididae; genus Empis; species Empis stercorea. The sequence goes on from OX457088.1 coordinate 26,796,012, forward strand.
TATTTATAGGGTGGCAGAGAAAATTCACCAGCACATTGGTATAAAAGTCGTAGTGTTGTACGTGCTAGTATGAAAGCACGTCAAATGATTACATGGATTTTGGGTAAAGAAGATTCAAAATTTAAACATTGTGAAAATTTACAAGTCCTTTGAAATCAAAAAATTACAACAACAACAATATCAGCAAAAACACAAATCGAACAAAAATCATCAACAGCAGGAACAAATGCATCAACAACATTAATTACAATACCAAGTACATCTTTATTGTCAACAACAAGTACTAGAGTTTAATATTAATTAAAATTAATACTTTCAATTTTATAATTATTTCAAAAATTTATCTATATTTTTTTTTTTTTTTTAGATCAGTTTGAGATTTGAAATATACAAATTGAAATTTAGTATTTTCTAGATCTTCACTTTAAATGTAAAATCATTTTTAAACTTTAATTTTTGTAATTTTTTTTTTAGTTTATATGATTTTAAAAAAAAAAATTATAATTTGTAAATTAAATTAAATGTTAATTTAAATATTGATATTTATTTGTATTTTCATTATTATTTAAATAATTTTCTTTTATTTCATGCTAATTTTAATTTTTTTTTATTTTATATAATAAAGATTTTTGATGAAAATTATTTTTTTTCTAGTTTTTAAATAAATTTTATAATTTTTTCAGGTTTTATTTTAAAAAGTTTATCATAATTTAAAATAGTTAAAAAAGTAATAAAGTATATTAACAAAAATGGTTTCTAATTAAAACTATTTTTAATAAAAAATGGTTTCTAATTTCAAAATATATACACACACAAAAATATTATTAAATTTTTTTCCAAAATATATTTACTTAATAGGATGTTACAGTACGTATAAGTAACAAAAATGACAATATTATTTAAAAACATTTGTAAATTTAGATTAAAATTAAAGGTTTAATTACTATTAAAATTGTCATTTGTCTTCAGACCAAATAATTATTATATACTGAACAAAATATTTAATATTACTTAAGCATATTAAAAAATTTCTATTTTATCTTATTCCATAATTTACTTTAAATTCAAATGACAATAAATCTAAAATTATATTGAAAAAAGTATTGTTATAAATGTTGGTTAAATCATCATTACGAACAAAGTGAGATTAAAATGACTGGAGGAAATTCTATAATTGAATAATTTTCCGGTTGAAAAATTATTAATACATCTCTAATTAATTTTACTTAAATACGTATTGTGACACTCTGTATAATTGAGATTAAAAATAATAGTTTATCAGTAAAATAATAATAAAGTTTTAAAATATAATACAAATTAATTACTTATATAAAAAAAATGACCAAAATATTACATAAAATAAATCAAAATAATAAAATATATTTAAATTATAAAAAAATTTCTCTATTCTAAAATGTAAATTATTTATTACATTACATATTGACCATTATTTATCTATAAAATAAGCTTTTTAATTTGAAATATTTCCATCATTTTTATATATTTTTATTTATTGATTCGAGAGAACAAATTTTTAATGTAAATTGTGAAATTTAAATATTATAGTGTTCGCTTTATTAGAATCAGTTTAAATGACTTTAGTTATTTTCCCAATTATTTTGTCATTAACTCATGAAAAAAATTCAATCCTAAAATTTTCTAATTGAATTTTATTGTTTTTACTATATGAAAATTAAATTAAATTAAGTAAATTATAATATATGTACTTATATTTAATAAGTATTCATGTACAGTCAAAATAATATATTTTATATCAAACCAAGTCACTAATCATTTTTTAATATATTTTTTAATATCACTTTGATTTAATTTTCAATAGTTTTAAATTCAATAATAAAAGATAAATTTAGCGCTTACATTTCGAACATAAAGTAAACATTTTAATACTTTTTAGTACTTCCAGTCAAGCAATGAAGCAATATATAAAAATCTTTTTCATTTCGAGTCACTCATTTATAATTATTATTTTGTACCAAAATATGTATAGGTTTAGCAATATTTGAAAATTATCCAATCATTCTCAGTTGAATAAAATGTTTTCTAGAATAAATTTGAATTGAAAAATGGAAATAAAAGATTATTTAGAAATTTAATAAAAGTTAATTTCTATGTGATTATCCATATTTCATTGAACACATTCACCATATATGTACGTATATGAATATCACTGATTACATATAACATTAAATTTCTGCAAATCATATTTTGATAAATATAGTATAAAAAAATTAATATTATACAGAATTAAAATTCAAAATATTATTTCATTGAAAATCAATGTATAGAATTTACATTGCATTAATTATCAATCGTTACCATTAATTTATTTGCTGGCATAATTTATTTGGGCATTTTTTGCCTGACCATAGTTGTGGATAATTTTTAATAGACGAAAATTGATAAATTATTTATAAATTATAAACCAATATTTAAAATCCACAAACATTTTTACAAAAATTTAATATATCAATTTTAAAGTTTTATAAATTTAAATAAATTTGATTTAATTGGAATTAAATAATGCAATTTAAATGCAATGTTAATTTAACAATTCAAATTATGCAATAATTAATTTAGTCATCCAAAATATTTTTTATTAGATAAAAACCAAAAATATGATAATCATCATAATTAATTGCAGTCAAAATCATTTTAATTACAATTATAATTTCACCATTTATTATAATTATAATTTTAAAACATAAATAAGGACATTTATTTATAATTATATATTTGTTAATTGCAATTACATTTTTGTTAACTCTAACAGAAAAACCTCATTTAATATGCAAATAAAAATTCATAGAATATTGAAAGTATTTTTTTTTTGGTATAATAAAAGCTAATTTTATTTATAATATTTATTTGACTTTGTTTTTAAATTGTGTAAATTAGTTAGTATATGCAAATTTGTATTATAGTTGAATAATTATGTTTATCATTTTTCCTTTTGAATTTTTTAGTACACAAAAAAATAATTAATGTTTTTGTTCTAAATTATTATTTTATAGTACTAGACCATTTTCTCATTGTTCGCATTCATTTTCAAAAATAGCTAAATTCGATTTTCTAAATTCGTCAGTTAGCTTAACGACGAAGGGAAACTTTGTAGAAAGACAATTTGGACTTGAAAATTAAAATAATTCAGTGAATTTATTGGAACAGAAAAATTCAGAAATGTTTAAATTGCTGGTTGCAGTGATAAAAACTAAATAATTTTTGCTTTGCAGTGATAAAAACTAAATAAAAATTTATGGTGAAATTAATTTGACAGAGAATGTTAAAATTAATATTTTTCTAAAAAACTCAATTTCTATTTTCATAAATTTCTTAATTAATAGTTTGCTGAGGTCAAAATCAACCAAAAAAAAAATTTACTCCTTGGGCTAAATTTCATGGGTTAAAAATGGACCAAAATTTTTATCATGTTTTTTAGGCAATTTTTCATTGGTTTGGGATTTTTGCCGTTTAGAAATTCTGGATCATAAAATTTGCTTCTGGGTAATATCTGATAAAAATACGAGTAACTATACTTGGAAACATATTTCGAAAATTACTCTGTAATTATAATAAAATCAAATGATATTACTTTAAAAGTTTGTTGATATATATGTATATTAATAATTACCGCATCGCTATACATACATTTTAAAATTTAAAAACACTTTGTTTTATTTTTTTTAAATGTTTTCAACATTATTTTTCTTTTGTATACATAAATTAATTAACCTATGTTAAAAAACACAGCAAATATTTATGTAGTCTGGTATTTTTCTACAACATGATGCAGCAAGATGAAAATGATTGCTGATGTTAAACAAAATTTATATATTTTTTCCAATTATATAAAATAAAATGTTAAAATGTTTTTATTTATTTAATTTCTTTTTTTTTCCATCAAACTTTTCATATTCAAAATGATCGAGTCGATTTAAAAATTTTTTATCATATGTAAAATATGGAAAACTAAAAATCAATAAACATAAAAAATTTCATTTCAATTTCAATTGATAAATAAAAAGGAAATTTTTATGAAGTAAAATTATTTTGAAAATATCCAATAAAAAGTTATTTTTTTTCAATTTACATAATGCGAAAATAAATGTAATAATGTAATATTATATTAATTTAATTAAAACTTATAAATGGCTGATTCTTTTCGCACAATTCATCGATGAAAAGTAGTTGGAAAATTGGTTATAATTTTCTAATGAATCTTTAATTTATTTTAAAATATAATCAAAAGTGGAGCCAATATAGTTAAGTTGAATGAATTTTTCCTTAAAGTGTACTATTAAAAAAATATATAAATAGTCAAATGATTATCTTTAAAAAATTTAGAAAATATTATTTAAATATGTAAATATTTTATGCATGAATATATTAGTTTTAATTTTACATTTATTGGAAATATTGGAGTATATTTGCTGTCTACTTAAAAAAGTTACATTATATTAGTAGATATGCCCGTTATATAATTTAAATAAAATATTTTTTCTAAACTTTATATTGAATCAGACTTACTATTTTGTATTCAAAATACCATATAAGTTTTTCCATAATTTTTAATTATAATTTATATAGAAATTTTGAAAACAACACTTAAAATTTATGTAATCATATGAAGTATATGTATTATATGATTTTCGATCTGAGAAATTAATATTTGCAGGATCTTTATTTATATAGTAATTCAGTATACAAAAATAAGAACATCATATATTTTAAATTAAATTATGAGCTTTCTTACCTATAATTTTGAATCCATTGGATCTAATTTACAAATTTTTCAAATACAAAACTTTTAAAATTGAATACATATAAATTTGAATTTCATTTATTAACATTACATAAATAGTTATGGTAAAATATTTAATAAATTTTATTATTAAATTAATAAAAAGAAAAATCCTGTAAATTTACCACAAAAAAATATTTTATTGTATAATAATTTCATCAAAATTTAACCAAGTGTTATGAATTTTTCATATTTTTATATATTTATTAATTTATGATTAAAAATATAATTAAAATTATATTAATAAAAAAAATTTTAAATTAAATTATAAATTTTATATTTATTTAATCAAAGTTTTAATTTCTATTTAAGTTTCAAAACTTAAATAGAAATTATGGTAAACTAAACTATATTATAATGAAAATGAAAACTACTTATATATATTTCTTATGATATTTTATATTTAAAAAATAAATTTCAGTATATTTTGAAGAAAAAGGAAAATTTTATGTATACAAAATTTGTAGTAATGAGTTTTCCTTATCGTAAAAGAACTTTTATACAAATTTTCATAATTTGAAAATCTATGCAATCTTATTTGAATAGTTTCCCAAAAAAACAAAAAAATCAGAATTTGTGTTTACCTTATCCGTTATTTTACCTTAAAAAAAAAAAATTTGATTATTATTTACACAAACATAGTTTTTCTCAATTTCATTTTCATAAAATTGGAAAATATAAATTGTATAGAATAGAAATGTGTTTTGAATGTATAAATAATTTTTTTTTTATTAAGATAATAAATGAATAAGTATAAGAATTTTCTTCACAACTTTGATATAAATTTCTTCAAATTCGATGAATTGGTAAATATATTCAAAGTTTTGTTTTGTCAAGTGAAAGAAAATCTTTATAGAATTAGAATCATTGAACATATACAGCAGTACACAATTTTATAATATTAGATGTTAGTAGAAATATTGTTGATTTTTTTTCATTTGGAACGAACATTTATTTTCTTACAATTTTTCTCAAATTTACTTTTCATATAGTTGAATTATATTGAAGGGGTAACTATTTCCAGACTGAACAAGGTAAAACTAGTAAATGTTAAAATCAGCTTTTAAGATTTTGCTTCTTTAGTATATAGAAATCCATTTCTATAGACATCCAAAACTTTAAAATATATTACGATTAAATAAATATATCATTTTATACAAACTATTGTCATAACAAGGACTTGTTACACTTAAGCAATCAGTAAAACATATTATTTAAGTATATATAATTTATATAGTTTATATAGTAAAAATATTAAGTTTTTCTATAAATTTTCTATAAAGTTTTCTATAATTTCTACTCACGAAATTAAAACGTTTTAAATTTTCTTTAGTTCTAAATGTAGATTCAAATTCTAAAATTTATACTGAATGATAACTTGTTAACTACAAAGAATTTCGTGGTTGTTTTTATACTCAACTCGATGAACTTATCAAAGTAAATTGAACTTGAGCAAAACTTTCTATACATATACGCATATAATATTTTGTATAATATTTTAATTTGAAGAATAAAATGAAAGATAAAAGGAGAAAATGAAAAGAAATCTTATATATTTTTTATAAAAGGAACAACTATAATATTCTGATATACATATATGTACATATATACAATTATTTACGAAATTAAGTTTTTGTATTATGTTTATTTCAAATATGAAAAGAATTATATTTATTCTACATATAGTATTTTGTTGCAATGAAAAAAGCAGATAATTAAATTTTGAAAATAAGAGAAAATTATACATAAATTACATGTGAATTAAAGTTAAAATTAATTAATAATTTAATGATAATTTTGTTCTTTAATAATGATTCTAATTTCATGCTTTTAAAGTATGACAATCCTTAACAGTTGAACGTAATTCTAAAAAAACATTATATGAAAATATATCTTAATCAATGCCATCATTTTATTTATATTTGAAAAAAAAGTGAAGCAATAAACCACATTTGGTTGATTTTAATAAATCATAATTTGTTGTTACTACTACTATAAACTTGTACTACCTATTGTGAGAAATTAGATTTGTTATGTATTTTTCCAGATAAAAATGTCATATTAAACCTTATTTAAAATGCTCTTTAATAGCTACTACAATTCTGTATAGTAAAACAAAATTACCACTTTTCTACAGGAATTATATTTACTCAACACTCAACCCTATTTCACTTGAACCGATTAATTTTTTGTAATTTCAAAATATATTGAATTTTTCTATATATAATTTATTATACGAAAGTGTGTTAAGAATTCTTTAGAACTTTATTATTTTATTTACAATAAAATTCTATACAAATCAACATCAAAAATAGCAGGTGTTAAAAAATTGAAATACGTGTAAATACTATATATAATTTCATATTTTAAAACTTCCTACACAAAAATTCACATTCTAAATAGACACACGTTTTAAAGTAATTAAGAAAACATTTTTGTTTTTGGCTAATGAAAATTCTAGGTAAATTCTATAGGTGAAAAATGTTTTAAAAATATTAAAGTTTGTTTATTGAATTTTTACTTAGCTTTTTTCTAAACTTGAAATAAATAATTTAATAAAATGTCGGATATTATAAATATGAAACGAAAACTATGATTTAATTGGTTTTGAATCTGGGATTTTAAAAAAATATTCGAAAACAATTATTAGTACAAATTTATGTAAATACAATTAAATCTTTCCGGTAATCTATCACTGTGCTTAGAATTGTCTTTTCATAATTATCTTGGAGTTTTATTATGATTGAATTATGAATTTTTTTTGTATCCCAAACTTACATTTTGACATAATAATTGGGAATAATAATCTAGGTTACGAAAACATGTTTGAATTTCGACGCTATAATCATATATTTCATGGTTTAAGACTCCAAATAAAATGTTGATCCAAAATAAGACATAAATATTATGGTATACCAAATCTAATTTCTTTTAAACATTAAAGTAAATAAATATTATATTTTCTTTAATTTTATTGAAATTAAAACGTAAAATGAAAGTAAAAATTTATAATTGACTACCAATTAAAATAATTTTTTGTGAAATATATTTTTTGTGAAGATTAATTTTATAATCTATAAATAGGAAATAAATATATTTACCAACAATAATAATAGATAGAAAAAATTAAAAATATCCAATTTAAAAATAACAACATTTTCACAAAATTGTTCATTAATTGAACTGTCAGATGCATTAGGGAAATTGAATAAAAAAAATTTCTCGTACTCGAATTTTTTTTTATTTTTGCAGGCAACATAATATAAATAAAATTATTTACATAATTGATGGTTGACAGGGTGCTTTATGAAATCTATAAAACACAACAAAATGTTTAAGTGACTTTATTTTATTTTATAAACTTTTTTTGATAAACTTTTCTCAAATTAATTTATTATAAAATATAAATTTTAATTTCCAAAAATTTTTTTGAATTTATATATAATTGAAATAGTTATTCTAGTGATAAATTTTTTACTTTAAGTTTAAAATTAAGAGAATTTAAAATAATATTTAAAAATAACAAAAATGTGTTTAAATGTGATCTGACAATATAGGTTTATCAAAAATAGAAAAATTCTATCAAATAATTTAAAATTATGTTTAAATTTAAATTTTAAATTCATATATATTAAAATAGTTTCTAAATAAAAATTGTATAAATTATAAAGCAAATATGTATAAAACTTTTTAAAACTGATATAACTAAAAAAAAAATTGTTCTTTCCATATTATTACTATTAATTATTATAATATATAGAAACCTAAATAAATTCTACTAACAAATTTGAACAAAAAACATATATTTTAAAAATATTTTCTATTCTATAATAAACATTATATATATTTTAGATAGTATATAAATATATAAAGAGAAGAACCTTTACTAAATAATTTACTATATTTACTAATAATAATTTAAATGTATATTTTATGTGAAATTATAATATTATAAAAAAATAATAATTATTTTATGAATAAAATTGAATTTTATTTTGAATATTAAAATGCAGTTTCTTGAAAATCTGTTTATACTACTTTTAATTTAAATTAAATTAATATAAATATGAAATATGTCATTCAGTTTATTGGAAATTTTCTCAGATCAAAATATAATTCAATAAATTTAAGTGCTTTTCAAATAAAATAGCCTAAAAGTTGACATTTGCGACGAGAAAGCTTAATATAAAATGGAACGCCACGTCATCCTTATTGTGTAAAACTTTATGATGGTGTAAAACATTTCCTAATTCTTTTATTTCATTTTAATACTGAGCTTTTAATTATTTTTAGACTATTATTCTATATAAACTTATTATCCTCTTCCTTTTTATATTAAACATTTAGGTCCTTGATAAAACAACATTTTTAAATTTAAATTTTAGATTATTTTTGTTATAAATTTTTAAAAGCAATTCTACATTATATTCAATTTATGAAAATATAATTATTCAAATATCTTATATACCATTTATCAACATAAATTTTTAAAATCACCCTATATGTACATTATATTATTAATTGTATATATACCTTCATACGTTTAAATACATTATTTTACATATCAAAATCCTTATATTTAAATAAATAAATATAATATGTTTACATCCATAAAAATAACACTCACGATTCGCATATTTAGGTTTATAATAAATTATTATTATTCAACTTTTTTTTATATGAATTTAATGTTTTCAACATTAATATATGTAATAATAAAAAAAAATATTATTGAGAGAAAAATTATTACACATAAAAAGGTTAAATAAATAAACCAATAATTTCGTTTTATTTTTTTATTATCTAGATTTAAATTTTTGAAATTCTTATATTAAACATTTCAATTTCAGAATAAATAATAATCTATAATTTTAAAGAATTTATAAATTGTCTTTTCTTTTTAGGGTTTTAAAAAAAAAAAAAATCCCTTATGTTAACGCTTTTGTCCGTCTGTAAAAACCAGTTATTTCACATAGTTAATGTACACTCAAGTATATGACATACCCACCGATGAAAAGCTTAATTTATTAAAAACCAGATGCAATTAATAGAATTTCAAAATTCGGCCGGTAGACGGCGCTATTCGCATTTTGCCAAAACATCTTTTTTCGAATAAAAATGTAATTTTATATAGTAAATGAGCACCAAAAATGAAGTTTGACCACTCGTTGGAAAGGTATTTAAGATGTCATTAACTGTATATCAAATTTTAAGGCTAGAGGCGCCGAATACTAAAAAATGTAAAATGTTAATATTCTGAAAATGTGTTTTCCAATTGTCAAAAAATAAATTTGATGTCGCATCTGAATGGTAGTAAGTAGTAGTATAAAATAAAATCATAGTAATAATTTTAATTTCTGCGGCTAGAGTGTGCAAAATATACTCCAAATATGCATTTAGAGTAGTTGAATTTAAAAAAGGCCCATAATTCTAAAACTACTGATCAGTAGTTCTGCTGCGCGGCATTTTTTTTATCTTTGAAAATATTTCACTGCGGTTAAGATGGTTTTTTTATGTGGTTAATCATATAATCAAAAAGAGGGAAAGAAAATTGTAAAATATATTGGAACCGCAAAAAGGTTAAAATATCACTAAGCGCTAACAATATCAATAATTACAATTATAATTGATTTTTAAGCCTTGCCTGATTATATAAAATTACCAATTTGTTAGCATTGATAGGAAATATCATATACAATCAATAAGAACAGACTTAGCATTATTTAAAAACAATCATCGATTTGAATAACTCGGAACATAAAATCTGCTTTATATTCAAGGCAAAATAATGAACTCAGTAGAACGGAAATAAATATTATAATATAATGTATAATATAACCCCAAGCAAACTAATTTCTATACCTTTCCAAGGTGCTTCCACATTTGTGCCGGTGAATATGAAAGTGGTCTAAGTCATATATTTTGCGTTTCGAGATATTTAAAGATTTGTGTTTGGATAAATTGAAAAATACATATGATTTTGATAAACGAATCAAAAACTAAGTCAAGTTAACGGTTCGCTTTCTACGCAATCTTTATGATTGTGCGTCAGATCACAATAATAGAGTATTCTTTACTCAAAATAAGCAAAAAATGATTTTTTTTGGATTCTTGACTTAGACCACTTTCATAATCAACGGCACATTTAAACCAAACCTTAAATTGCTAAATTTCTAATAAATATTGGAAAAAATGTCTAATATAAATTTAATCCAAAAATACAATATGTCTTTTCAAACCCGTGTTCAAGTTTTTACGATTAAGCTTATTTGGGAAACATTGAAAATTGAAATTTATAACAAAACTAAACCCTAATCAAAATCGTTCAGTGTTAAAAAAAAATGTTAAATATTTATAGAGGAAACAAAATTTAGTTTTAGTTTTAAAAAAACTTGAAATGGGAACACTATAAAATCCCGCGGACCAAAATCCCGTTTTTCCAAAATCCCTTTTTTTTAAAAAAATTTAGTGGACTAATATTCCGGCGGACGAAAATCCCGTTTTTCAAAATACCGATTTTCTAAAAGTTTTTTTTAAAAATCCAATATTTTTAAAAATTCCGTTTTTCGACGGGATTTTTGAAAAATTTATCAAAATATCGTATAATTCCACTTTATCCAGAGCCAACGACGCGGACGTGGTGGGATACTGGCTCCATTTTGTTTGTTTTTATTTTTATACTTTATATTTTTTTTGCTTTTTTTGAAATTTTATATTTTTTTTTTGCTTTTTTTGTAAATTTTATAAAATATTTTTTGCTTTTTTTGTAAATTTTATATTTTTTTTTGCTTTTTTTGTAAATATAATTTTTTTTTTTTTGTAAATTTTATATTTTTTTTTGCTTATTTTGTAAATTTAATATTTTTTTTTTTGTAAATTTTATATTTTTTTTTGCTTTTTTTGTAAATTTTATATTTTTTTTTGCTTTTTTTGTAAATTTTATTTGTTTTTTTACGTTTTTTTGTAAATTTTATATTTTTTTTTGCTTTTTTGTTTTATTTTTTTTGCTATTGTTTCTCTTTTTAATCCATTTTTTAGGATTTTATTTTATTAATTTACACCGCGCGGTCCTCGGGATTCTCGTCCACCGGATTTTAAAAAAACGGGATTTTGGTCCACCGGATTTTAAAAAAACGGGATTTTGGTCCTCGGGATTTCAAAAAAGGGGATTTTGATAAACGGGATTTTGATAAACGGGATTTTGGTAAACGGGATTTCGTAGTAGACCCATGAAAATTAATCATCTATACATTTTTTAGAAGTCCAATCTCAATCTCGAAATTATGAAAAAAAATCACAAACTTAACTCTAGTGTAATCTAAATTATACCATAAAAATATTGTTCTATTTTTTTTCACAGTTTCGATAAAAAATATCTTTTTGTAATCTGAAAAATCTACACACTATACTTTTAAAGGAACAAGTAAATAAATACAAATGTTAATTATAATTCTTCGAAATAAATTTCCTATTTTTCATTAAGCAAAAAATAAAAAAAAGAAACAAACAAAAAGGAAAAATGAAAATAGATATAAAAAATGTCAAATACAATTCTTAATGAACATATTTAACGAATACATAATATATGTACGTACAAAATTTAGAACTTTATTTTTTTACATATTTATAGACTTTTAAGTATATACTATAAAAATAAATATATTTGTGTTATCAAATACATAAATCAACATTATTACATAATAAAATTCCTAGACCTGTATAAATATATAAATAAAAATATTATATTTATGTATTTATAGTAATATATACATATAAATACGAAATAGAAAATTTCAAAATCCCTAATTAATTCTACCAAAATATATCCTTTTTTTATATCATCTCCCCAGCACATAAATAAACTAAAGAATGTATTTTGGAAAAACTTCGCATAAAAAAGCTACTGTACAATAGTTTTATATTTATGGGATATTTTGATTACCGAAAGAATAAAACATTTCGCATATATAAAGCCGATTTTTTTTTATATAGTTAATGTTAATCCAATTTATAATCTGGCTCCAGAGAAAGGACTCACACATTTACAAAAAAAAACATTAATAATATTAATGTTGTACATTTGAAAGCATTAAAATAAATCACAAACGAAAGTGGATAATTAAAAATTATATGATATTTGCATTAACTTTATTATTTTTGAATAAATTCTTGATCGGAAAATGTAAATTGTCCTGCAAACTTAATAATTAATAATTAGTTAATGGAATTTACTGAAATTTAATAGGCAGACGAACAGAAGGAAAACTTTTAAATCATTTCTTTTTCTATCTATAAAAATCAAACAAACAAAAATACCTAAAAAAGAAAGCAACAAGAAAAATTATTATATCCTTTTTGGAATGTTCTACTTTAATAATATTTGCTATGTTTATCCTCTGTGATTTTGCCAAAAGAGAAATAATAATAATAAAAAAAATTAAAGGACATTCTTACACTAATTGGAAATACTATATATATTTTTTTTATCCGACAAAGCCTAACAGAAAAAATATCCTTAACTTAAGGCAAAAATTTTGTTTTTCATTTTTATTTTCATCTTGTGTTAAACATTTTCTTTTAAAGGACTTTTTTTTTAGTATTTGTTTATTTATTAATAATAATTTTCATCATTCATTTGTTGTAGTGCAACGAAGCGAAAATTATTTCCTTTTTTTTATCAAAATTATTTCTGATGGATTTTTTCTTTAACGACTCGCCTTCTAGCGTTTATATAATAATAAACAAAATCTAATTTAATAATATTTTAATATATATATATAAAGTTTTGTACCACCTTGTTTTGTATACCTATAAATAAACTCACCTACAGGGTTTAAATTAATTTATTGGAATGTCCTTAAATATCCTGCAGATTTATTTATCTTTTTTTTAAAGAATTCTTATGGAGAGTGTCTACTTCAAAACATGGTGAAATTTTGTAGGATTTGTAAATTATGTGGTACATTATTATCTCAATAGAGTGAATAATTTACAAACTTTGAAATTTATACTTACCTTTTTTTGTCATTTGTCGATTTTATTTTTACCATTGGATAAAATTATATTTGGTTTTATATTTAAAACAGAAATTTTGTATACTTAAAAGAGGTATTTGAATTTAATGAAAATATTTTTAATTGAAAATTCCTAATGATTTCGTTAAATTTTGAATTATGGGACCACAATAAAATAATATCTTTCAAAAACAAAATAGAAAACTGAAATTCAGTGTAAATACTATAACTCAAATTAAGCTCCATTATGCTAAATTGTTTATAATTCATTGATTTCGAATAAGCCACACAATAAGTATTACAAATATATTCTTAATATTTCTTTGTATTAACAGACAATAATTCGTTTACTGTCACATGTATTAAATATTTTAATGCTAAAAGCTTTACTTCCGAGTGGATAATTTCACAATACAAAAAAAAACACCAACGACACATAAATTAGGTCAATCAATCTATTTTCATCCATAATAATTTTTTTTTCAGTATCTCCAAATTGGTTAAAATATTATAAAAACAGCCCACAATGTCATTTAACAGATTTTATTTAGGTTGTTGTGTTGGTATCCTTCCTAAAAACCAATTAAAAAAAATGTTCATCGTCAAAATGACTTAAAAGGATTTATGTGAAGAGTTCTTCTAATTTTTCTTTTATTTTAACGAGTATATAAAAAATATACAATCAATCATAATCTCTTAAAATTTGATTAGGTTTATGTTGTATCGATTGATTAATCAAAAGAAAACTATTTTAATGACGAAAATCTATCAGAAATGTTTAATGATAAATTATAATAAATTTATTAAATAAAGGTAGGAAATATCATTTATTATATAGGAAGATTAATTAATATAAGATGAGTAATTATTTTTTAAAAAATTTCAATAATTTAAAAGTATAAATTTTGTTTTATTCAATTTAAAGTTATACATATTGTATTATTTTATTTCACCTGGCCGACTTTTTGAACTTTTATAATTTATTATAACTATAAATAAAGTTTGTTTCTTTAAAATTTAATTCTCATCCATTACAATTAATGTTAATTTATCATTCCAATTTATATATGTATGTACGAAAGATGTCATAATATTTCTGCAGAGCTTTTTTCACTATACAATATGGTTTAGTAGTATACCTATAAATTATCGTAGTATAATATCATGTTGGGAAATATAAACCAATAGTACATAAAGTTAAGTCAATTCCCTCAACTTTTGAATACATGATTAATGTTATATATTATGGTTTATCTTAAATCGTAAAGTCACAAAAGGCCACATTTTCCATTCAACAAAAATTCAACAAATAAAAGACTTATTGTGTGTGTCTATATAAATATTTAATCTGAACTTGATGAATCAATTAATAAATATACCATCTTTTATTTATTTAAAATATTATACGGTATTAAACTTTAATAATTTAATTTATTCAATAAAGTTGAAAATTATTATAGATTTAGTAATCAATAGTACAATATAATAAAATTTGATTTTTACAGAAGATTATGTCCCTCTCAACACGTAAAAGTAACAATTTGTGCAAAATTGGAAAGAGTATATATATTTATTTACAAATTTTTAACTACAATATACATTATGTATAACTACATTATGTATTATACATAATGTACATACTTGGGTATTTGGAAAAGCCAACATCGAAAAAGTGAAAAGTTTAACTGCTGATACTGAATTATATGATATAGTTATAATTTATATATACTTTGGTCATAAAAAAAACATATTTTTTTAATATATATAATAACATTAACTCTTAAAAGGATTTTTATGGATTTATACGTTTAAGAAGCAGTTAATATTATAAATTGTTACTTTAAATTTAGTGTTATTGTGTTTAGTAATTTTAACTTTCGTAATTATAAGTGTTAAGTGATTTTTTTTAATGTAATTACAAAATATTTATAGTAGATATATTAAAAACTTGTTAGAATTTCAATAAAAGGATTTTTTTTTTAATTTTGGTAATCAAAATTAATATTACTATTTTATTTATTATTGATGTAAGAGTTTAATAAAAATGTAACTTTTAACTAATTAAATTTTACTAGTATATGCAAATGATAGTACATACTTTATTAATTCATTTTTTTTATGAGATCAATATGTTATTTCATAACACTTAATTTAAAATCATTTTATATATACATCTTCTTAATTTAAATAAATTACAAGAAAATTATCTTTAAACTTATATTTGTATCTTAAAACATATGCTAACGAAAATATTATCTAAAGTGGAAAAACTAATTTCTTATGAAAGTTATGTTCCAGTATTTAATCCTTTTAAAAAAAATAAGGATAATGTTAATTTCAGTATTTTATAGAAATAATCATTTTATATAACGAGTAAAAAAGATTTCTATATATATTTAAACCAAAATCATAATTTCCTGTATAATAGATATGTTTTAAACGCCTAACTACATATATATACATATATCCGTGTAATAAAATACAGAAAGGCTTAAAATTTATATTTAGCATATATACAGCATCCCTCTGGTATTATATGGCAAAAAAATAATTTTAAAAATTACTTTAAAGAAAATATTCTTCCCAAATTCATAAAAGGAGTCCTTGAGTTTTTAGGAACATAAATTTTAACAAGTCATAGTGTGATTATATTGTGCATGACTGTTTCACTTATTACTACTATTGAAACAATTTAATGTATAATATTTAATAATTTTTCACACAAAGCCTAAAATCGACTCTATTTTCTATTATTATACATACGTTACATATAACAAGGCGATTGTACATAGACACGGTAGTAGTAGTTATAATAGAATTTTTTATATTGTTTTAGTTAGAGGTTTTATTTTAAACTGTCAGAAATAAATTTCAATTGTTTTTAAATATAAAAAATGTTTTATATTTAAATAACTGACAAAAAACGGAACCGGAAATCGTAAGCTTTTATAATATTCATCGGAACCGGAAATTCAAAACTTTTATGAGAGGAGAAATAATAGCGAATTTATAAACATTTTCTGAACGGTTCCAAAGTGTCAAACGTCAAGTCAAGCTGTCAGTCAACACCAAATAAACCAAAAAATAATTTAAAGAAATTTTGCCGCTTCAAAAATAACATTGAATTTCAATAATAATTTTGAATAACACAAATGGATGATACAAGTTCCAATTTAACTCCAATTAAGAGTACGAAAAACTATTTTATTTTTTTAAATTTATATTGTAAACAAATTTAATAACGAATTTAATATAGTTTTAGATGTTTTGTCCCAAAAATCGAAAAACGATGATATTGTTTCAAGATTAGAAACTATTGTAAAAACAGTTCAGTCGAATCATCTAAAATGGGAAGCGGCACAAAAAAGAGGATTATCACTGTGTAGATCAATAGAAGCCATCAAATCACGTTGTTTAGAATCTAATGAAGAGGTTACTTCATATTATCCCGATGAATTACAATCTTGCTGTGATAAATTAGCAATTATGTTAACAATATTCGAAGATATTTTAAAATCTTCCAAAGAATTTATTCGACAATTAACTGCTCTTTCGAAATTAAATAAAAATCCCAGTGAAATTTTCTTTAGAACATGGAAATTGGAAAATTTTGTTGATTTTATAAAAATAATACAAAAGAAATATGAACTAGAAATTCAAACTAAAAGAATTGTAACAAAGGAAATAGCTCATTCAAAGACTAGATTTGATTTAATTTTACATACAAGTTGTTGGCAATATCCAGAATTTGTAAATGATGATGTAAACTTATTATTTAAATTTTTTATATTAGAAATAAATAAATTGGATAAAAACTAATTACAATCTTTATTTTTATGTTTCTGTTTTGGTTATAATTTAAGAATAAATTAAGATAAACTACTTTTTGTGCAATAATAAAGTGCCTTTTGGTTTAAGTCGTTGATCTAAATGTTCTTTTTCTAATTTTCTTTTATCATCTTTCATTTGAACAACTCGTTCTTTAGCAAGCTTTAATTCATTACACATTTGAACTATTTTTTCTGTAGTTTCTTTTTGCTTTATGAGCCTTTTCCTCATGTTTGACTAAAAAAATTATTTATTTTTAAAATTATTACAATTATATTATATTAAAATCAAAATTCTTACACCAAGTGGTGTTGGTCGTCCATCCGTAAAATGATAATCTGGTAAATTGGTTAGAGGACCATAAGAATTAGGATTAGAAGGTAAACGATTCTTTGCACGCCATTTTTGATCCAAGTAACATGTCGTCGTTGAAAATATATTACGCGATGACGATACTGCTAATTGACTCAATTTTCTGCTGGATGTGGACAACATTTTTACACTATTTAATAGCGTTTAAGTATTAAGTTTAAAAAGGAATCTCAGCTGAGAGATGATATGAATAGGAAAATTGAATTCATATGACATTTTGGTGAAGGCGAATTCATATAATGCCTAAGCTGAAAGCTGAAGGCGAATTCTAAGAAATGTCAATTCCCTCTATCCTTTTGGCTGTAGTCAAAGCTGTAGCAAAAAAGTTATAAAAACGTAAGTAGAACAATTTATTTATGTACATTTACAAATTATTTAATTTTTTTTTTTTTTTCGAATTTAATAGTTATCCTTGCTTATGCATGATTTTAAAAGCAGATTTATATTAATGTGAACATAATATAGTAAAAGTACTATAGCATAGTATAGTTTCAGTTTCCTCTAATCTTATTTAAAATAGTTTTGCTTCAATTAGATTTCCACAAGGTTGTCAGCGTAAATCATACATAAAATATTATTTTCGCATTGTCAAATGGGTAAATTAATGGCATGTGACAGTAGACACGTCAATAAGAATAAATAAAAATAAAATTATTCTGTAAATCAATTTTATAAATTTTAAAACATCAAAATTTATTAATTAATGAATTAAATATGTCTACTAAAATTAGTACAATTGAAAAGAATGGAAATTTAAAGCCTAGTTCATTGAGTTCAATATGTTCCCGGGCGATTCGTGCAAATTCCGAATGGCCGGATAAGGTTGTGTATATAATAATTTATCATCATAGATAAATAAAATTTAAATAATATTGGTTATATTTTTAGGATGAATTCTTAGACGTTATATATTGGTCTAGGCAAGTTGTTGGTATAATTCTTGGTATTATTTGGGGTATATTTCCATTAAAAGGTTTCATCGGTCTAGCATTGTAAGATGGAAAAATTAATTTTAATTACTATTTACGAAAAAAAACATTTTATATATTATTCAGATTTGCAGGAATAAGTTGTGGACTAGTTTATTTATATTCAAATTATCAATCTATAGATGAAGAAGCTTATGGTGGTTCATGGGAATTAATGAAAGAAGGTTTTATGACTTCATTTGCTGGGTTTTTAGTTACTTGGATTATATTATATACAGGACTACATCAAGATAATAATACTAAGGAATTCTAAAAAAAAAAATAATATACGGGCTAAATAATACAATAGAATATATTTCTTTTTTTTCGGTTAAATTATATTGGAAAAATATCTTAATTAAAGGGTGACCACGATTGTGGGGATTTTTTTTATAAAATTCAAGAAAATAAAGACCGAAATTGTAAATCTGTATTTTATTTGATATATTATTTATATACTTATACACTGTCTTCTCAGCTCTACTTCTATAGTTAATTCCTTTTACTTGAATATTATTATCATGTAAAAAAGTTTTTGTTTATGAACTAATATAATTATTCATGGAAGATAGAAAAACATTAAAAAAATATCATCTCAAACTAAATTAGAGAGTACGAAATATCATCCTGTCCCGTTTTCACGAAATCAACTTTTTTTCTTTGACGATAATTGTATATGCTACTTTCTCTAATAAGTCGATGCTTAAAGATGGAAATATCAATCCTTCTTTTGATTATTGTTCGTTGTGGTACAATCTAATTCAGGTATTGCTGATATTAATATGAATTATATTTGTGTTTTTATTTAATTTATTTTCACTTAATTCAAAATTTAAGTTTTATTTGGAATATAATTAGAATATTTAACAATTTTTTTTTTGTTTCTTTTTTTATACTGTTTAAAAATTCTAATAAAATTTAAAAAGATTTTTTTTTTATGAAACTACTATGTACTTGTTATTAAATGTTAAGTTTTTCTTTTTTAATGTATGTTGTATAATTTTAATTTTCGGTATATAAATTTCAAAATAGTTAATACAAATTTATTATTTTATTAAATATTTTAATAATTTTCGATATTATTATTTAATTTTTTTTTATATAATTAATATACTTTTCTAATTGTGTGTTGTGTGGTTTTTTTATTGTTAATATATTTTATTAATTTGAATGCGATTTTCCTAGAAACTACTTTATTTAAATTATATTGAATAATTATTTTTAATGCTTTATTTATCTTGTTTATATTAATTATTCATATAAAAATAATATTACATATTTTGTTTATATAATAATATATTTTTTTATAAGTGTTTCAAAAATATAATTATTAATAAAAAAAAATATATAAAAAAAAAGAGAAAAAAAAAATCACAGGATTGTAACAAAAATATACCTTAAATAGTAGAGATTGGTGTGAATTTTACACTTATATATATTTTTGTTATGTAAAAAAAATCGGTTTTTTTTTTAATTTTTAAATTTTAAAATACAAAATTTTCATATCAAATTGACAGTGGTTTCAGCATTTTTACATAATTATAACCAAAAATAAGAATATCGTTTTTTTTAAACAAATTCTAATACAGTATGAATAAATAGAAATCTAATTAAAATAATCAACATTAAATTTTAAAATGTAAAATTTACATAAATCTTAACTGAAATAGGAAAAAAATTAAATGATGATTTTGATTCAATTATGTAATGATGAATATTTTTATTTGTATACTTGTGACTATAATTTTTTAATTGGTTAAACGATGTAATTTTTTTATAATAATTTCAATCTACTTTTCATATTTAGATTGTCTTTTTATCTAGAAATTATTATTTTTTAGTATAAAACTATATTTTACAGAAAATAAAGTTAATTCGAAAAAATAAAAAAAAAAAAATCTATTTGTACACACAGTCAATAAAGGCCGATTGATCTGCGGAACAATTGATTTTAATATTCAGAATTTCATTTTAATGTAGATTTTCTTTTATTATATTATTTTCTTTTCTTTTTTTTATTATATATATAAAATTGGCACTTAATAAATTTTATACTAATTAAATTCCAATATATAATTATAAATTTTTTATATATATTTAAATGTCAATTCTCGAAAATCAAGAAATTATTGCAGTCAATTTTTTTTTCATTAAATATAGTATAAATTTTTATTAAATTAAAAAAAAATTATTAAAAAAATATTATATATAAAAATTTTTTTAAATGTATAAGAAAAACAAATTTTAAAGTTTAATAAATTTCTTTTAAAGTATTTTTTTTAATTAAATTGCACAAAAATTGAATTGCAATTTAAAATTTTTAATTAAAATTTATCAATGGAATAAAATATTTTTTTATTTTATTATATAATTATTTCTCTAAATATATATATATATAGGTATATATTATATATAATTTATAACTTAAACGTCAACTGCATCATCTTTTGTATATTGTGCTTCTCTAATAATTGTGTGACGAGCTGAAGATTTCTGGAGACCTTCAACTAATGTCTCCTACGGAGATAAGATTATATATTTTGAATATATTTTATAGTAATCCTTTAAATTTTTTGTTTATAAAAGCCAATATATACGAATATTATTTTTATATATTTATGATAAATATAAATGATTTTAAAATTAAAAACACATTTAAAATATGATACATAAATATGTTGTACGGGTAAAAAAAAAACTTATATTTTCTTTTACACTTATATCTTTTAAAATATTCAATTTGAATTTGATATTTAAAATAGTTATCGAGATTATATTCTCCATATTATTTAGAGAATATATTTTCATTAAATATTTCAAAAGATATACGGAAAAAAATAGTATGACAGTGTTTTGGTATTCTATCGTTTGTATATAGCATGTACTACCCATAAAATAAATGATAAATATTGATTAGTAAGAACAATGCACACAACAACAATATTTAATGCCTTTCATTGTTATTTATGTAATTAGATTACATTGAAAATAAAATATTTAATTTACATGCATACACAGTATACAGAATTTAATATACATCATAAAAAAAAATTTCAATTTAATTTAATTTGATCAAAAACAAAACGATAGTCAAAAAATTAAAATTATTACTTAAAAGAAAATAAGTTCTTAAATCTAAAAACAAATTTTTTTATGAAAAAAAGTACAATGAAAATAAAGTAAATTATTACAAAATAACAAAATTATTTTTGTTTATATAAATTTGTGGCACAAAACGAAAGAATAAAGCAACACTTAACAAATAAATAAAAATAAAACTTAACCAATAATTAAATCAAACCTCAAAAATTGATGTAATATTTTTGCCAGCAATTCGTTTAACATTATTTAATTCTGTAGAATTTCGAATTTCACCAGTTTCGGAAATAATTGATTTTGTTAAACTTTCAGAACTCCCATTAAACTTATTGTTATTAATTGTATTTGAAATTAAACTTCTTGGTAAAACTTGTGGCTTTTTTGGGAAATCTAATTTATTAAAAGTGTTTTGTGTAAAATTTAAAATAAAAAAAAAGATAATATAATAATGCTAAAAATATGCAATAAAATTTTAAAGAAAAAATTCATAACCAGAAAAATAAATAATTCTTTTTTATCATGCAATTATTTTTTTATAAAAATCAAAGTATTACAAACCTTTCCTATTAAGGCCAGCTGCCAATTCTTTGACCGATTTTTTTTCCATACAAGCCCCTAAAAATTATTAATTCATTATATTTTTCCTCTAAAATGATTATAAAATATAAAAAAATTCTACCTGGAGTGATACCGACAATACTTCCACCAGATGATAATGCTGTTCCGGGACTAATACCAACAATTGATCCACCACCACCAGGTTGTCCGAATGGCACAACATCACAATCTAATATTCCATAGCAATATAACAAAAAAAAAATACTTTAATATAGATTTAATTAATTAATATAATATTATATTAACCATCAAGTTTTTCTGGTGTTGTTTTGCTTGATTCAGAATTAAAATCACCCGATTTTGGTTCGTTACCAACAACTGACCATGGTCGTGGTTTTTGTAAAACAATCGGCGTTCTAACTATTCCATTACCAGTTTTAACAATCACACTATCTGTGCCAATATAACTTTTAATTGAATCATTACTTGGTGATCGTACTTTTTCATCACGTGCCGGTGGTTGTAATCGATCCTCCTGACTAACTTCTGTACGCATTTTAACTAATGGTGATTTACGTCCAACTAAAGGTGAATATTTTTCCAAATTATCGGATGATCTTGACCGTGATGTCCACGAAACACCTAATAATACAAATTTAATTCAAATAAATAATTTAAATTCGAAAAATATTATGATAAATTTAAACAAAAAATGACCTTTCAATAATGGTGAACTTCTATCCAATTTAATTAATTTTCGTTCTTCTAAAATTGGTGTAGTCTCCTCAGATGTAAAATGCTGAAATTTACCATTATCATCACGACTCATTGTCGGACTATCAACAAAACTTAGTGAGCTGCATTCTTCTGAAGTTGGTGAAACTAATGGTGTTAATGTTGTTGGTGTTACTGAACCAGGTCGGAAAAATTGTTCTAAACCTTCACCAATTTCTTTTGTTGTTGGTTCAGTTAATAGTGATCGTGTTGGTGCACGAGTTTTAGTACGTTTTGGTCGACCTTTAACTAAATGTTGTAACTGAAATGATGCACTTGGCAATTCTGTTATTGAATCACAACATTCATCTTCACCACGATGTTTATCAGATGGTGATGTATTTGAACTACGATGGGATGATGGTGATTCTAATAAATCTGGAATATGACCAAGACTTAAATTCTCAACTACAGATTGTGGTCTAACTTTACGAGCTATGGAACGTCTTTTTGATGGCATATGAGGAGTTGCCTGAAATTATAAAAAACAATAAATATAATATTAATTTTCTTCTTAATTAAAATAATTATAATAATATACAATAAATTATTTTAATTATATACTAATAAAAATAATTTTGTAATAAACTATGTATGTATTAATGAAATGAAAACTACAATTAAAAAATAAAATAATTATAATAACGAAAAATTATAGTTTTGTTTATCTACTTACAAGATTAAGATATTCCAATTTCTGTAACAAACGGATGGGGATGATAAAGAAAGCATGATGGGGAGACAAAAAGAAAGTAATTTTTTTTTGTATGTATGTGTTTTTATACATGAATAATGATTTTTTTTTTAAATTATGTTTGTATGGTTAATGTGAATTTTCAATTACATTATTGTTTATTATTATAATTTGTTTTTAAAGCTCTAATGTTCTTATCTACATTTCCTCAAAGTTAATTACAAATAATATTTTAGTATTGAAAAAAAATTACAATTAACAAAACTAAAATGCTAAAATAATACGTAAGTAAAATTGATATAATCTTATATTATAATAAATTAATAATAATTTTTATAGTTCAATTATTAACAATATTTCTCTTTTTAATTTATAAAATTTTAAAAATAATTTGTATTTTTATTGCAAAAAAATATATATGTATTAAAATTTAAAACTTACGGTCGGGGAATCAACAAGTTTTGGTAAATTTAAACCACGAAATCCATCGGGATCCTTAAAATAAAATTATTTTTATTGTAGTAAATTACTAAAGAATAATATAATAATAAACTTACATAGCTAGAACGGCTCCGAACAATATCTGGTGTTTGTGGTTCGTCTAATAATACTGATGGCGAATCTGATATACCTAATCCACGTCTATATCGCGTCAAAGCCTCTAAAACTTCATCAGTTGCTCGATCAGATATTGTTGCTGCCAGTGATTGTTCAATTTCACTTTAAAAATATATATATATATTATTTACTGTTATCGCAATTTTAAGATTACTACTTTTTATCAATAATTTTACTATTATTCTCTTGTCCATACAAGCAACATTTACAACAATAAAAAAACTTTTTTAACATTTCTTTCAGATTGAAGAAATAGGTTTTAAATATTTAATTTAACTAAAAATTAATATTTCTTTTATTAATATTTCTTTTATTAATATAATTAATATTTCTTTTATATTTCTTTTATATTAATTAAATTAAGAAATTGTCTAATCTAATTATTATTACTAAATAAATAAGATAAAAACTAATCAATTGAAAAAAAAATTATCTTATCAGAAAAAAGTTACCTAATTTTGTTCATGATTTCACTGCCAGCATTATTAATCAAACAACTTTGAAGAAATTCATCTGAGATTATTAATCTTTCACTTAAAAGTTTTCTTAAATCACATACAACATTTTGACAACCCAATGTTTTTGGACATTGTTCAATTCCAGTTCGAATCATTGTATCCATTGTATTTTCTAAATAATCATGAATTGAATGACTCAATTCATTTGCAATTCTTATTAATCTAACTTCAATTGGATGTTGCTCATTACGTACAGTTTCTTGTAATTTAGGCATTAATTGTTTACAATTTTCAGCATCATCAATTAATCTTTGTACAGCTGATGTTGTTGAATCATAACTACCACGTGCTAATGAAATTGTTTCTTGTGTTTCAGCTACTAATTTATCAACAAGTTGATGTGTTGATGATAACATAAAACCATGTTGTAAACGAAAACCTTGACCATTTGTTCGTTTCAAACCATTACAATTTCTTTGTAAAAGCTCTTGCATTTTTCGCATTACTGCATCTGTTTTTTCTGGATGATTTTTTAATGATGGAGCAATATCAAATACTGGAAATGGTATACAGCGCATTGAATTATTATTTTCCAATGCATAAACAATATCTGCATATCCTTGTAATGTTACATTATTACGATCAAGAAGAATTGTCCGTAGTTTATTATTAATTTGTAGAGCTTTCGCTAGTAGACGTGCTCCAACATCTCCCATATAATTACCACTTATATCTATAAAATATAAAATGAAATTATTATTCTATATTTGAAATGGTTGTAAAACTGTTATTATTTACCTAATTTCTGTAAACTTTGATTACTTCCTAAGGCGTTAATAAAATCATGTATGTCATTTTTTAATTTATTTTCAGATAAAATTAATTCGGCCAATGGAAAATCATCTTTTTGTATTAAATTAACTAATGCATCCATTACTGTTGGTATATGTTTTAATTTCATACCAGTTAAACTACGACTCATATGTAATGCACGTATTGATGGATTTTTAGAAATTGCTGTTAACACAGAAGCTAATTCGGAATCCAAATCTATAAAAAAAATTAATTTTTTTTTTACTAATTTTATCATTACATATCAAAATTTTATAATAAAAACTTACTATTGTCACTAATATCCAAACTTTGTAAAACACGTACACCATGAATACATGATTCTAAAACATGAGCACCTTGTGCACCTAATGAATTACCACTTAAATCTAAATACAGTCCAGCTGTTGATTCATTACAAGCCAAACCAAGTAATAAATTTCTACAATAAAATTAAAATTTATAATGAATACAATCTTTTCAATAATATTTTAATGTACTTGAGAGCTTCCATTGGTAATTTACATCCAGCTATATTTAAATGTTTAAGACTTAATGTACTAGTAAAGAATTGCTTAAATGACGGTGGTATTTCTTTCCCTTTTTTCGTACTAAATGAATTATGAGAAACATTTAAATGTATTAGATGTGTTGAGCAACCTCGTAGTAGGGCACCAAATAACTAATAAAAATAAATATTTCAAAAAAGAAATTTGATTTAAAAAATTAATTACATTTTCAAGTGTTGTATCAGTCGATGAAAGGTCCAAATATTCCAAAACATTTGGTTGAGCCAAAAAATTATGTAAATTCTTGTAAAAATAAAATAATTAATTTTTCGGAAAACTAAAATATATTATTATATATATATGTTTAAAAATACTTACAGTTATATCATCTTTTAAACTATTACCACTTAAATCTAAATATGTCAATGAACTAGAAATACTTTGATTTAATGAAAGTGAATGTGACATTTGATTTACACCTTTTGATGTTAAACCACAATGTGATAAAGACAATTTACATAATCCTTTTGAAACTTTTGCTATCGGACCAGCCAAATGAATTGCTCCTAAAAAACAAAAATATGTAATACAAAATTTATTATAAAATAAAATTTATTCTAACAAATAAATAGACAACAAGATTTTTTAAAAAGCCAGTTAAATGTAAAATTCTTATAACATTTTCCTAAAAGAAATAAAGTTTATTTAAGAAAAAAAGATTATTATCAAAAAGCGCGGCACAATGATAACAAAAAACAAAAATTCAAAATAAAAAACAATAACAGAACTTATTTCAAGTAAAAAATTTGAGAAATTTCATCCATGAACAAAAAACTAAAAACTAGTAAGTTTAATTTAAAAAGGAGACCAATAATGAATTAATGATGATGAATGTGAAATAATTTGGAAATGATTTTTTATTTTCGATCCAATGAAAATTATGTTGATGAATGAAATATAATATTTTTCAAAAAAAAGCCATAATAACAAAAACGAACAAGACAAAATATTTAAAATCAAAAATGTTTGAAAGTTTTACAGGCCATTCATATTAATTATAAAAATAAAATTCAAAAACAGAAAAATTGTTTCTTTTTTTAAAAAAAACTGCAATGTAATCATTTAATCAAACCTTGCACTATTTTTCCAAGTAGGGCACACAATGAACTTGCACCTACAAAAATGTACAAGTAGTAAATATAGATTTTTTATTTTAAATTTCAGAATATTTTTTTTTGTTGAAAAATTCGGTATACATAAATATTCTTATAATAATGTTTATTCTAAATATTGGGAAATTAAACATTTAAAAAGTATTTGAAATATCAATTTATAGTTTTGATAATTTTTGGTATTATATAACGAGGACTGAGCTTCTAAAATATATTTTGACTTTAAACAGAATAATTGTATCATAGAATATTAATAAATTAGTTGGTGTTTTCTTGAATATTACCTTTGTCCTCTATTATATTATGGCTTAAATCAATCGTTCGAATAGCGGGGTTGTTATTCGTAATCACAGATACAGCTAATTTATGAAGAAAATCAGATCTAAAAAGTAAATAATTATTATAATTTTTTATTTATTATTGTTAACTAAAATATACCTTAATCCTAACGCCTCTAAATGTAATTCTTCTAACCACATTGATCGTTTCAAGACATGTAATATTCTTTCTAGTGTTTCATGTGATAAACGCATATGCGAAACTTTTAGACCACGAAAAAATGTATTATATTCTAGTGCCGATACAATTGCCATTAAATCTTTTGATTCCAAATGATCAAAATCTCTTAAATTTAATAATCGTGTATCATGTGACAGATAAATTGTATCAATATCCCATGCAATTTCCTCTCTGTGTAAAATTTTTTTAAATTTAAATATAAATTAAGTACATATTTAATTTTTATTTTATTTTCTTTTTATATTTAAAACAGGAAATATTATATATAATGTATATGTATATACTCGTATACATACCGATATGGAACACCATGAAAATCACACATGCAGGCATATTGGGTACTAAAACCACCACATGGTCCAACATTACGTGGATCAGCTGGTCGTAATTCATCTGAAAATATTGTTTCACGTTCTGCAGGCTGAATATCAATCTGAATGTATGTTTTAAAATATATCTTTATTATTAAATATTTATACAGTAATAATAAATTATAAATAAATAAAAATAAACATGTTTTATATTCTAAAAGAACACACATCAATGAAAGTAATATTAGAAATTTAATGAAAGTAACCACAATATAATAATTATGGTATAATAACTAAAATAACACTTAACAAAATAATTAAATATCATGTTAATATAGCATAAAATATAAATTAAAAATCTAGTTGAGAATGTTGTACTCGTATGGAAATTAAATAAATCAATATATGAGTTTGTAATTAAATGTACGAGTACATGGCTTCAAAATTATTACTTATGTATATGAAACTGTATATTGAATGAATAAAAACTAATTAGATTATTTCACGATTAAGTTCATTTTCTATATTGATGTATATTATTAGAAATTTTAAAATTACTTTTAGTGTAATTAAAATAGTAGATAATTATTTTTTTTTTTTAAATAAAGGGTTTCGGCTATTGAATTATTTGTTTTGCCCTAATAACTTTTTTTTAGAATAAACGATCTCATTCCCATCTAATTATTATTATTTACCGTGATTATGATTTTATTTAAAATTTATATATTAGAGTTGACGAAATAAAATTAATATTAAATGTTTTAGAAAAAATAAATTAATATTAAATTTTACAAATATAAAATAAATTTTGTTTATTATTCAAGACTATTTTCATAATTTTAATGTAGGTATTATTTAAGTATAACTCTTATTTTGAAAATTAACGTGGAAAAATATAAGTAAAAAGTGAAAATATGTATATGAATCAAAAACTCTGATTCTATCTTAAATAAAGTAATTTAAATATGGAACAAAACTGAAAGTCCCATCAAATATGTAATTATAAGAACCATCTTTTTTTTGGTAAAGATGGTAACAATAACATAAAATTATAAATATTAAAATGCATTAAATAAATAGAAAATGTTCCAGACAATGACAAAATCTTACCTTTCGTATAATATATTTAAGTGGAACTGTTGGAAATATTTGCTTAATTGCAGAAGCCAAATCTGTTAGTATAACATCAGCATTCTATAATTATATTTACAAATTTTTTTATTTCTATATTTACATTTTATAATATTATATAAAAATTCTAGCTTACCGAACTAAAATTGCCAGCATCACCAGTTGTTGCAAATGAATAAGTTCTATCATTGGTAACTATAGAAAAATGTGATGGTTTTTTACTTTCTACAGCATTTATATCCAAATAATGAAAATGACTTTCAATCTGTGAAAATTTAAAAATAATGTGTAAGCAAAAAAAAAAAAAATATTTAAACAAAAATTATGATTACCTTGGTTGGAACTTTAGCTATAAGTAAATATATTCGAACAGGTGTAAACGCCTAAAAATTATAAAAAAAAATAAAAGAAAATATTAAACTTTTTGTATTTTTTTTTTTTGTTGTTTAAAATAATAATAATGAATTTGCAAAATCTAAGAAAATTAATAATTAATCATCAGAAATATATTTAGGTAAATGAAAAAAGTATATAAGTAAATGGAATAACTGGAAATTATAATTTATGTAAATTTAATTATATCACTGACATTATTGTAGACAGGTTTATTAATTAACATGCCTAAAGCACAAACATATAAAGGTAACCATTTTTTTGGGAATTTTCAGTTATCAAATTTCTATGAATATTATTAAATTCACCAATAGCAATATAAAATTTTCAGTTAATTAAATTTTAAAATTTCATATATTTAGTGTCAATTAGAATAACAGAAATTATATAAATTAAACAAATATGATATGAAATCTCAAAACATTTCTTGACATCATACATGATAGCATAGTTTACTATCCACTAAGCCACAGAAATACAAAAAAAAATATTACATCATATTTTATGACCTTTTATATATATTCTAATTACAATACTTCTTGTTGGATTGTCATTATTAGAAAAATTCCAATCTTATAACTTCTTTTTTCTTAATCAAACTATATAAATATGGAAAATTAATAAAAAAAATTGTAATTTTATTTCTTTATAAATCACCGTATACAAGTGTATAAACATAAATTTCTATTATCACAACATAATTACAGTTTAACATTGCACATTATTATGTATACTGTATTTAAATTTTATTGTAAAGCATATAATTATTATGATACTACAAAAATGTAATTGATATGAAAACAACAATGAATTGTGAAAAGCAAAGAGAGCATATTTTGAAAATTATGAGGGTCACTTTATATATTTAAAAATAGAATATATATAATAATTTTTTATTGAAAATCTGTTTTCAGTTTACATATACTTATATAAAATGAATTCAAATTTAATAAATTATTTCCGGTGTTATAATTATTATGAGCTTTCTCAACACTACTAATCACTATTATTACACAATTTAGTTGTGAAATAAGTTCAAGTAAAAGTTGTTAATTATAAATTTTAGTTCAAGAAGTTCAAATACTATTTTTTTTTATTTAGATCATAGAACAGAATAATAAACAACACAAAAAAATCATTCAAATAAACTTTTGCAATTGATAAAATTATTAAATATACAATGAAAATTTAAAAATTGTAGTTTTTTAAAGTTTAATAAAATGTTTTTTTTTTTCAGCAAAGCTTAAAGGTAATAATAGTCAACCCATGATTTAAATAATAGGGTGAATAACTACATATGTATTTATATTAAGTCGGATGATTTACAATACCTAAATATAAAAAATGTTATTCAATAAACATACAAGGATTACAATTTAACCACATTTAAGTATATTTCTAAATTACTCATGAAATAATTTTAAGTTTTATACTTTAGTAAGTTTACGTAAGTATATAATTTTTAGTTGTTGACAGAAAAGCCAACAAACTGTGCAAGCACTCACTAAAGTGTAAAATTGTTTAAATTATCCCTTTGATTCTATATATTTAGTATCGTTTTTTTTCAATCCACCTAAATATCATACAACATAACATAATATCCCTATTCCAATCACTATAATAAGGTTGATATCAACTTACCAAAACTCGATTTTCTGTTTTGTCTCCTTTCGTTTCTAATTTAACCATATATTTAACAAGGATTTTTGTGTGACGTCCTAATACCGATTTAACACTTTCTGAAATTAAAGAAAAATAAAGAAACAAAAAATATTAAATATCATTATGAAAGTATTTATGTATGTACATGTAATAAGACAAATTTGAAATATACTTATATATTGAATTTGTCTAGCTTTAAAAATTGAAGCAACAAATGAAAAGGTGTATATACAATCAATACTTTATTAGTTAAATCCGAATACATTTGCAATATTTAATGTTCAATTTATTTATTGAGATTTTGAATGAATACAAGATTGAAATATGTAAATATAACATTAAATACAGGGAGGTATCGTTAGAAAACTGATAAAATTATTTAAGAACAATTTATAAACCAGCCTAGAAACCTTATGGGTTAGTGCCACCTTCAATAAGTATAGGATATCCTACATTAAGCTGTTCAGGAAATATGACACAATTACCTATAGATAAAATGGATAATTTTTAAGTCATTTTAGCATCAAAAATGGACGAAAAAAGAAACTATTGCATGCATTTTTTGATCATTTTTGTGGGACACATTATTCTAAAAAATCTTAAAAATTTAATGTTTAAACCCCCTTAAATTCATAATTATATTTATACTCTAATATACTCTCATATGTATTAAAGTAGAAAATACTCTAATATGTATTAAAGTAGAAAATAAATAAATAATTGAACTATATTTAATCCAAAATTCCTCCAACTTTATTCTCAAGTTGTAATATAAATTTTTAAATTTATTAACCTAGTCAGTCACATTATGGAAATTTTACTGATAATTGGAACAAAACCGCATATAATATTAGGTAATAATATTACTTCACAGTTTTTCTTATACTTTATAATTATATTATAACCATAAAAATGTTCTTGCCAGTAAATTTTAAACTCGGGTCAATAATTTTAATTCTATAATCAATAATTCATATTATATATATATACTCTTATACTTTAGTAAAATTCAATTATACTCTTATAATATAGATTTTTCGTCATAATTATTACATTGTACTAACATACTAAGATTTTATTATTTTATAGGATGGAATATTTAGTTAATTTTTAATAATAAATTCATAACAGGACAGGTTTTTTATAGTTATTTTTAGTATTTGATTAAACAACATAAATAACCATAATATTTTATTAGTAATAAATATATGTAATAGATACATATAAGTATATAAAATATATTATAGCGAAAAAGAAATTTTTCAATGTGTGACGATTTAAGTCAAAAAGGGAAACTCGGTCCAAAAGAAAAAAGTATAATAATAATTAATAATGTATAGTTTATTCTATTTTAATAGTTTATACATAGATTTAGGCTATGATGATTATGATTATTGTTTTAAGTTATTGTAATACTCTTGTAAATCAATATAATTCTAAATCTAGATATTGGGTATAGGTTAAGTTGTAACCAAAGATAACGACATTCAAACATTGGGATTTAAGTATATATTAACTAATTTTATTATTAAAATTTATTTCTCTGTTATTATATTAATTTGTTGTATAACTTATTACAGTTGAACAAATATGATTGGATAGTTGGTTTAACTGGCGAGTAATCACGAACGACAGACAAGTCATTTTGAGATCACTAAATCTCGCGTCGCGACTAAGCTATAGATTAATTATATAAATGGTTAAATTTTTTTTTTATTTCTAAAGTAACAAATATAACCTAGAAACACATCGAACTAGAACAACATTCAACTGTAGAGCTAAATAAATATCAAGCATAAGTATATAATTTTTTGTATAAATATTTGTAACCCCATCCTACGGTATATTCATATTATTTTTATTTAGTTAGAATATTATATGTTTATAATATGTATATTTTCACCGCTTTATTATGGTTTTTTGTTCCAATCGGTCTCAACTTTAAATTGTGAGTTCTCAATATTATTCATAACCCACTTTTTTTTTTTATTTAGTATACTTACCGAAACGTGAAATGGAATATTAATTTAAAATTATTATATATTTTAATTCCTAGATAAATATAGTAAAAGTCATTTATGTAGGTATACCTACTTATATTATTTATTTATTTTATTTGTTATGTTAGAATTTAAAATTTAAAGATGCTGAATTGTTGGCGTTAGTGTTTATAAAATTGTTGGCGAACGACAAAATTTAACGGTTTAACGATTTTCTTGATTTTATAGATTTTTTTTACTTGTGTCTTGTATTTATAAATTTTAAGAAAATTACAAAATGTAAATAATTTCTCTATATAATATGTACATAATCCGTAAAATTTAACTTACAACTAAAAATAGTTTTTTTAGCATAAATACATGTACATAATAAATAGAATATATGTTTTAAAATATCTTGAATTATTAATTTATATATATAGTATAAAACTTATATAATATTTATTATATATAAACAACAAACACAATTTTTAAATAAAAAAAAACATTATTTAATGCTATTCACTTAACCACACCCAAAATGACAAACCCTTTTAAAGTCCTTCTTCGTAATGTCCTTCGAAAATCAACATGATATTAAAAATAAATAGAGACAAATAATGTTTTTGTCAGCCTATATAAAAAAGATAGGACAATACAGTCTCCATGACTAGAAGATGACAAAAATATGATAAGATTTCTATATTTATTACTGTGTGATGTTTTTTTTGCAATTTTTTGTTTGTTTATGTTATTTTTATCATATTTTTATTAATTGCTTTGCAAATTTATACATAAGTACGAATATGTAGTATACGAAACGAATAAATTTTCTAGAAAAATAATAGGCGTTGTTGTGAATTATTAATAATAACACAACAGTTTTGATTAAATATATTAAAGAATATTATTAATTCAAGGATATCTAAAAACCAATTGCGATATTTAAAACTCCCTGTAGGTATATGATGTGTTTGATTTATTAATAAGATTTGAAAAATCTTTTAATTTGCCCAAGTTATAGCAATTTTGAAACATTCAATTGTAATTTAGACCTAATAAATGTCATATCATATAAATTTTATAGTGATAAAACAAATGTCGATATTGGATAAAGTCTGTTTCGCAAAATAACAAGTTAATCATTAAATTTTAATAAGTAAGAATATGATGATGAGAAATTTACTTACTATTGTTTATTATCAAATAATTCAATTTTGACATTTCAGTTTAATACAATATAATAATACAATATAAGTAATACAGAATATTATACTTAATATACTTAGTAAATTTTATATTTACAAAAAAAATTGTTTACCTAATAACATTTTTGTGAAAATGAAAAATTAAAAAAAATAACAAATGTTTTTTGTTTAATCCTTTTATAGATATCACTCTATTATAGATTAATTTTCAAAGTAACGCTTTTTATACAAATTCTTAAATATAAAGTGTATATTAAGTTCAGGAAACAGAAAATAACATTTTACAACTGTTTTTTTTTACTTCAAGTTGATTAAAAAATTTCATGAGTTAAGGTTCTGATTAATTTCAAATTAATATATATACATATAAGGAAAATAAGCAAAATACTTACAAGATATATTAATTTGCATTTAAGATAGTACAGTATACTGGAACGTAATATAACAATAATAATATACGAGTACTAAGCTTGAATAACACATGAAAGGAAAAACTCGTAAAAAATTAACGATGATATAAGTATAGTAATTTTAGACAGAACAGAATTTTTACAATAAGTATAAGTATTTGATTAAAGAAAATATTCTATTTTTTATCCAATAAAAATGAAATAAACAAATTAGCTTAAATATAAGTATAGCAGCTACCTACATATTTAAAAAATAGTAAATTTTATTGCTTTAGAATATTTTTCACAAATTATATACATATTTAACTTATGTAAAAGTAGAAAAAAATAATATGAAAATAATATGGAAGAAATTTACTTTTTACATATTACTTATAATTCAATTTTTAAAATTAAATGGTTTTTTGTATAAGTATATTACTTAATTATATTTGATTTTGGAGAAGCTTAGGTATTAATTTTATTGACTTGAAACTAAATAAGAAATATTAAGTATAAAATGACTAATAAAATACCGAATTTCATAATTAAAATATAGGTATGTATTAAATTTTGATTGCATGATGAATGATTATAAATTGATTATTAAGTACCGACATAATGAAGCAACTAATTTCGATATTAAAGATTATCCGTGAAGTTATTTCAAAATTAAAATATTTATATAAGTACTTATATATAATAAGTATTTTATTATAAGTTACATATATATTTTATAATTTCTCCAAGTAAGGTAACTACTTTAAGTAAACATTTGTAAAATAAATTATTTCATAATTGGACATAACATGTTATTTACTAATAAATTTTTTATAGCTATAATTTCCATTAAAATAAAGTTTAAATATCTTATTTAAATAATATATTAAAAAAATTAATAATTAATTTTAAAAGGTCATCCTAAATCAGTGTTTATTACACACATATAAATGTAAAGACACACATATATAATCATTTAACGTCAAAAACAACAAAAAAATGTTTAATATTAAGTTATCATAAATCTTGTGTTGCAAGTAGCAAGGATTATTAAAGTGTTTGGTCTATAACGAATTACTAATTCAAAATGTATAAACATATTACCTATATTAGTTATTAACAGACAGGAATTTTTTTTAACAGACTAACTTACGATTTGATTTAGTTTAACCAGTTAAGTATATATGTAATTATTTATTGTATCTATATACATGATATATTATACAAAAAAATTCTTGCTTATCATTTAGAAAATGTAATGAATCAAATTTATTGATAAAAAAAATGAACATATTTTTTTTTTATTAAATATATTTTGATAAATAATAAACATGTTTTCCGAATCAAAACGATCGATATAACTATTAACACTCAATAATATTTTTAACATATTTTTTCTGTTCATTTATTATTTATACCGTATATACTTATACATTTTATATATATAAGTAAAATTTTCAAATATATTATAACTATACATACATATATATACTTATAAATATGTAAAATATAAATTGCAAATAATCATTAACAAAAATTTTGTTATTATATATAAAAAATTTATTTTTAAGTATAATTGGTCAAACCTGCAGTAAAACCTCCATTTGCAACATTATATTCAATTATAGTAGTTTCAAGATATTCAGAAATATGATTCATTAATTCTTGTGTATACATTTTTGATTCACCAAAACAATTATTTAATATATAAGTAATATTATATATATGTAGTATGTACACACTTATACGTGTACTTATGTATATTTAAATTACTATTCTAGTCCCGAGATAAATTTAAATTACAAATTGATTAAATTAAAAACGTTTTTATGTATTTTTAAAGTTATAATAAGAATTCAATATTCTTATTTCTGTATCATTACTTTATATGCGCATATATATTATTAATTCAAATAAATTTCAAATATATTTTAAAAATATTCTTAGAGGTTTTAATGTTATCGAAAGACTGTCATAAGTTTTATAATTTTTTGATTCCAAATTATATTTCTCTTAAAAACAAATTTCATTTCATTTTCTTATCATAAGTTTTATACCTAAAAAGTTCTAATTATTATTATAGATAAGAATACAATAAGTAATGAAATTCTTTTTCAAAAGTTTTATGAACAAAATTAGGAGTTTATTGAAAAACTAAATTAGTATTAAATTCATAGTTCCAATAGAATAAATTACATATAATTTCTTATCAATGAGATATAATTCGAAATTCTCTTAAAATTATTTAGTATTTCATGTTGAATTAAAGAAATCAATAAGATTTGCTCTAATGCCAAATGAAAACGAAGACAAAACACTGAGTTATAAATTACTTTTGTCGTTAGAGATCATTACAATTTTTTTTTATTTATTTGTTTGACATTTTCAACAATAAAAATTATAATAAAGAAAACATAAAATTAAAATTATTGGAAATATACATAGTAAAGCATACCTTAAATTATAGTAATTAAATATTATTGCATGTAAATAGGAGAACTTTTAATAAATAAGTATATCATTAAAATAAGTAAGTACTTATATTTAATTAAATTAATATTTGTTTTAAATATTTTACAAGTATAAATATATTTTGAATATTATTCATTGAAATTTATGAAAATATAACAAATAATAAACAATGTTAAATAAGTGTATACGTATGTTTTTATGAATAAATTGATTTCAATTTAGAATCACACGAGCATAAAGTCGATACATTACTTTTGTGTTATGAAAATCATAATTTGTAAAATTTAAAAATAAAAATAACTAATTTTTACAAAAGAGGAGAGACATTAACTTGATACGCTATATATATATGTACATATATACTTATTTGAATTGATTAAATATACTTATATAAAAGTAGTGTTAATTTAAAAAAAAACCTGCCCATTTTCAGGCAATGAAATAAATGAATCATTTTCATGGAATTTTTTTTTTCATCATATTTTTTTGTTTTTGTTACATACAATATAAATGGGATTCACGGTTTTTTGATTATTCTACTGGAAGTGAACAAAGAATACACTGAATAAAGGTCAAACTAATATATAAGTAGTATATAATACCTACTTATATAGACACAAATTTTGTCTGTTACATTTAACCTGATGTTGTAGGTTTAATTAATTAATTATATATCTTTACTATCATAATGTCAGTCACAAATTACATTAATAATAATAAGTTATTAAAGTTATTTGGATTTTGACTTCAGTTCAATATTTTGAAAATAATTTTTTTTGCGGTTTATTATATAAATAAATACTTTAAGTATGCGTCATAAGTATTTAGTATATTGTGAAATTATAATTACTTTATTAGGTTTTTTAAATTTTTATTTAAAATTATAAATTTATTTATGCTTTAAGTAAGTATTATTATGTTATAAGTACTTAAGTCAAATAATAAAACACATTTTGTCAGCTGAAGAACTTTGCGAAATATATAGTGAAATTAAGTATTTATATAAGTATTAATTGAAAACAGCATTCAATTTATTTTTGTAGAAATACAATTGGTATAATTAATGTATATTTTGGTATATTTGAAAATTCAAGAAATTATGATAAACTAATATGATAAGAGTATTCAATATACTAAAATCAATCTACTTATATTCAGTATACTAATAGAAAATTAATATTAAGTACATATGAAATTGGGAATAAAATTTATAGAAAGATAAATTTGTTATATGCATATATCACTACACCATTTAGGAATAGGACATTTTTTTTAAATTATTTCTTATTTAGACTATAGACACGAAGTAAAACATTTAAATTCTGTTTAATTTTATTATACGTATTAAAATAGCGAATATCGACATTTCTACATTGACTATAAAATTGTAGTTAATTAATAAAAATACAATTTTATATATATAATATTTAGAACCATGAAAAATCGTTACAATCTTGTTATATTTAAATATATGAATAAAAATGATATTATTTCAGATGTCCTTATCGTTTTACAAAGATTGTAAAATATACAAATAAAATATCTTCAATGACTATATATTAAAATGCCTAAAAAAGGATTCATTATCATAATCTTAATGCCTGGGAAATATTTAACAGAAATCATAAAAAAAACTCTAGGATTTATTCATAATATACAACAACAAAAATTATATATATTGGAGGTTTAAGAGCAAGGAAAACACTTGACTCACAGCTCCCTAATAAAAACTAACACTAAAACAATTCATTCACAATTATCTACAGAAATAAATAAAACCAACCAACAACAAAAGGAAGGAACCCGGCTTTTTTATATGCCAAAATCAAATCATTCTAACAATTTTTATATATAGTATATTTCATATACACTGTAAAATAAATATATATATTATATACTTACACAAAAATAATATGATGATGAACAATTCTTTATGAAACCAAAACAAAAAGCAAAATAAAAAAGGATTTTTATATATAAGAACACTAAATGTGTATAGTATATAAACACAAGGATAATTTATATTGAAAATTTTAATTTGCAGAACATGCGCTCTCGGAACGACTGTAAAGCAAAAATTTATATGAGCCCCAAAAAGTTCATCATACTCAAACCTAACAATTAACAATAATATCAAGATTTTCTTTCAATTTCCATTTTTTTTTCATTTTTTAGATTATACTTATTTGACATCAGGGCAGGGCTTCTGAAAAAATGATGCTGGCTAAGCGCTAAGGGAATATACTTAATACCCCATAGAAGTTTTTTTTTTGTGATAAATTGTAACTATACTAAAATTGTAATATATTCTAAATCTAGATTTTTTTTTAGTAAGAACAAACAGCCAATAATTTTGGAGAAAGTTAGCTGAATTTTAGATTTATGTTTATAGCTATTAATGTTACTTACCATTTAAATCTTTTGTCAATTGTGATCGAGTCGACATTTTGGAAGAAAATATTTTCGCCAGTTTGTAATCCTTTAATTTTCTAGTTTTTCTCCTGTCTAGCTACTTAAAAAAAATTTTCTTTTCTTTTTGTTTAAAATTTTAGGCGTAACATAGAAAATACAATGATTCAATTATAAATAAAATATAATTCTCAATATAGAACACAAAACTTCAATTTAAATTATGCATTTTTCTTTTCATTTTATTATATATATGTGTGCATTTTCATTTAAATCTATTTCTTATCATTTTCTAAATTTTCACTTGAACACAAAATGGTTTTGGAGATTTAATATGTTCACGGTTTTTTTTTCTTCTTTAATTTCAATTAAATATTTATTAATTTATATAAAACGAAACATTTTTTTTAACTACGAAAATTAATTCAAAGACAGACGATTTGCGACTGAAGTAAAAAAAAAACAATAAAAAGATGTCAGAACTAACGTGATAATGGAGTTGGAGTAGATTTTGAATTGTGGCTTCATGCCCAGTTAGCCGGCATGATTGATTTTTATAATTTGTCATTTTTAGTAAAAATTTTGTTGTTTTTCGAACATAAATTCTAATTTTTGCTACATCTTTCACATTATATTATATTCTTTGAGTATATAGAACAGGAGAAGCTATAATATAAATTTGCCCCTACAAGCTATGTCACCAAGTTTTTGACAATTTTTAGCTTTGACTATATAATATATGGACTGCTAATCGCTTATAATTTCCTTTGCTGTCAAAGAAAAAAATACTATTATGACTGGTAGCGCATAGCACCAGAGATGGCCAATAAGAGAACTAAAGTTATGGAATTCTGAATTAAATCCAGTAGAATTCTCAAGTAAAATCTATGGAATTCTCATAAATGATTTAGTTGTTTTATTGGCCGTCAAAAAGGCGAGCGTCGCCAAAGGCAATTCGGAATAGTTAGTTGCTTTTTTCGCCATCTCTGGTGGTATGCGCATAGTCGGTCATAGCTACAGCCATGAAGTTGGTTACTAGCAGTCCATATATATATATGAAATATATGAAATATTTCTCTTTACCCCCCAACAAAAAAATGCTTCACTTTATTTTAACTATAGCATCTCCTGTTCTATATACTCTAAGATTATATTATATATGATATATTCGACTATTTAATAACACTTATCTAATCTAATATTTCAATATTTTCATATCTGATTTTTGTAATATTACATATTTCATTAAAAAACATGTAGAAACAATTAAAAATATTACCTCTATTAACTACTTACGGTCTATTTTGAATAAATAATAATTTCGAAATTTTAAATTAAGCAAACAATTAACCTAAACAATAATCATTTATTTTAAGGGTTAACCATTTTATACCAATGTCTTGTTATTATTTATTTCTACCTTAAATTTCTTCATATATATTTCAAAAATAAATAAAAAGTTACAAATTGCATTCAAATTCAAACCTGCCCTGCACTATATGTATTATAAAAAATATGGTTTGCATCACTACACCATTGACATTCAACTTCAACGTTTTTTTTTATTTTCCAATTGACAAACCACAAACAATAATTATGAAATTACCAAAATTATCTTTAATAACAGGCAAGTTTTTATATTTATTTTAAATAATTTATTTAAAATTAAATATATTAAAAAATTACAAATAATCAATAATATTTAATTTAAATTTATATAAAAAATAAAAATAAAAATGAAACAAAATGTACTGTCATAATAATGACAATTGCATTACTGTCAAAATAGTGTTATAAAAGAAAAAAAAACGCAATGGATGAAGAAGAAACATTTACCGAGAAAAGTTCTAATAGTGGATTAAATTCTAATGGTGACGAATTACCAACAGCACCAAGAGATTCAGCTAATCCAGAAATATTAGAAAATAATATCGAAATCGAAAAACAATTGATAGTTGATGAAATTGCAAAACTTGATAAAATAAATAATATTTCAAAAAATCCTAACAGTGAACCAAAAATATTAGAGAATCAATTTATAAATTTAATAAACAATTTAATTCTTGAAAAAAATTATGATAAAATTTCTGAAATCTTTCAAGATTCTAAAAATATTGAATTATTAAATGATAATATTTTCGATATTGTTCCAATTTGTGTGAAACACTTAACTGATTCAAATTATAACAAAGATTTACCACTTTATATTTTTGCAGAAAATTTATTAAAATCTATCGCTCAATATGCAGGTGCGGAAGAAATTTTATTTGAATTATTGGAAATAATTGAAACTACAAAATCTGATAATACATTGACCAGTACTTTAAAAGCTTTACAAATATGCTTGCAAC
Source organism: Empis stercorea (assembly GCA_949752835.1). Taxonomy (NCBI): domain Eukaryota; kingdom Metazoa; phylum Arthropoda; class Insecta; order Diptera; family Empididae; genus Empis; species Empis stercorea. The sequence goes on from OX457088.1 coordinate 26,838,550, forward strand.
GACAAAAAGATAAACGACCACGTGCTCTAGAATGGGCGCTAAATTCAATTATAAATTTTATAAATGATTTGCCAATACCGAATTATTTAACTAAAGGATATGATGTTAAACAAGAACGTTTATTGGAACAAAATGATCAAATCTATAGAATTTTAACAAATTACATTACACTTACACTCTTTTATGAACCACTATATAAAGATTTAATTGATTTGGATAAAATATCTGAAACTTGTACCAGAAATCAACTTACACGAAAAGATATTCTTATATGTTTTATTTTACAATTACTTGGTAAACCACTTGCTCTTCTAGATTTATCAACAAAAAAGTCTAAAACAAATACATATTCATTGCAATGCGCAACTACATTTACTAGTCATGTATCGACATTATTAGGTGATCCATATAATTTATTACATTATGTTCAATTAAGAAGCAATTTGCCAAATAAATTACCATCCGATGAAATAAATACAGATGACTATTTTATGATTGATGAAAAATGTCCATTATTATCTATTGGAATTTATTATTATATGGTAATATGTGAAGAAATAACAATTGAAAATGTACCGAAATTATATAATCCAATGTATATATTTGAATCATGTTTATATTTAATAATTGAGTTATTAAGTTGTGAAGAACCTAATATTCAATACAAAGGAATACTTTTAGGCCATAAAATTGTAAAAAATATTGAAAGTGTTTCTTTAACAGTCAATTCTTTACAATTAAAGGTGCATTTAAATTTTTATACATCTTTAATAAAGATCATAATATTTTCAAATTCTGAACGATTAAGAAAATCTGGAATGTTATTATTTCAAAATTATTTTAATCAATTTGATGATGATGGAAAATTTCAATTACTTAAAAAATTAATTAAAACTACAAAACACAATGGACTTTTAGGATATCTAATGGTATCATATAAAAATTTAATTGATAAGCAATTAAAAAATACAGAAAATAAATTATCAGAAAATTTTTGTGGCCAAGAATTTAAGAAAATGTTATTGAATTTTATATGTAAATTAAATAATAATATTGAAACTGATTTAATGGAAAATTATGATCAAATCATATCAGCATTAAATATTATTCGTTATTTTGTAATTGGTGATAAAGGAAATCGAACAGGATTTTGGGATATATTAGGTGAAATTAAAAAAGTATTTTTGGAACCCTTAAGATTAACTATATATGTAACGCGAAACAATTTTAAAGCTGAAGAATGTCGTATTAAAGAGGGAAAAATATACAAAAATGAACAAATCATACAATTATCTTTATTAAGTGGTGAGAATTTACCAAATTTTACAAATGAACAAAGATTAAAAATGATTTCATGTGCTTTTATTAATTTCGATTTAATGGAAAGTCTATTAGCACGGGTTAACGAATGTATTGATACTACACATAAAATATGAATAAAGAATCAAAGAAATATATTTGTTTTGTTTTAATTTGTTTTTGAAATAAGCTTTTTATAATATTTTTTAATAGAGATAAATTTCGTAGATTTAATTTTCAATTATTTAATTCATATAAAATTTTTTAGCTTTCCATGGCTATTTACAGCCTACAAGTTCTGCTATTCTTATAATGAGTAATAAATTTTCAAGATATTTGAATACCAATATTCATAATCAATCCGTATCTATGAATACAAATGTATTATATTTTTACCACCGGCATCCTAATAATCGTCATAATTATAGTACTAAAATAGAAGATCCTGATGAGTTTCGTGCTCGTGAAGAGAAAAAAGAAGAAGAATTTTCAAAACAAAATGTAGAATCATTTGATAATACCCAAACTAAAGAAGATGAAGAAAATGAAGTTAAACTAAATTTAATTCGTATAAAAATATTGGAAGCATCAATGTCATTTGTTGAAACATATGGATGGTCACGTAATGCCATAATTCGTGGAGCAGAACAAGTTGGTTATCCAAGTGTTGTACATGGTATTTTTCCAGATGGTGGTATTGAATTGATAAGATATTTTTATGCTAAATGTAATCAAGATTTAGTTGATGTATTAATTAGAGAAACGAATAATGGTGAGGGACAAGTACAAGATCCAATCGAATTTTTAATCAAATCTATTAAAATTCGATTACAAATGATTGAACCGTATATTAATCAATGGCCAGAAGCATTGGCAAAAATGGCTTTACCAAATAATGCACCAAAGTCATTAGCACAATTGTTAACATTAATAGATGATATTTGTTATTTTGGAGGTGATAAATCTGTAGATGTAAGTATCTATTTCTTTATTTATTATTTTTGAAATACCTATATAATATGTATTAATTTTGTTTTGAATTTAGTTTGGATGGTATACAAGGCGAATTGGTTTAGCAACAATTTATAAAATGACTGAGCTATATATGTTACAAGATAAATCAGTTAATCATGAAGCAACATGGGAATTTTTAAGAAATCGAATGATTGATGGAACTCAATTACAGGAATTTGTTGGTACATTCGCTGGTGATGATAGTAATCCAAATCCTCGCAGTAAAAAACAACTTGCAGCAGTCTTTAAGACAGTATGAAACGTTTAAGTCGATTCAACATATTTTTTAAATTATTTTATTTTAGGCTCGAAATATGTTAGGACTTAGCTATGATAGGCGATAATTTTGAATAACCGTAATTATACAAAATATAAATACATAGCTATGCAAAATGGTTTTTCTTTTCGTACAAACAAAAAAGATGCTTTGAATTAATTGTCTTAGAAATGTGATATGAAAATATGTTTGGAATTTGAAAATTAGTTAATTTTTTTTTTAAGTTATTTTTATGTTATATTAAAGAAAATTAATATTAAATTAAAAACAAAATAAATATATATTTGTGTAATTTTTAATTAGATGAATATTCGAGTTCCTGCTTCCAGAACCAGGAATTGAATATACAGTTACCTTGTTTCCATGACGAGTTGAACTCGAGTTCAACTCGAGTTGAGTTGAGTTTTCGTTAAATCCATTTCAACTCCACGAAACTAGTGGGATTGAGTTGAGTTATGTCATTGTATTAGTAAATTGACATTTTATATCTTTGTATGTGTAAATGAACAGAAAATTATTATTTTTTTAATAATAATGGCGTCAGGAAGACTTTTTTGGAGTGACGATGAAGTAAAAATTTTAATATCAGTAATGGAGGAGAAAAATAAATTAAAATTAATGACATAAATTTAATTATTATGAAATAAAAAAACCTGTTTTATATCGTGTTGCCAGAACTGTCAGTTCAACTCAACTCAACTCGAGTTTTTGCATGGAAACGACTGGGGTTGAAATTTGAATTTTTTCAACTGAACGATAACTCAACTCAACTCAACTCAACTCCGTGCATGGAAACATGGTAAGTGATTGATTCTCTGTGTGGCGATCTACTCTAATAATCACCCTTATTACCGTACTCGCTTCGCCAGTCGATACGCGACGACTCTCATGAATTGGTACTCGCTTTTTCTCTCGCTGCCGAAATAATTATCGACTGGGCGAATAACCGAAAAAAATAGAATTTTTGGAAAAACCTTAATTTAAAAATAAATTTAGGTATAATTTTAAATTTCCTTTTAATGACGTGGTTTTTTTATTAATTAGAATGTATCAAGAAATTTCTCCTTTGGAATTACCGGAAAAAAAAGAATTAAAATTGATTGTATAGATTACATAAACTTTTTATAAATAAATTCTATTTTTTTTTTTCGGGTATTTCCAAAGTTTTAATTTTCTTAATAAATTTTCTAATTCCTAATAAACCGCGTCATCAAAATTAAATTTGTTTTATCTCACAAAAATCTTTAAAAAATCCAGAATCACCTCTATGATTTGAAATACACACTAAAGATGAATATTTTTTTTATAGAATTTAGCAATATTATTTTGTAAAATATGGATTTTTAATTTTTGGCTGTGAAGCATTTAAATTTTTGTATTAAATATTAATTTTTTTTTTTGTGGTTTTGGTTGTTAGAATTCCAAATCCGGATTTGGAATTCAAATTGGCCTGAGGATCTCTCCTATATCGCCAGTAACTAGTTTCTTTAATTATTATTTTTTGGAGTACCATCAACCACGTGCCATAGATAATGAGTAGTAGTGTAAATATTTATTGCTGCTGAGTAGTAGTGTAAATATTAATTGCTAATTTGAAAAAAGAATTCGAATAAATAGACAAACTGTCAAATAAATTTCCAAATTATAAAAAAATGACTGTGCTGCCAATACAGAAAAAAAAATATACGCGTCCTGCCGTGTTTCTCAATTGAGAGTCGCCTAAAAGCGAAGCGAGTACCATCATACCAAAAATAATCTCAATCGAATCGACTGGCGTATCGACTGGCGAAGCGACTATGGTAATAAGGGTGAATATTGGTATTTTGGTTGTTTTTTGTATCCGTTAATTCAATATTAGCTGAGTTTTTTTATTCCTACTCTGTACTACTCGATATAAAAGGAATAAAAAAACGATGTAGTGTAAGGGGAAAATATGATATAGAAATAATTGATTGAATAATTGATTGAAAAAAAACAAATTTTCAATATTCAAATATACGAAATGAAGTATCTTCTTGTCAAATTTATATTTCCCATATTAAAATTTAATAATTTCCCATTAATTTCCCTTAACTCTACATTTTGTACTGGATAATTATGTAGAGTAGCTACAATAACAACCATACAGATACTCTACTCTTATAGTACAGAGTAGGAATAAAAAAACTCAGCTAATAATAATTATTTACTTTTTTCAAAATTATATTTTAAAAAATCTCGCTTTCGGTGTACATTACAAATTCGTATATGGAATTCAACATTCATAAAATTAACATATTTTTTGGTAAAGTTTTGTACCAGATTTTGCTTTCTAGTATATTTCATTACATTGATTTTTTTGGTTATTGGGTTAGAGACGCTGAGAACTCTGTACTGAACGAACGATAGCTGTCAAAAATTATATACATATTTTTTGTGCACTCCGTATTTCATTAATATTTATTATACAAAATTAATTTAATTAATAAACTTATAGTATTAAATATAATATTAAATAAAATTTCACTATTAAAGTGCATTTATTCCTCGACTACAGTCTGAGTTAATAGTATTGCAGCAAATCTAATTTTTATTTTACGATAGTGTGATTTCCATAGTATCGCTTAGCTTAGCAATGGCGTCATTAGCCGGTGTGTTTTCATCAAATTTACAAGAGAAAATAGCTACTGCAAAGATATTAGTTGTTGGCGCTGGTGGAATTGGATGTGAGATTTTAAAGAATTTAGTCCTCTCGGGATTTTCGAATATTGAAATTGTAAGTACTTAATACCAAAAACAAGCAACTATTTCAAAATAAAAAAAAACATGTAATAAACTATTTATATTTATTTTCAGATTGATTTGGATACAATTGATGTAAGTAATTTAAATCGACAGTTTCTATTTCACAAAGAACACGTTGGTAAATCAAAATCTGAAGTAGCAAGAGAGAGTGCGCTTAGCTTTAATCCTAATGTAAATATTAAAGCTTACCACGACAGTATCACATCGTAAGATCTTATATATAACAGTTAATAATTAATTATTTAGAAAATAAATTTGATTTTTTTTTTTTAATTTTAACAGAACAAATTATGGCGTGAATTTTTTTCAAAAATTTAATATTGTATTAAATGCTTTAGATAATCGCCAAGCACGTAATCATGTTAACCGAATGTGTTTAAATGCTGATATACCATTAATTGAAAGTGGTACTGCTGGTTATAATGGTCAAGTTGAATTAATAAAAAAGGGTTTAACGCAGTGTTATGAATGTACACCAAAAGCAGCACAAAAATCTTATCCTGGATGTACAATACGTAATACACCATCTGAACCAATACATTGTATTGTTTGGGCCAAACATTTGTTCAAGTATATTTAGATAACTTTTTTTTTAAATTTCTTGTATTTCATAAGTAATTTTTTGTTTATTTTAGTCAACTTTTTGGTGAAACAAATGATGATGAAGATGTTTCACCAGATACGGCTGATCCAGAAGCGTCTGGTGAAGCTGGAGCAGATGCTTTGACAAAAAAATCAAATGAACAAGGTAATGTTGAACGAATTAATACACGTCAATGGGCTCAAAGTGTCCATTTTGAACCAGAAAAAATATTTAATAAACTTTTCTTTGATGATATTAAATATTTATTAAGTATGTCTAATTTATGGAAGAATCGTACACCACCTCAACCAATTAAATGGAATGATTTTTTTACATTTGATATACCTGGAATTAAAGCATCTGAAAATTTATCATCTGGTCTTCCAGATCAAAAAATATGGAGTTTATCTGAATGTGCAAAAGTATTTTCAGATAGTATAAATAATTTAAAAATAAATTACGAAAAATTATTAGAAAATGATCATTTAGTTTGGGATAAAGATGATAAATATTCAATGGATTTTGTAGCATCGTGTGCGAATATTAGAGCTAAAATTTTCAACATCGTACAAAAAAGTCGTTTTGATATTAAATCAATGGCTGGTAATATAATTCCAGCAATTGCTACAACAAATGCAATTACAGCTGGTGTTGTTGTTATGCATGCTTTTAAAATATTGCAAAATGATTATGATAAATGCAAATCAGTTTATATGCGACTTCGACCAAATGCAAGAAATCAACTTTTGGTACCAGAAAAATGTAAGTCTATTAAAAATATTATATTCCGCATTCATTAAGGTGATCAATAGAATATAATAACATTCAATTAAATGTGTATTATTTTCAGTTTTAAATCCTCCAAATCCAAAATGTTATGTTTGCTCATCAAAACCAACTGTTTATTTAAAAGTGGATACAAATAAACTTACTGTTAAAGAATTGAAAGATGATGTTCTAATAAAAGCATTAAATATGGTTGAACCAGATGTAACACTCGATTCAAAAGGTGTTATTGTAATATCATCTGAAGAAGGTGAAACTGATTGTAATAATGAGAAAAAATTAAATGAATTGGATATTTGTGATGGAGCTATACTAAAAGTTGATGACTTTTTTCAACAATATGAATTAAGTATTATTGTCACACATTCTGATGCTGAATATGATAAACCATTATTTGAAGTTATTGCTGATCCAGATTTATTAAAACCACAAGAAAAAACTGCAGATAATATGGATAAATCGGAATCAACAAATGGTAATAGTTGTGTTATAAAAGAAAATGATATAACAGATGATACAAATGATTGTGAAATAATTGAAGAAAAAAGACCTCGAATAAGTGACGAAATTGAATTGGATACCGGTGCTGGTACAAGTAGTAGTAGTGGAACTAGCAGTAGTAATAATAGTGCTAATGTATCATCATCAAGTAGTAAAGATATGGAAATTGCAAATGTCGATTTAGATTCGAGCAGTGATGATGATGTTGTAGAAATACATTCAAGTCCGGCTCCTATAAAAAGGAAACCAATTGAAGATGTTGAAGGACCATCTAGTTCCAAACGAGCTAAAATTGATAATGAAGAACATGACGATGATCTCATAATACTTGATGATGATTAAAGAGATTATTAATTAAAAAATGCTTTTTTCAGTATATATATATATATATCAAACCTTAAATATTATGAATAAAAAATTTATTTTATGGTAAATTTATAAAATATTTTTCGTTAATCTTTTTTTTTACATTGCAAAATATTAAATTGATTTAATTCTTCTCTTTATACGTTATAATTCCCTTTTCTATTAAATCTGGTATTTCAACAGCTAGCCAAGGTGCCAGCTGAAAAAAAATTACTTAGTATAATTTTCCATTAAAAAAAATCATTAATTAATTTACTCCTAGAGCCATGGCATGAGAAATACCAAATTTAGGTACATTTCTAGCCCATAACGGTTTAAAATGGTCAGTTAAACATATTTTACCGCCACGATACATTTTAGCTGTTTTTCCATCTAATTCTGGCAAAGCAATTTCAGGTGCTGTAGTTGGGTATGCAACTGGAATCTATACAACGATATAATTTAAAATCAAGTACATGATATATGTATTTGTTTGATTTTAAAATTAAGTACAAGACAAGGTACATCTAAATAAACTTACGTCAAATTCAACATCGAATTCATATTTTAAGAGATTATGCATATACCAGCATTTTCCAAACCATTTAGTACCTTCTTTATTTGATTCCAATCTAAACCAATCTGTCCCTGAATCTTTATTATTTTGGACGTACTGTCAAGAAAAAACAAGTTTACAGCAGTTTTAATTTCTAATATATTTATACCTTTATTAATGATTGGTATTCTTCCTTGAGTCTTTGAACCCAGATTTCTTTCTCTCTTGGCCCTGCTCTAGTTTCCAATAATGGAATTTTACTCAAGGTATTCCTTGTACCTTCATCTACCATTTTTTATTATTCTTCCAAAAACACCTGTAGCTCAACAATTAACATTAAAGATTAAACAAAATATTTCTAATTTCTATTTCGTTTTTGACACCAAATTGTTGACACGTTGATTTTCTAATTAAACAAACTATAGATGGCGTTAACTTATCAAATTTGGCCATCAGCTGACAGCATCCCCAGTAACCAGAAACGTATTGTCACATTTTTTTGTCGATTTTTTGACATTTTTGTTGAACATTTTTTTTTCTGTTTTTTTTTTTTTTTTGTAAAAATAAAATGTGACAAAGAAAAAGAAATTCTACGCGTTGATTTAGGGACTCAAGTTAGAAGGAATAAGATTCGGAAAACCTTACGTTTCCGTTAATTTAGTGTATACAATTTATGTGTACGGTTCGTAAACGTTGCATTTTCGTTCACAAATCTTCGTAACTTTATAGGCGTTTGTAAGCTTAACTTCCATTATACTGCAACCTGCAACTACAATCAACGGTTTCGTTTCGCAGGCTACAAAAGAGTGTCCACAATGAAATTGTAGACAGCATTTTTTGACATTGTTTTGTTTACAAATTTCTTATGACAGATATTGAAAATATTAGTAATTTTTCGAAATCGAAGGCTTAAATTATTGTTTAATTTAATATTTAGTTGAACAAATATACTTTTTACTTTTTTCACGTTCAAAGTTTTGGATTGTTTGTTGTTCGAATTTGACACTTCAATGCGAAGAAAGCGAAAAAAGTTAAAAGTTAGTATAGGTTCACACCGGACTTTGTTTTGTTAAAATTAACAAAACTATTTTGACATCTCACACGGATAGTATAAAATCATACTACTACATAAAAGTTATTGTGTATAAACACAAAATTTTTTAACGCACACTATAAAATTAACAAAGTTTTAACCAACGATATAGAAGATATATGGATAGGGCATAAATATAAAAATTTGAAGCCACGCCGGGTATAGTTGTCTCTTTTTTTGCTAGCCGAATTGTCAAAATATAAAAATGAGAAATTAGGGGCGGATTAGGTTTTTTTTAATTCGGGCATCAATTTTTAAGGAGATAATTTTTTTTTTTTTTTGAAAAATACAAGTAAAGATCATCCTAAGGTATATTTTAGGTCGCGCAACGATAATTATACAAATGGAAAGTAAAATAGAGTAATTTTGTGTAGCTTTTTAATATTTTTAATTTATATTGAGACTCCTAAAATTAAAAAAATAAGCCAGCCCTGTAAATCTAAAATCAGCTGTTATAATATTTTTCATATTATTAATTTGACACTTCGGCGAGCAAAAGGAAAGAGAACTACCAAAATCGTGGCTTCATAAACAATTTTTCAATATATTAAAATTTTAATGAGTTAAAAAGAGAGGGAACATTTATGCCACTTCCATATATTTCTTATTCGTAGGTTTTAACAATGAAAAGTTGTCGAGCATACATATTTTGCTTTGTTATTAGTACCATTTACACGATCAAATAAAATCAATATTTTATTTGAATGACTCATCCATCAAATAAATTTGAACTAGTAAATGGTCCATCCAATATCCTATCAAATAAAATCTCAAATTAAAATATATTTTGTTTATTTCAAATAAATTTGTCAAATATGATGTCACGTCAAATAGATTTGATCGTGTAAATGCTTTTCGATTTTATTTAACAAATATATCATTCTATTTTAGAATTCCGAACAGTCAACATGTGCGATTTCAGACAAATAAACAAAGAATTTATACGGGAGTTTATAATTATATATAAACAATATGAGTAAAATTGTATTTTCACAGATTTTTCATCAAATAAAATTTTGATTTTATTTCATAGTGTAAATGCAAAATGTTTGACAGCTTCATTTGACAGCTTTTTTCATCAAATAAAATTTTGATTTTATTTGATCGTGTAAATGGTACTATTTACAATGTTTTTGTATACCAACCCTGCAAAAAATGAATTTCCCAAGGGAAATTTTATACCAGCGAATATTTTTGACAAATATTTTGAAGTATGATATCATATGCCCTTTAAGAAAAATAAGCGAATTCGCTTTTGGCGAACCGTATACGAACTAGATAAGTAACGCCTTTTTAAAATAAACTTTATAATTTCATAACAAAAATAAACAGGAGTGACGAAGGTTGTGTCTTATAATAGTATTTTGTTAAATATTGTGTTTTATATAATAAATTAAGTAATAAAATTTAAAAAAATTAAATCAGTGGTGAAATAATTATTTATTGTTAAAAATTATATTTTTTATATGAAATAAATGCTAAAAAAATAACTTTTCAGTATTTTTATTTCTAGAAATAAAATCAGTTCGTAAACGAACCGAATTTGGCGGTTCCAAAACGAATCGTTGCGGCGTTTCGTAAACGAACCGATTTTGGCGAACTCTTGGCGTTACGTTTTTTTTTCTACTGTTCTTATTCTAACATTTACGTTTCCGGTTCGCTTACGAACTGCCAAGGCGGTTCGTAAACGAACTCATATATGAAGAAAAGACTTCGCCGGCGGTTCGTTTACGGTTCGCTGTTCTTAAAGGGATACCATTAAAGTACTTTCACATTATCAGATTTTTCAGACGACTAGTCGTATGAAAAATCGTATGGAAAATCGTACGCAAAAGTTTTTTTGCCTTCACACTATCAGACAAAAATATCAAAAATTTGTGGAAACTTAACCTCACATTTGGTACTATTTACTTATAATTTACTTAAATTATAATTCAAATGCAAGTGAATCCTCTATAGTCTATATAAAACTTCGTATTTAAATTTACTTTTAATTATGTATATTCATTACAGTGAATGAACGCACTGGAATTTTTGTCCATTTTTATTATTTAACATATTAATTTTAATTAAAAAACACAAAACTTACTATTTTTTATTATATTAAAACACAATAAAAGTAAACAACACTTCACTCGGCGTTTACTTTGTTATAAAATTATTTATATGTATAACGTATAATATGAAATGTCAAAAAAAATATTTCCTTTTCAAACTATCAGATCGCTATGAACGAAACAGAAGTGGAACGGTGGCGAACCGCTTTTCTCGTGGTTGAAAAATATGAAAGTTTAATAAAAAGGCGTTACATATCCGGTTCGTAAACAGTTCGCCAAAAGCGAATTCCCTTATTTTTCTTAAAGGGATGTGACAAATTTTTTTCACATTTTTTCTACGAATAAGAAATATATGGCAGGAGCTACGAATAAGAAATATATGGAAGGAGCATAAATGTTCCCTCTCTTTTTAACACATTAACATTTTAATGTATTGAAAAATTTGTTTATGAAGCCACGATTTCGATAGTTCTCTTTCTTTTCAGCAACGAACTGTCAAAATTAATAAATAGCAAATAAGAGCCGGACTAGGTTTTTTTTAATTCGGGCAGCAATTTTTAAGGAGAGAAAATTTATTTTTTTTGAAAAATACATGTAAAGATCATCCTAAGGAATATTTTAGTTCGCTTCGCACATTGATAATTATACAAATTTAAAGTAAAATAGAGTAATTTTGTTAGCTAGTTAATATTTTTAATTTATATTGAGACTCTTAAAATTAAAAAAATAAGCCAGCCCTGTAAATCTAAAATCAGCTGTTATAATATTTTTCATATTATTAGTTCGGTGGTGAAAAGAAAGAGAACTATCGAAATCGTGGCTTCATAAACAAATTTTTCAATAAATTAAAATGTTAATGTGTTAAAAAGAGAGGGAACATATTATGCTCCTTCCATATATTTCTTATTCGTAGCATTTTTTTGTATTTTTCTTTGACGTTGACGGGGTTCAGTCAGTCAGAATCAGAAACACGTCACGGAAAAACAACAGGGCACGTGTTCAGCTTTAGTATATAGAAAAGTATACTATACTATACATTACATACCCCCACTGGATTGTTCGGTTCGTGGTTTCAACAGAAGTTGGAATAGAGCGTATTTATATTTATTATTTAAATTAAAAAAATTATAGTGTGTAGTGCATGTGCACTTATGCTATACCTATGCATCACGTATTGTAATTTAAAAATAAATATTAAAAATGGCAATGTTAGCAGAACCTCGACGTTTTCGTAAAAAATTTAATTTAGTTCCTCGAGGAAAACCACTTTTTGATGGTAAATATGAAAGATTTTGGAACTACACAAGGAAAATTTAATGGTTTTGTTTAATTTTAGATGAAAATCGTTTTGGTACAAAAATGTTAGAGAGAATGGGTTGGACTAAAGGAAAGGGCTTAGGAGCTCGTGAAGATGGTTCTCAAGAATTTGTACGTATTCGTTATAAAAACGATTCAAATGGTATTGGTTATGAGGATCGGAATGATCAGTGGACAGAACATGAAAAACAATTTAATGGTCTTTTAAGTTCTTTACATAATTCTGAAGAGAATTCAGAAGCTGACGATGAAGAAAAAATAGAAAGAGTAGGTTTCGGATATGAGCAAAAAAAAAAAAATAAAGATAATAAAAATGTGAAAGATAAAATTAGTGGAGAATCCTTAGAAGAAAAATCTAAAAATTCAAAGGCTAGAGTTCATTATAAGAAGTTCACTAAAGGGAAAGACTTATCACAATATAGTGAAAAAGATTTAGCTAATATTTTTGGTAAAAAAGCTGAAGAGAATACAAATTTTCAAACATTTGAACCAATTGTTGTTGAAAATATAGGGAAAGATATTAACGGTGAAGAAAATACAGATGATAACAAAAAGTTTGGCATAACAACTATTAATACGGGAACATCGGTTAGTGATTATTTTAAACAAAAAATGGAAGAGATGAAAAGCAAACGAAAACTTGGTATTTCACAGAATGTTGATTCATTAGTAAAATTTGTATATGAACCGATAAATAAGCAACCAAATATTGAGGAGTTTGAAAATTCAGACTTTGTGGACGCTAAAGAAATATGTAAAAAGAAAAAACAAAAAAATACTGATATTATACATGCGCTTTCACAAAATACATTAGCAAACATGGAAGAATTTTCCAAAAAGGAATCAAAAAAGGAAAATAGAAAATTTGAAATTTCTGATAATAGAAAACTTTCATTGGGAAATTCACAGGAGCCTATATCAGAAAAATTAAAACAAAATCCCACAGAAAAATCAAAAAAGATAAGAGAAAATTTAGAAATTTCTAATGAAAATTTGAAGGAACCAATGTGTGAGGAAATGGAACAAATTCCTAAAAAAAAATCAAAAAGGAAAAAACGTAAATTAGAAATCTCTGATAATGGAAAACTGCCATTAGATAATTTTGAGGAACCTATGTCAACGGAACTGGAACAAATTAGTAAAGAAAAATCAAAAAATAAAAGAGCAAAATTAGAAATTGCTGATAATGTAAAACTACCATTTGAAAATTTAATGGAACCTATATCAGAAGAACTTGAACAAATCGCTAAAGAAAAATCAAAAAAGAAAAGAGGAAATTTAGAAATTTCTGAAAATAAAGAAAAATTACAATTTGAAAATTTTCATGAACCTATGTCAACGGAACTGGAACAAATTTCCACAGAAAAATCCAAAAAGAAAAAACGGAAATTAGATATCTCTGATAATGGAAAACTGCCATTAGATAATTTTCAGGAACCTATGTCAATGAAAACGGAACAAATTAGTAAAGAAAAATCAAAAAAGAAAAGAGAAAAATTAAAAATAGCTGATAGTGGAAAGCTGCCATTTGAAAATTTAAAGGAACTTATATCAGAAGAACTGGAACAATTTTCAATAGAAAAATCCAAAAAGAAAAAATGGAAATTAGTTACTTCTGATAATAATGAAACACTATCATTTGAAAATTTGAAGGAACCTATTTCAGAAGAACTGGCACAAATTTCCACAGACAAATTAGGAATTTCTTATAATGGAGAACATCAAGTAGAAAATTTGCAGATATCTATTTCGGAAGAGCTGGAACAAAGGCCAACAGAAAAATTAGTTATGGATAATGAAGGACTAAAAACAAATTGTTTATCCAATTTGGAACATATTTCTCAAGAAAATAAATTAGTAGAAATTACTAATCCAAATGAACATGGAAATTCTGTTTACACAATTTCTGAATATTGTGCTGAAAAATTTCGTCATACAAATTTACATGGTTTTAAAAATTCAAATCTTTTGGACATAGTTGGCTATGGATTAGATAAACAAAAAATGAAATTGGATATTGTACATTTGAGAGCTGATACGGAAAATATACAAAAATTATATACTAAATATGCAGATCTATCATTAACTGATAAATATCATTTAAATATGATAACGCCTCTAGCAAAGCATTATAAAAAAGTAAACAAAGCTAAAAAAAATAAAAAGAAAATACCGAAAATAAATATTAAAAGGTTTAAAAATAGATCAATTTTTACAACTATTTAATATAAGAAATAATTATTATAACATTTTTACAAATAAAAAATTTAATAATTTAATTAGTCTTATAAAATTTTTAGTTTCAAATGATAAGAAATGATATTTATAAACAGAAATATTTTATTTAAAAAACAAAACCAACATTTTAAATACTAGATCTGCGAGCCCGGATATAACTTATTTATGTAAATATTAGCAAACCCCTTAATTTCGAAAGAAAACTTAATATGACATTAGAAAGTGTCAAAAAATTTGTTTGTAAACTTCCAATCTAGAAATAAAAATAAAAGAAATAACTATCTTAATTTTTTTTAAATAAATATGCTAGGAATTGGGGTTTTTGGAACTGGTCACGTAGTTAGTGGTAAGAAAATAAATTTGTCCAATCCAATCATATTTTAATGCTTCTTATATTATTTAAATTTATTTAGTTTTGGTGCCATTACTACGTGAAAAAGGTTTTGAAATAAAGGCAATTTGGGGCCGTACAATTTTAGCAGCCGAAAATGCAGCAAAAGAAATGAAAATATCATTTTTCACAAATAAAATTGATGATGTACTACTTCGGAAAGATGTTGATTTAGTTTTTATTATTTGTCCACCAAATTTACATTCAGAAATTTCAGTAAAAGCATTAGGTATTGGTAAACATGTTGTATGTGATAAACCAATGGGTCTTGGTCAAGCTGATGCACTTAAAATGGTACGAGCTGCACAATATTATCCGGCATTGATATCATTAGTAAATCACTCATTAAGATTTCTACCAGCATTTACACATATGAAACGAGCTCTTATAGATGAAATAATTGGTCCAGTGTCATTAGTTGATATACGTGTGCAAATGGAATCTATGATACATGAAAAATTTGATTGGATGTGTGATGCATCAATGGGGGGCGGTGCATTAAATTTAATTGGTAGTCATGTTATTGATTTGGTAACGTTTTTATTAGGTAAACGTGCTATTCGTGTACATGGTTTGGTACGAACTTACACCAAAACTACACCACAAGTTAATGGAATACGACAAATTTCAGCGCCAGATTTTTGTACTTTCCAAATGGAATTAGATGGTGGTGCACTGGTAACAGCTTCTCTACACAGTCATACAATTTCTACAAAAACCTTTGTCCAGGAAATTTTAGTTTGTGGACGTGATGGACATTTAATGGTAAGGGGTGGTGACTTATTTGTATTACGTGCTAAAGCTTGTAATAATAATGGTAAAGAGGAAGCAATTTATGTTGATGTTCAGGATTTACATTTTACAGCATCAGATAGTCTATTACCAAAACCGTATGTTAAAGGTTTGTGTAAAATGATTGGTGCATTAAAAGAGTCATTTTCAAAAGAAGGTACTTGGGTAAAAGAACCAGTACAAGCTGCTGCTACATTTGAAGATGGATTATATGTACAAGCTGTTTTAGACGCAATACGAAAATCAAGTGAAACTAGATCTTGGACTAGAGTTGAAATTACAACTGAATCACCAACTAATCACGAACAAATTATGAGATTCGCTCGAATGTCAGCTATGTAAAGTAAAGATAGTATTGTTTTTTATAATATGGCACAATTAATGAGATTAATGATAATGAAGTATTTTTTTTACATACCATACAATGTATATTAGCAGTTAATTTATTTTCGTTCATATTAAATATTTATTGAGAATTCAAAGCATTTTTCTCGTTTATTTATATATGAAATTGTAGTATCAATAACTTAATTTGTAATATCTATTTAAATAAGGAATAAAAGATTGTTTATATATAAAACCAAATTTTTAATACTGTATAACACATTCTGTAACAGTTTTTAAATTAATTAAATTCATTTATGGTATACGTTGAAATATTCAATCGAGATTATGTAATTAACTTGTAACATTATTAAAAAAAAAATTAAAAATTACTGATTTAGTTTCATAGTTAAAATATCTAAAATTTTCGAATGCTCACCACTCGGACGCTGACGTTTATTTAATATTTTATGACATTTTTCGAATTGACCATTTAGAGCACAACTACAAAATAAATAAACATTATTTAAAAAAAAAAAATTGAAATAAAAAACCGTTTGATATATTTACATGAAAGAAGCTCCTTCAAAGTGTCCATTCATTTCTAAATATCCAATCCATTTATCTAAAATATATGCTAGAATTGGATCATCTTGTTCACGATATAATTTTCCAATTATCCAAGCTTCACGGAAATAATTTCCATTTATAAATATATTTATAACTTCTTTGATATCATGGCATGCCAATAAATAAGTAGAAGCTTGAAGAATTAATTCAATTTCTATTAATTGATTAGCATAAGCTAAACAACATTTTTTCCAGAATCTAATATTATTATTTTGAAAGAAAAGATTAATTAAAATACATATATATGTATAATCAATCAACAATTAAAATTACTCATAAGATATGGTTGGTGCTAACGATATATGCCATTCATTTAATTTTTTATTTTGAATACATTTTAATATTTCTTCTTTTAAATCGCCTTTAATTTGTGGAATTAAAATATTTGCAATTGATTTTGTACCAGATGAATGATGATTTCGAACTAAAATTAATTATAATTTAGCATGTATTTAAAAAATAATCATAAGTAATTTACGTTCTTCATCTAATAATTCTCTAACATCATTTTTAGTACCAAAAAGTTTCTTTGATAAAAGTTGTTTTGGTGAAATTTGAATATCAATTTCATCATTTGACTCTTGGAGAACTTTCATAAGATTTTCGAGTGAATCTTTATTTGATTCTTTAGCAGTCAAATGTAACATTGTAGCATGATTCTATACAAGAAACTAATATTATTTGAATATTATTAAAGAAAGAAGAAATTACCTTTAAAAAAAGTGCTCCGCATCCAGATGATTCTTCTTCATTTTTATTTTTTATATCTAATTGTTCCAATAAATTGATAATTTCCTTAGATTCTGATTCCTCAGTTGTACTTATATTGTGATTTTTTATATTGCCTATACGTCTTTTATTTCGTCTTCTTTCTTTTGTACTACTTAATCCACCAGAATTTATCATTTTTGTTGCCCATTGAACATCTGATAATGGTTTATCTTTGTTACGTTTTGTTACTGTTCTCGAGAATTCGCCTTTTTTCTCAGTCCGCATATCAAACATTTCTATAGATGTAGCTTTACCAGCACAAATAACAATATTTTCTTCAATTGGTGAGAATAATCCACATAACATTGGACAATTGAATTGTTTCAAGAAAATATGTTTATCAGAAGTCTGACCAATATCCCAAATTCGTACGGCACCATCAAATCCACATGTTAGTAAAATATTCTCATTTCGATTACTCCATTTGACACTTGCATTACCTGATGTATTATCACCCATTATTAATGTTCTTTCTAGAGTTAAAATTCCATCTTTTGTCAGACATAATATCCAAACTTTATTAGTAAGAGAAACTACAGCACAATGTGTTAAACGTATTGGACTCCAATTTATTTCGCTTATATATTTTGTTGATAATATATGACTAGCGGAAAATTCATATTTTATTGGTTCATTAGATATTCGTTTATATAATTCCAAATTTCCAGTTTGTTTTCCAACTAATAAAAAATTATTGCGTACAGATATAGCTGTTGCATCAGTAATATTTTCAAGTATATAAGGATCTAAACAAACAAAAAATATGTTTTAATTTTTAATTTAAAAATATAATAAAATATATCCAATGTTCTTAACCTTTTTTCTTTTTATTGCCATCATATATAGCAATTTTTTTATTACCGCATGCATATATATTTTCTCCTTCCCATTGTATTGAATATATTGGTTTACCCGAAAAAGGATTCATTATAAATGGAACATTTGATGGTTTATCGGTATCTATTATACCAACCTATAAATATAGTATTTACTTAAAATCATATATGTACATATATCATATTAGTCAATTTTATTACTCTGCCTTCCATTGTGGCAAAAGCCAATAATGAATCTGTTGCACTCCAAGCTAATGACATTACTGCTGAATCAATTTTATTTGTACAATTTTCAATTAATATATTAGCACCAGAAATATTAGAAACATTTAAAATTCCAATCCGACGATCGGCACATGCAAATGCAATTCTATAATTTAATCAAAAATTTTTTAATCAAAAATTTAATAATTTTTTTTAATATATAAATTAAATATATGTATATACTTATTCATATCGTCAGGTCGCTCTTTAATCGCAGAAATATTCGTTGAAGCACATGAATACTTTGCTAAAATTTTATTTTCTTTAATATCTTCACAAGTTATTTCACGATAAAATGATATTGTCCAAATTATTTCTGAATTTGTTAATTTACAAAGTGATACGACACCACGATGTGGAAAAACTCTTTTATCTTGTTTAAATTCTAATTTCTTTTTTGAATCTTGAATTCGTTCCCATTGTACAAGTTCACCAGATCGTGTATTTGTTAAAATAATATTTTTGTTCAACCAACATATTTCAATAAAAGAATCTAAAACAAAATTTAAATATAAATATATTTAGAATAATAGTTTTTTTAATATTTCTTATAATTGAATTTACGTTGAGAAGAATTTTTTAATTGTAATTTATCAACTGAAGCTCCACTCTTAGTATCCCAAACATAAACTACAGACTCATGACTACCAGAAGCCAAAAAAATATCATTTAAATTTTCATCGTCTTCATTATGTTTAATATCATTTTCGGCATATCTGTGTACATCGACTTTATGTATCATTTCATGATCACCGTTTGAATAACTATCATCTGAACTACGCTCAATCATTTCCATACTGTCATTATTTGATTCACATGATATTGATGAATTTGAATTTGGACAAGGACCAGCAGCATGACAGTCTTTTAAAGTAACATGTTCTTTTGCTAAATTTAATTTGTCACAATTATTTTCTACATTAATATTAGATGAATTATTGAAATCATCACATTTTAATGCATTAATATCATCTTTTAAATTTTGACATGCTTCAGCGAAATCAAATTTTTCATTCTCTTCAAAATCATCTTTTGGTTTTTCTAAAACAACTTGTTCATTTTGTTCTCCATCAACTTTATCGTTTACGGGAGCACCAAATTCATTTTCTAAATAATCATAGTCATATATATCGAAAATATCATCATTTGATTCAGGATTTAAAATTGGTATTTTTTTTCTAGGTGGTTTTTTTGGAGTACATTCTTTGGATGATAAAACAGAAACTAAATTTGAAGATGCAGACAAATTCATAGCCATCCAGCTTAAAGATGTTATTTCTGTGTCATGGCCACGCAAAGTATAAA
This sequence comes from Empis stercorea, assembly GCA_949752835.1. Taxonomy (NCBI): domain Eukaryota; kingdom Metazoa; phylum Arthropoda; class Insecta; order Diptera; family Empididae; genus Empis; species Empis stercorea. Next base: position 26,858,713 of record OX457088.1, read on the forward strand.
TAATTGATTCATTTTTTAAATTACACAATAAAACCAATCCTCTAGTTGTACCGGCTGCAAAAATATCATCATCATATGGAGATCCTTTTATAATTGAAACTTCATGTTTAACTGGTATAATTCGTTTCTTTTTAATGTAAGTATTTGAAGATATACAATAAATTACTAAACATGAAGAATCAATAGATAAAACATTACGATTTCTAAGGAAACATAAACGGACCATTTGAGGTGGTGGACCATCACCATCACCATATACTGGTTTAATATGAGCCTTATGACCAATTTTAGCTTTACCATCATCAAAATCCCAAATTTGTACAGAATTATCATCAACAAGAGCCGCAAAATATTTTTTCTTTGACCAATTTGTATCACAATCTATACACTTAACTCGTTGTCTTGTGTGGAAGACTTTCATTTGTGGTGATTTTAAATTATTTTCGATACGCGAAACATAATTTATGCATTTTGAACCAATATACAGGAATCCATCATCTGGCGTTGAAGTACAACAAGATATCAAATTCCATTGCGGCACTAATGGAATATTTACTGAATCCATTATATCAGCTAATAATGTATACAGTATACACAAAAAATTATAAGTAAAGAATAAGAGATTAGTTCACAAAATTATTGTACTTTTTTCTCATTATCACAAAAACACCGCCGTTTTTGTGAAACAATCAACACTCAACAGACCGTCAATCTTTCTCGCCAGCAGAAGAAAAAAAGTAATTATTTATCGCGCCGAAACTTTGTTAGTGGCTGTTTATACACGCCTGCCTAGGAGCGACTTGATATACTTTTTGTGATTAGATGCGCCTTCCTCACCCAATTTTTTCATTTAAAATTCAACAATTTCAAAATGGCCGAAACTGAATTTTAGGGAAAAGATCGTACCTGGGGAGTTTATTGAGGAACATTTTGGTATTGAAATATGTTAAGTTTGACATTCGTAAATTGAAAAAAATCATTTTGATTTTGAATGCTAGAGTTGTAACTTGTAACTCTTAATGAGCCACGAAGCGCATAATCGTAGAGGTACAAGTATTAATAAATCTAAGTTTTACTACATATTCGTAAATACAAATATTTAACTAATCATGAATTTGAATTAATTTCATTGTAGAGTCAAGTATAATATTTTACATTTTAATTGAGTTTAGATAATTAATACTATGTATAATAAATATAATATATTTGTTTCTATGTATATTATACATGGTATAAATTATCTAAAATTATGTAAAATATTATACTTGACTACAAGTATAACTTTCAGCTATGATGCTTGCCAAATTTGTGGTTCCTCGAATAATGCGATCGACGTATCCATCACTGTTTTCAATATAAAAAAATATTAAATATAATTTAATTTAATATTATTTTAATATTTGTTTTATAAAAACATATCACAAAATTCTTAATTCCTCCTCTGTTTCTTAATTCCTCCTCTTTAATTATATATTTCATTAATATTCAGTATTAATATTAATATTAATATTTATTTGCTCTATATTTTTTCCGTGAAACATAGAAAATTTATTATATAAATATTTATATAATATTTTATATACATATTTATTGTCTATATTATTATATGTATAATAATATAGAGACAGATTTAAAAAAATTAAGGACAGAGAGATATATATATTTATCCTGATTTTTTTTATATTCCGAAAATAAAAAACCTGAAAATTATTAGTTTTGATTTATCATTACGATTATAAAATCTATGAAATCTATTAGATATGAAATCTATTTTATTTGTTTTTATATAAATATTTCTCTATTTGTATTAAGCAATTATTACATTTTTATTATATTATTCTAATTTTATTTTATAATACATAGTTATAAATTAGTTTTCTATATGACTCATCAATTAAAGTTTTGAAATTACGTAAATTTTTTTACTATTTTCCATCTTTCTATAATATTTTATTTTCCTTTGTATAACAAAAATGAAAAAGGAAATTAAGGCCAAACAAATAAAGTCCAATAAATATAAGTATTACGATAATAATTTTGAAATCCTTCTTTTATCTTTATATAAATATAAAAATATAATTTTTTTTTAGAAAAAGATATAATAATTATCTGCTTTTAAAATCATTTGTAAAAAAATAATAATTAGAAATAATGGAAAATATTTCACTAATAAAAATATTGTTTATATTTTCCACAATTACTAATTTATTTATATTTTCTTCCGGAGATGTTGCTCGTTCGGCAGTTTGAAAATTATGGTCAATGAAAAATATTTTCTTCCGGAGATGTTACTCGTCCGGCAGTTTGAAAATAATAATAAATTTTTGACAAAAAAGGAATTATGGAAACTTGAAACAAATGGAGAGGAACGGGGCAACAGAAAAAATTTCTAAATTTTTTGAACTTTTTTTACCTCTGCCCGCACTTACCTCTCTTCTACGAAAATGGTTCAGGCAGTCGCCTGGGCAGGCGTGTATAAACAGCCACTTAGTTAGAGGCCTACACCGACATCTTGTTTGGACATTTTTAAAATTTTCGAAATTGTTATTTCTACTCTACTATCCCAGAGAGAACTGACGTATATACTACCAACGCGTAGAGTACCGAAATAACAATATTTTTTTTTTTTTGTAAACTGCTTTGTCAGTTGGAGAAAACTAAAACTGGTCTCAATAGACCAACCCAACCATCAGTATTAATTTGTTGAATCTTATGACTACGTTTTAAAAGTGATTTTGGTTTTTACGCCAAAATATTAGGTTGACAGTTATGAGAATTTATTTTATGTTCGATCCAAAGGTCGTTTCCTTTTGAGTCTTCTACTTGTGATCGAGTTCTCCAGGAGATTACTAGCTTCTATGTTGTCATGGATTAATAATCGGTGCTTAACTTTCGGTGCTTAACTGCAAATTGTGTTATTTCTTCGTCAACCATTTTTATTTTTAGATCCCTGTGGATGTCGGTGTTACGAGAATACCAGGGGGCACTAACCATATTTCGGATCACTTTATTTTGGAATCGTTGTATTGATTCAATGTGGGTTCTGCTGGCACATCCCCATAGCTGGATGCCGTACAACCAGATTGGCTTTAGTATTTGATTGTAAATTAATATTTTATTATTTATTGACAAATTTGACTTGCCACCGATTAACCAGTAGAGCTTTCTGTACTTCAAATTTAGTTGCGTTATTTTAGTTTTAATGTGGTCCTTCCATTTTAATTTTTCGTCGAGTGTTAAGCCGAGGTATTTTACAGTCGAGCCGTATGGTACAGTGTTGTTGTTAAGTTGAATAGTCTCGTTATTGATGATTTTTTTATATGTAAAATTGATGTGAGATGATTTTGTAGCATTTATTTTTATGTTCCACTTATTCGTCCAATCTTGAAAGAAATCATTAGCTACCTGTAGTTTTCTTGTTGAATCTGTCTGTTACTAACATCGCAGAGTCGTCAGCGAAGGTACCTATTAGTACATCTTCTGGAGCCTTAAAGTCACTGGTGTAGAGTAGGTATAGCATAGGTCCAAGAATACTACCTTGTGGGACTCCCGAATTTACTTCCGTCAGCTCGGAGTATTCATTTTCTTGTTTGATTCTGAAGAATCTACCTTTTAGATATGAGGTCAGGAATTCAACATGCTGGCTAGGTATAATTTTCTTTAATTTATAAATTAGTCCAGCGTGCCACACCATGTCGAACGCCTGGGCTATGTCAAGGAATATGGCTGAGCAAATTTGTTTGTCTTCTAAAGCATTTTCTATAGCATGTGTAAGTCGGTGTATTTGGTCTATAGTTGAGTGTTTCTCTCGAAACCCGAACTGGTAGTCTGGAATCAATTTTTACTGTCAATTATTGGTTTTAACCTTCTCAAAAATAGTTTTTCTGTTAATTTTGATATCATTGGGAGCAAAGATATAGGTCGTTATGATTTTACGTCATTAGGTGGTTTACCAGGTTTTTGTATCATTACCACCTCGGCCACTTTCCAGATTCCAGGAAAAAATTTAGTCTAAACGACGCGTTAATTAGTTGTGTGAGCAAGATTATGGCTTTTTTAGGTAAATTATTTAAAATCTCTGGAGTTATAAGATCATGTCCGGCTGCTTTTCTTTTGTTAAAACTAGTCTTTATTTCTTTGGATACTTCATTTGGAGTTACTGGTTCTATATCTAAGTCTAACAATGATATGTTTTCGTCTGAAGGTAGAGTTAAGTTTTTATCATTTGGTTGAAATACATCCGCTAAGTGCTTTGCAAAGGCATAAGCCTTCTCTTTGCTGTCACGTGCCCAGGTTCCATCCTTGGTTTTGACTGGGGGATTATGTGAGATTGGTTTGTTTAGATGTTTGGTTGCTTTCCAAAGCGAGTAGTCCGTTTTTTCGTTGGCCGTCAAGTTTTCTAGGTAAGTATTCATATTTTCTTCTTTATATTTGTTAATTTCTCTTTTCAGGAGTTGCGTCTTTCTATTTAGCTTATTTTTGTCTGCTGGATCTCTTGAGAGTTGCCATTTGGATCTTGCTTTACGTTTTTCTTTCACAAGTTCTTTGATGTGCTTAGGGTAATTAATAGTTGATTTCCTGGTTATCATCGTTTTTGTGTTTGCCCATGCAGCATTTTGGATGCATTTTGTGAAGTTTTCAAGTTGTTGGGTAGTCAAAAGATCAGTTTTAAGGTCGATGCTATTTTCTAAGTCAATTTTAAAACTTTCCCAATCTGTCGTTGCATTGGAAAGTGTACGATTTGTTGTCTTTATTGTTTTATTGTCATTGAGATTTAGTATCACAGCTGAGTGGTCCGAATTCAAGTCAAAGTTGTCTTCGATGCTAATGTAGTTTGACGACAGCTTTTTGGTGATACAAAAAGTCCAGCAGGTCTGGTAACTTATTTGTATCAGTGGGCCAGTATGTTGGTTTACCAGAAGAGTGACTGATGCATCCTACTTCTGTCAGCGCAGCTCTAAGATTTCTTCCTTTCGTTGTCGATAGTCTGGATCCCCAATCAACATGTTTAGCGTTGAAATCACCTCCCAATACAAATCTATCACCAAGAGAGTTGAGAATGTTAGAATACTCTTCCTTTCGTAGTGTATGTTTTGGCGGGAAATAGGCTGCTCCTACTGAGAGTTTTTGCTGAGTTGCGTATATAACTATAGTTGTCAGTTGGATTTCTTCACACGATATACCGTGATCTTGGTGATGTTTGATGTGTTCTTTAATCAGCACCGCACTACCTCCTTTTGCTTGGTTGGCTGGGTGGTTTGTCAAGTATGTTTTATAGCCTTTTACATAGAGAAACATTTGGTTAGTCAAGTGGGTTTCTGATAATAGGCAGATGTCAATATTGTTTGTGTTGAGGAATACTTCCAGTTCCCTTGTTTTGTTAGAAATTCCGTTGGAGTTCCAGGTCACAATTCTTAATGATTTAATGGTCTTGATGGTCTTGTTTGCGCTTTTGGTATAGAACCATTGAGTTCTAGATTGTCTAGACGTGCTGAGAGATTACTAACCATGGTGTATATATTTGTTAGTAGTGCTGTTGTGTCAAGTGAAGTGTCTAATTTGGCGTAGTTAATTGCATTGTTTTTAACTGCTTGTGCATACATAGTAGTGTCTGATATTTGACTATGTGTTGTGGTTAGTTTTGTAGTAATTTTGTTATTTTTGTCATTCGTTTGTGCATTTCTTCGCTTTTGCAGTTCTTTTGCAATTACGCTTCCTCTATAATTTGATGGGTGAGCTTCACCGCAATTTGAGCATGTTGCGGGGGAATCCCTGTTTTTGGTACAGTTGGCTGAGAGGTGATTTCCGGCACATTTAACGCAACGTGGATTTCTTTGGCAATATTTGGTCGTATGACCATAGCTTTGGCAGCGTTTGCATTGGGGTACCTGTTTATTTGCTCTGACGGATTCTATCTTCACCTTCATGTGGTGTAAATACTTTATTTCAAATATTTTTTTGATGTCTTCTGAGTGGTCGAACGAAAGTTGGAATAGAGGTAATTTTGTGATATAGTCGACCCCATTAACTTTCTTTTTTACTATTTTATTTTCAACATGAATTATTTTGTAGTTTTTTTTTAGAAGTTCGTTTTTTATATAGTCTGCATCACATGAAGGATGAAGGTGTCTGGCCATTACTCTTATTGGTCTAAATTGCTTGTTTTCGAACGAGTGCCATTCGAGTTGAAGTTCGTTTGCTGATTTTGTAAGTAGTCTGTAGTCGGATTCTGTTAATACATTGATTTTTATTTGATTATTGTTCAGCATATTTGCATTGAAGTTTAGATCTTTTGATTTTAGCACCTGAGTGAAGTCGTGGTAATTTTTTATGTTACTGATGATAACTGGTGGAGGTTTCAGAGATCTCTCTTGTTTTGAATTGGATTCTTGACTTGTATCTTTGTCTGTTGATTTGTTGGTTATAATTGCTTTATTGTTGATTGATGTTGTCAAGCTGTTTATTTTTAAGATTTTGTTGCTATCCCTTGATTGTGGAGTGTCGTTTGAATAGTTAGTATATTGTTTCTGCTGGTTCTTGTCATAGGAGTTAGTATACTAAATCTATTCTGTTGGCTGGGTGAGTAGTCATTAAAATTATAGTTAATATGTTTAGTGTTAGTGTCCTTATTCTTTAGTATTTTTTCCGCAGATGAGTCCTTTATTGATGTGTTAATTTTGCTGGCTATTTTTCTTTTCTTAGATTTAGGTAGCATCCACGCGGTTTCCTTTGTAACATTCGTAGGCGTATGATCAATTGTAATTGTATTTACTGGGCTAGCTTTCTGATCTGTTGCTAGTCTAGATTCTTTAAGCTGAATTGCTAATATAATATTTTTAAGCTCTGCAATCTCATGTTTTGCTTTCTGTAATTCACTTTCTAGCTTTATAATTTTCTCTTGATCAGCAAATATAGTTTTTTCAGTTGAATCTATACCAGGTAAGTTACCTTCGGAACATATTTTTTTTCTTTTAGGTGTGAGTTCCTGATTACTATGGTTTAAAAGATCTATAACTGACCGTTGATGAATGTTGAGTTTTCTACTATTATGTTCTGGCGTTGTGTGTAAATTCACCAGCGATAGACTTTTTAATGGAGATCGTCCGATTCTTCTACTTCCCTTAAAGGGATCAACAATAGTGGGTTTGTTAAGTACAGTAGCTGTATCCAGCACCATGGCCTGCGACTCCACCATGAGTGCAGAGGAGGTATCCTCGAGCATGTTGTCCACTGGCGACTTAGCTATTTTCCTTTCGAAACTAGCCAAGCCCTCGCCATCAGCCGTGGATTCTGACGACACTTTGGCAGATATCCCTGCCGCATTGGTTACTGGTTTAGACTTATTCATGTTTAAAAACCGGGGTTTTTTATGCATTTTAGACCTACTACCAGGTGAACTCGTAGCATTGAAACTCACGATGAAAGATGTTATTGAGGAGGTAAAGAACATAAATATACCTCTAAATACTGAAACCATTCCTAACATAATACCTAATGTTGATGGCGTTTCCATATTTGATGAGATCAATACTGTGGAACAAATTATAGAAAGCGTTCCTAAAAGTTTAGTTACGGAACCTTCTTCGCCAAAAAATGTAAAAGATATTAGTGTTAAATGGTGCTCAATATACATTAAGGGTTCACCTAATGATTTTGATGCGGATTGGCTAAAAAACTTTATTATCAGTAAATTTGGAATAACTGATATAATATGTAAAAATGTTTCTCCGCGACACTTGACAAGGAACAAATTAAAACACGCCAGCTTCAAGGTTGATGTACCAGTACATACTATTGTGTCCATACTGGATAAAGAATGGTTATGGCACAGTATCAACGCCACAGCATCAATCTGGACAAATAAAAATAGAAAAAAAAATAATAATAATAACAATAACAAGAATAAAAATAATAATAATAATAATAAAAATAAAAAGAAAGCTAAAAAGCATAATAATAAAAATAATAATAATAATAATAATAAAAGAAATAACAATAATAATAAAAATAAAAAGATCAAAAAGAGTAAAAACAAAAAACAAAACTCAAATCAAAAATATAATAATAATAATAATAATATTAATAATAATAATAATACTAATAATAATAATAATAATAATAATAATATTAATAATAATAATAATAATATTAATAAACGCAAAACTAAAAAAACAACTATTCTTAATAATAATAATAATAGTTATAATAATAATAATATTAATAGAAAAAAAGTTATTGGGGAATTTACTCTTCAGCAACCACAATCACTTCAACCTCTACCACTGTTACCGCAGCAGTACGCTTCATCTTTCTTACCACAATTCTACCGTACTGTATCGCCACCAATTTATTTTCATAGTCCACTAATAAATAGTTTTAGTGCCAACAATAGCAGTAATAGTAGTAGTAATAATAATAATAATAATTATAATTATGTTAATAATAATAATAATAATAGTAATAGTTACAATTATAGTAAAGATAATGGTAGTATTATTAGTAATAGCATTAATATTAGTGATAACCATATTGATAATTTTGATATTTCTTCAAATATTATGACACTAAATTCTAATAATAAAAAATATTCAAATTTTACACAAGGAGAGACTTTTATGGCTGGTAAACCTTTAACATCCTGTGGTGTTATATGTAATACTTTGCCTAGTACTAGTATCTCTATTAACACTCCCAGTACTAGTTATGTTAACAATCCCAACCTTTCAACTAATTATCCCTTTACTAGCTCCCTTAACACTCCCACTACAAGTTATATTCCTAACCCTTCAACTAACAATCCTAACTCCACAACTAACTATCCCTCTACTAGCTCCAGAATCACTCCTACTACTAGCTATATTCCTAATCCTAACCCTTCCACAACTAACTATTCCTCTACTAGCTCCATAATCACTCCCACTACTAGTTATATTCCTAACCCCTCAACTAACCATCATCCTACTAGCTCCCTAAATCCTGTTAACAGTACAGTTAGTAGTTTTACTAGTACTAATTCAATCCTCACTAACACTACTTCTAATACTAATACAAACCAGCTCAATCCCAATTTTGTAAATCCTTTAATTCCCCCAGTTATTAGGATGACAAAGAATTCAGTGGAAAAGGGAGATAATTTGTATGTCATGAGTCGTTTCCATGAACACAGAACGCGTGATAATGTTAGGCTATTTCTCGCATATTTATATGACGAACCTACATCAACATGTGTTCTTGGAAATACAAATACTAATGTCAGAACTCAGATAAAAGCTGAAGGTCTTCCAATAGATCATAAAGTTTTGCTTAAACTTTATATTAAGTTTCATGAAGACCTGGGTATTTCTCATGATGATGAATTGGCTGATTTGAAAGCATTTAGAAATCATATTTCTAATAAAAGAAGAGAAGATCTTCAAAGAATAAGGGAAATTGAGTATAAATATTTTCGGCCTTGTTCCTAATAACTTAATTGAAATTAATCCAGTTAGCTGTGGTTCAAATAACTCACTGGAAAATTTAACTATCTATTACCAAAATGTGAGAGGACTTCGCACTAAAACTGCGAAAGTCTTTGTTAACTCTAAATTATTAGACTTTGACATCTTTGCTCTCACTGAAACTTGGTTACACGATAAAATTAATTCTTTAGAGTTATTTGATCACTCTTTCTCTGTATATAGAAATGATAGATATAACACCTTAGCTAACATTAATAATAATGGAATAGTACCTAACGGAGGGGGTGTATTGATCGCCATTAAACTAGAGATAGTAGCAATTAGAATAGATCTTGCTTTTAAATCTATTTTCTTCATTTGCTGTTATATTCCTCCTAATTCTATAATAGATATATATTCTTAATTTAGTCAGGCTTTTGACTACATTTCTTCGTCTATGAATTCATCTGATGAAATCATGGTATGTGGTGATTTTAATCTTCCAGATTTAACCTGGTCACCACACGATGAAGAATGTTTTCTAACTCCTGGCTATTTAACAAATGCTTCAGTATATACTCTTGTAGATGGACTTAATTCAAATAATCTTCAGCAAGTATCATATACAAAAAATATTTATGGTGTTCAGCTGGATCTTTTTTTTACTTCAGATTGGATAAATCTGACTGAAATTAACAATGTTACACCTTTAGTAAATATTGACAATTTCCATCCACCTATTAGTTTTTCTTATTGTTTCAATAGCCCTACTGATTCGTCTTTTAGTATATCTTATAGATATAATTTTCTAAAAACGGACTTTTGTGCTTTAAACAATTACTTAGTATCTATTGATTTTGATACTTTACTGTTATGTCGTGATATTGACGATGCTGTAAATAAATTTTATGAAATCTTATTACATGGTTTTAACATGTATGTACCATCAGTACGTGACAAAGGCTTTAGTTCAAGTCCGGCTTGGTATAATCACGACTTAAAACAGCTTAGAAACAAAAAAAATAGGGCTTGGAAAAAATACTTAAGGTTAAAAACGAGTGAAGCATATCTTGAATTCGTTAATTTCCATAATACGTTTAAAATTCTGTTGGATAGCAATTATAATAACTATCTAATTAATATGGCTGCTCAAATCAAAACTAATCCAAAATCCTTTTGGAAGTTTGTTAATTCTAAAAGAAAGTCAGATCAATTTCCGAATTTCATGACATTTCAAGGACAATCTACAAAGGATCCGATACTTATTTCAAAATACTTTAAAGATTTCTTCTCTAGTTCATATTCTGATACTCCTTTTATAGTTGATGAATCAAATTTTCAATATATGCATAGTTATCCAGAGATGCCCCTATCATCACTCAATTTCTCAGTTCAACAGGTAAAAAAATACATGGAAAAACTGAGTAATGATACATTTCCAGGTCCAGATAATGTACCTGAATCCATTCTTAAGAACTGTGCAAATTCTTTAGCATCTCCACTGAGAATTCTATTTAATAAATCTTTAAATAGTGGGCAATTTCCAGAATTTTGGAAAACATCGTTTATTAGACCTGTCCACAAAAAGGATTCAAAAAATGATATTACCAATTATAGACCTATTGCTAAACTGTCTAGCATTCCTAAGTTATTTGAGCTAATGATTTATGATTCCATCTATAGTTACTGTTCAGGACTATTAGTACCTAATCAACACGGTTTCATGAAAAATAGATCCACTGTAACCAACTTAGTTGAATCATGTTCTTCTTTCCTCACTAATATGGAGGCTGGGTATCAGACTGATGTCATCTATACTGATTTAAGTAAAGCTTTCGATCTGTTACCTCATAGTGTAATATGCTTTAAACTAAAAAAATTAGGTTTTCCTGATTTCTTAATTAAGTGGATAAATTCATATCTGATAAATAGAAAATATTGTGTTAAATTTAGATCTGAAATTTCAGAACCCTATTATGCCAACTCTGGTGTCCCACAGGGAAGTCATTTAGGTCCATTTATTTTCATTTTCTCAATTAATGACGTTACTTCTGTAATCAAGTATAGTAAATTGGGAATTTACGCCGATGATATGAAAATCCATAAAAAGATAAGTTCCTTAAATGATGCTATTACACTACAAAAGGACCTAGACTCTTATAAAAGCTGGTGTAATATTAATAATTTATCATTAAATGTTGATAAGTGTGCAATAATTAGTTACACTCGTCGTAAAACACCAGTGATTTCAAATTATACTTTTGATAATGTTATTATCAATAGAGTTACTCACTTCAAAGATCTAGGCGTGCATTTCGATAGCAAAATGACTTTTAAATTGCACTTCGATACCATAATTGGTAAAGCAAATTCAATGTTGGGTTTCATCAAGCGATGGTCTAAGGAATTTGAGGATCCATATATCCTTAAATCTTTATTTACTTCTCTTGTTAGGCCGAACCTTGAGTATGCTAGCCAAGTTTGGTCTCCCTATTATCGGGACCATATAGAGAGATTCGAATCAGTGCAAAAAAAATTTCTTAGATACGCTTTACGTAACTTAAATTGGTTAAACCCAGTGATATTACCTCCATACAAGGACAGGTTAAATCTCTTGCAGCTAAAATCCCTAGAATCAAGGAGACTAATTGCGGACATTCTATTTATAATTCAAGTTAATAATGGCCAGATCAACTCTGAGTATATCAAAAACCAAGTTGTTACGCATTTAAATCATAGTACTCGGTTTCGGTCGGAAAATATATTTCGAGAAATATTCCACCGTACGAACTATGGTAAATTTGAACCAATTAATAGAATGTTCAAGGTTATTAACAACTATAAAAGTCACATAAACCTTTCTTTTTCCAAAGAAAAAAATAAGAAAAATTTAATTATACACGTGTCATAATATTTGTTATTGACTTAGTTTTTTTTTTTTAAGCTAACTATATAGTTTTTAATTAATTTTTTATTCTTTTGACGTAGTTTCATTTTAACTTTGAAACTTAATTTTTATTTTATTTTTAATATTACAAATCTTTTTATTATATAATTATCAATATTTTATTTTATATAATAATTTTGTAATTTAACTATAATTTTACTTTAAGTTATCAATATGTTGTAATATGTTTGTACTAAACGTAAATAAATAAATAAAAAAATAAAAATTGACTGCCGCCCCTCTGGAGTAGGGACCCTCCCGAACGCAGACCCTCCCGAAATAACAATATATAAAAATATAATGGTATCGAAATAACTATATAAAAATATAATGTCCGAGTGAGATGGAAGATAATAAAAGTATTTTGTCAATTTGATATAAACTCGTCAGCCTGACACGATACCAATTTTCACCCGATTCGTATGGATTGGACGAAAATTCTACGCTCCAAGCGGATAATTGCTGGAAACAAAATAAAAATGTCAGAGAAAAACAATATTTGTGTCTTTATATGGTGATTGTAGAGTATTTTTATTGTGTATTTGTCTTTTGTATATTTAATATGTGATCAAATTTTATTTTTAATTTGTAATAATTAAAAATTGTATTTTTAATTTGAAATAACTTTTTCCGTGGAAATGCAGATGAATTTCTTTTGGAATTTTATGAAAAAAAAAATTAGGTATGTATAATAAAATCAGAAAAACAATTCATTGAAATTCTAATATATCTCAAATTTATTAATTATTTTCAGAATTTTTTTTTTTTAAATACATGTACCAACGTTAAAACCTAGAAAACACTGGACTGGAAAAATGGATAATGGACGAGAGTTCATCGGCAAATTAATCTTTTTATTATAACTAAAATTAATGTAAAGAATCAATTTAATTTAATTTAATATGCAACTATTTAAGTTGCAAAATTGTAATCAAATTAAAAACAAAATTATTGAATGTATACTAATTAAAATAACTAACTATGTATATATATAATGAATAATTGTTATAAAATTATGTATAGTAATAGTAGTTAAATATAATTTAGTATTTATACGAAATAATATGTATATCATAAATTTGAAAAGCCTTCAGCTAAAAAAATCTAAATATTATAATTTTATATTAATTATCTAATATGTGCAATGTCATTAATAAAAAAAAAATTAAAAATATTTTCCATTTTTTCATTTTGAATAAAAAAAAAAGCAAATTCCAATATGAACATTCTTTGAGCCACCTGCCGTAAAATAAATAAACTACAACACCCAACACGATACCTACACGGGGTCTCGACTATCCATAATGTTGTCCATAAATTAAATGGCAATGGAAACCATTATGGATAATGGAGACCACTCGTCCATCAGCCATTCCATAAATGGCAAACTTTATGGACGTCCATTTATGGATAAGTTTATGGACGAATATGTCAAAAATAAAATGGCGGAAAGTGGTTTAATTTGTAAATTAGGTTTCATATTGTGGTTAATTTATTAATTGACTTTCGTTCTGTATTCTCAATATCCCAATATTCTATATTATACCAATACAAAACAATTTTACACGTTGAAAATCAAAATATAATACAAATAATATTTCAGTCCATGAAATGCCCAGTTTTTTTTGTTTGGAAATTCATAAATGGAAATGGCTATGGAAATGGAAATGGAAATGGAAAAGGTCATGGATAGTGGAGACGGCCTATAAGGAGGTAAAATTTATTTTGTTTGAAAAATACATGTAAAGATCATCCTAAGGAATATTTTAGGTCGCGCAACGATAATTATACAAATGGAAAGTAAAATAGAATAATTTTGTTTAGCTAGTTAATATTTTTAATTTATATTGAGACTCCTAAAATTAAAAAAATAATCTAAAATTAGCTGTTATAATATTTTCATATTATTAATTTGACAGTTCGGTGGTGAAAAGAAAGAGAACTATCGATATCGTGGCTTAAGCACAGCTAGTTTTATCACTATCGGAACGAATTATGGGGTTGATAGTCATTTTCGAAAATACCCATTTTTTGCGTAATCAATTATGTTAGTGCTGCCTGGGCTATTTTGAACAGCTGATGAATTTCTGACATTTTGATTGTCAGATGAAGAAAATATTTATCTAATAATTTTTAAATGCAAAAGGAAAATAATTTTCGCTAAATAATGGTAATAAATAATTATAAATATACTCAATATATTTTTATTCTATTAATTTAAAGGATTCTTCTTCAATATCTGATGATATTCGGAAAAGTGTACAAAATGGATTATCGCTTGAATGCGATGCAAAGTTATTGCAGTACATGGAATTAATTTCCAATGTAAGTACATATACATGAATTTCCGCATATTTCAAAATTAAATATTTTTCTCCTTTGTTTTCTATTATTAAAAGAAATTAATTGATCGTGCAAAAACAACAAGTAACAATATTGATACAATGAGTTCACAATTACAACGAACTAGTATTTCATTAGATAATGTTATAAATAGATTGTCAAGTTTATCGCATACCAAATTTGTTGAAAATCGTGTTTACGAAGATGATGAAACAATAGCTAATATAAAGGAAGTACCCGTTGAAATAAAAACAGTAATATTCTAACTATTTAATTGTGCAGTTTTAAATTGTTCTAGGATTTATTTTTTTAAATTTTCAGAAAGAATATAATCCCATAAAAACATTGAATACTGTAATAAAGAATAATATGAAAATGTTGGATAATTGTTATGAAAAAGTTTCTGTTGAATTAGATGATTCTGATGAAGAGGATGAACTAATTAAAAGGTAAAATATAATTTTGAATAATTTTAGAGGGAAATCTATATAATATTTTTTTTTTTAGTATTGTTTATCGACCAAAAAATAAATATGAATCACGTCCAGTACCACATTTAATTGGTTCTAAAGAATGGAAAGAAAAATGGCATATTGGTATTTATGATTCAGATGAAAGTTTTTCAGAAAATGAGAATGAAGAGTTTTCGGATGGTTCAGATAGTATATCATTACCCAGTAATGGTCCAACCATATCTGAATCTGGCAGTTCAGTTTGGAGTGTTAATCGTAATAGTAAAACAAATATTATAGCAAATAAACGAAATGATTATACATCATCTGATGACGAAATGTCAACAACATCGAAAACATCTTCAAGTGATAATAAACAACAAAGAATTATTAAAAATATACCACCGCAAATTCCTCCAGCACCCGAACAAAGATATTATGTTCATCAGCCAAAAGAAAAGGGATTGTTTGATGAAAGTTCTGAATCTGAAAATGAAAGTAGAAAAATATATCATTCAGACATAAAGAAAAATACACCAGAACTGTTACCAAGAAAACAACAATCTGTTGTATCAACTAAAATATCAAATATTTTCAATGATGAACCACCCAAATTAGATGGTGCAGTAATTGAACAAAAAAATAATAGAATTCCATCAATCATTTTTTGTAATAGCGACGAGGACAAACTAATCAAGAAAAACGAACCTAAAATAGAAAACACAGCTCAAATTCATATTTCACAATCGGATAATGTACGTAAGAAGACTGTTAATTTATTTGATGATGATGACTTTAATTCATTTATGCAAGAATTGGATAAAAAAACTAGTGAAAAAATTGTAAAAGTTGAAGATAAAAAAATTAATTTATTTGATGATCAAAATAAAGAAGAAATAAAATCTATTATCAAAAATATTCCTACCAGAAAAGTTAATTTGTTTGATGATCAAATTGAAGAAGTGAATAAACCAAATCAAAAAACAACTGAAAATTTCAATAAAAATCAAAAAACATATAGTAATAAAATTGCAGTTGAAATCAATGCTAGTAAAATTACAAGTTCACACAAAAAACCTGCAGGAAATTTATCAGATTCAAAGAACATAGAAAAAAATGTGCGTACAAATCTATTTGAAGAAGAAGAAGATGATGATGATTTGTTTTCGTCTACAATTAAACCTACAAATAATGCATTAGAAAAAACAATTTTAGGTATATCAAAAACAAAAATTGCAAATTTATTTGATGATACGCCACCAGATGATGATTTTGATAATTTATTTAAACCATCTACTAACACGACCAATAGGCTAAATTCTGAAGTAAATACAATTTCAAGTATTCCCGCTCTTAGTTCTGACATTCAAAACTCATTAAATATTTCTGGGATGTCAAAGGGTGCCAAGAAAAATATATTTATTGATGATGTATTCGATGATAATGAGAGTATCTTTAAAATCCCAACAGATTATGTTAAAAATTCATTAGAAGGGTCAAGTTCTTTTAATCAATCTTTAAACGATACAGAAACAATTATTGAACAAACATTGAAAAATATTAGTGAGACCGAAAACACAAATCAACCTAGTAAATATGAAAGTATTATTAACGAAAAAACATTTTCGAGCAGTCTATTTGATGATGCTCCAGAAGATGATGATTTTTTTAAAAGTATTGTCAATACTCAAGAAGATAACAAAATTTCGGAAGACAATGCAAAAATAAATAAAGATAAAGAAGAAGTTTTGGATAATATATCGGAAAAAACAGAAAATAAAACTATATCGGAAAAAACAGAAAATAAAACTAATTTTCCCAATAACAATAATAACACTTCTACACAAATTGAATTATTAGATGATCAAACAACAAATAAATCACCGAATAATAAATTTTTATTCTCAGATCAACCACCGTTAGATGATTATGAAAATATGCAAGATATTTCAAATGAAAGCAATAAAAATGATGAAAATAATATTGATACTGCATCTAAAATGGCAGTGATTAAAATATCAAATAATCATGAATTAAACTTTGAAAATCACGAAGAAACAATTGGGGATAGTGAACAATTTATGAAATTAGATGTTGAGAAGAATAATGAAATTATTTCAAATATTGATTCAACAGTTTCCAAACAAT
Source organism: Empis stercorea (assembly GCA_949752835.1). NCBI lineage: Eukaryota > Metazoa > Arthropoda > Insecta > Diptera > Empididae > Empis > Empis stercorea. Next base: position 26,876,040 of record OX457088.1, read on the forward strand.
CTTTAAATAAATTAACTATACATTCTGTGTTTATGCCAACAATTTTTGACGATACGCCACCGGACGATAACGATGACATTTTTTCCAGTCCAACTAAAATTAATTCTAATGAAACAGATATAATTGAATCAACTTCAGATAATTGTAGTTTTGATAAAAGAATACAAAACATATCAAGTGTCTCAAATTATGATTCAGTTGTGTTTCAAGATACTATACCACCAGATGATAATCAAAACATAATTTCAACATCTAAAGAAAATAATGATGAATTAACAAAATCATCAATTCAAAATATAATTATTGATAACACATTTATTGACAATCCAAGAATACATGAAAAAACTGAATTTAAAAAGAACTTTATTTTTGATGATGAACCACCAACAGATATTTTTAATAACAATGAAAAAAATAAAATCGAAGAAAATATGGAAAGTAAAAAATCTGAAATAATTGAAGAACAATCAATTACTATTTCAGATTTAATTAAAAAAGCATCCAATGTTAGTAAACAATTTGATGCAGGAAAATCAAATTTGAAACCAAAATTAGGTCCCAACAAACTTTCAACAAATCTTAATATTAATGTAGCCGCTTTAATTCCAGGAGCTAAGAGACCAATTTTATCAAGTGCTAATAGCGATGAATCTGATGGTGGTCTCATTACCAAGTTGTCACCATCGAATTTCGGCGAAAAATGCGAAAATGTTGTCAATGAGAAAAATGTTGAAAAGGCACAAGCTATAGATATACCATCTGAAGAAAATAGATTAATTAGTTTGAATAAAAATAGAGCAAAAGTCCCACAGAGTAAGCGGCCCTCCACAAAACGTGGTCGATTAGAAAATTATAGAAAATCACTGGCGGATAATAATAATATAAATTATGCAGAAGAAACTGATAATATAAATACAAATATTCAAATTAATTATGAAAGGAAAAAAACAGAAATTGAAGAGGAAGTTATTAAAAGTCCTGTATTTGAAAATTCAATGATTTCTGATAAAACCATTGAGAATAATAGTTGTATTACTAAATCAATGGATAATAAAGAAATTTTTAATAAGTTTGAACCGGAAACTGATAAAGAATACTTACATGAATCACATGGAAAATTCAATTTAATAAGTCAGTCTGATATACAAACTGTACAAAATTTGCCATTTTTGTTTACAGATAATAATGATGATGATGATGATTGGTTATTCAAATCAACTTCAAAATCAAATAAATACGAAGACGAAAATGTATTAAATAGTGACAGAGTTGATGATAATTTTTATGATTTCGACAATCCATTGCAACCAGCATTAAAAAATGCTTCACCTAATGCAATAAAACATGATTTAAATAAAAATTCATCATTAACAAATACAACTGATATAAAACATAAAACTAAATTACTATCTACAGATAAAAAAAATAATGATGATTGGTTATTAAATGCAACATCACAATCAAGTGTAAATATGTTTAAAGGAGACACAAGCATAAACTTACAAACTGAAAAAGTTCATGATCCTTTATTTTTTGATGAACAAAATGATGATGATGATGTCAATGATTTATTTTCAAACAATTCACTGAAATCAAGAAAAAACGAAATCATTACCAATAATAATACAACAGAAAATAATATAAAATCAACGGAAACTTTTGAAAATATTACAAATAAAGATGAAATATTTAAAAAAATTAAAATTTATAAGAAAAAATCAATTAACAAAGAACCAATTCAAGAACCTGTTATAGGTAATAAAACAATTCAAAAATCTATAAAACCAATTGATAAATTAAAAAATAAATCAATTGGATTATTTGATAGTGATGATGATAATGATGAGGATAATTTATTCGGGAATAATAGTAGTAATACAAAAATAAGTATTAAAAAAAATACTCCTACAACTGAAAGTAATAAGAAATTTTTAAATGTACCAAAGAGAGATAATCTTTTTGATGATACTGATGAAGATGATGATGATCTGTTTGGAACAAATATTAGTAAAGGTAATAAAATTAGTTAATTTATTTTATTTTATCTTTTAATGAATTTTATTTAGTTCAATCGACGACTGTGACGAAAAAAATTATAGAAAAGCCTAAAATTAATCAAAGTCCGGGTGAAAGTGCGGGTTATAATCCTTTAGCTGATTTATTAAATGAAAAATAATCAGATATAAAAATTATTATGGAAAATGCATTTTCAAATAAATTAGAATCTACCAAAATTTTGTTCAATACATTAATAATAATAATGAAAGTATTTTTTTAATAAATAAATTAGTAATAATAAAATTGGGGAATATAAAATTGTTAAATTTTTTATAATTATAGTGAAATAGAAAAAAATATTTTTTTACTTACTCTTAATAATATATATATAATCGTTATAAAATAATTATTATGTTAGATTTATTTTTATTTGTATTTTTTCTTATAACATTTCAAAATATTAAAACTAAATAATGTTTTTATTTTCGTAAATATATGTATATATATTATAACAATTATATAATATAATTTTATAATTCTAATATTTTAACAAAAGAATATATTTATAAAAATTTTTAACATATTTTGTTTTATATAGTATTATTTACATAATATATAAAAAAATGCAAAAAAAATGAGTTCAAAAATAAATTTAATAAAAAACAATGAAATTCATATAATGTTTATGTTTAATTAAAATATATTTGAAAATTTATATAACATAAAATTAGATTTTATAAAGAGAAATCATTTTTAAAACGAAAAAATGTTTTGAATAAATGGATCTATATTTTGATATTTATTGTATACGAATATCTATAAAAATATACGTCTAGAACTTATCCAACAATTAAGCACTTTTTCGAGCAACATTACGTAGAGTAACCAAAAGTATACGTCCATTAAAATATATAATTAAAACTCCTAATCACATAATTAACAAACATATAGATCGTTTATATCGTTTATATTCCATTTTTATATTAGTTATAATAAGACAAATTCAAATATCCAAAGTATTTTCTATTTTATTTTAAAAAACTTGAATTGGACAATTTCCATTACATATTCTTTTTAAATATCAATTTATTATTTACTATTTTAAACTAAATTTTATAGCTATACGGGTGGGATTTATGAGAAGAAGTTACGTGTAATAATGTCTTTAATTCAATTTAAATTATTTCTTTGCTTAGTACTTAATGCAAAGTATTGTTATAACTTAATTTTAATTACGTTGTTTATATAATTTTTATGACTTCATTCTTAAAAAAAGTTTTTAAATCTATTTAATATAGTATATTATAGCGACGGTTTTTTTTTTAGACTAGTAAATTTTCACAATTTTTAGCACCCTATGTTAGAGGTAGAGTATATACACATAAATTAAATATTGCACAATTAATGATATTTAAAAAAAAAACTTATAAAGCAATATCTCGATATTTTCGATAATCATCCGATTCCTGACCTAATGACTGTTTACTATTTGCACCATGTACATATGGATTTGTATAACCACCATAACCAATACCACCACATCCTAATGCAACTCTTGGAATTGGATTATAAAAATATATTGGCGATGGTAAATTTTGTATATGATGATGTCCATTTTGATGATGATTAAAATATTGTTGTTGTGAATAGTTTAATGGACAAATATAATGATAATTTTGTAATAAATTATTACCATAACTTAAATCATTTCGAATTTTTTCAATACCACCTAAATTTTCCAATGATATACAATTGCGAGATAATTTCGTTGTAGATTTTGTTGATTTTTGTGGTTCTTGTATTGTTGTATAAATTGGATCAATTATTGAACCAATTTGTGATAAATTTTCAATATTTTTAGATATTTCTGCATCATGTAATTGTGTTGGTTTTAATGGCCGTAAATTATTTGGTATATTATACTGTTGATGACCATCAATTTCATCATATTTTGATGGATTATACATTCCAGGTAATGTACAGCGAAGATCCATTAAAGATTGTGCTCTTTTAGCTATAAAAAATATATGAAATTATTAAAAATCTAAAATTGTGTTTATCAATAACTAAAATATAATTTACAAGAATTAAATAAAATTGGTGAATTATTAGAATTAAATTGATGGCCTTGTAAATATCCACCAGGTAAATAATAACTGGCATTAAATTCATTTTGTGAACCAAAAACTCTATTGTAATAATTTTGAAGATTATTTTCATCAACTATATATCCAGGATTATCAAAAGCATTACTACTTGATCTTCTACTACGATGTCCAATTTTTCGGTTACTATTACGTTGCGACTCTGATTTCGACATTGGTGTACTTGGTGGTGGTGTTTGTAACTGAAGTCGAGTTGCTAATGTTTGAAGTTGAGAAAGAACATGTGATTCACGTCGCCATCTAATAATATGAAAAGCATTTTATTTTCTCTTCATTGTTAAAGAAAAAATTAAATTATTAAAGTTATATATATAATTACTTTATAGCAGTTGGAATAACACATATTAATGCCACACAATTAATTATTAAACGAATTAAATAAGATACAAGTTCAGTTAAACCATGAGTTGATTGAAGACCCTGGAAAAATAGAAATTATTTAATAAATATAATTAATTTAAAATAAATTTTCTATTAGTTAAGTATTATTAATCATTAGAGAGAATAACATGTTTATATAATTATTAGCAGAAAATGTTTATAATTACATAAAATTTATTTTAATTGAACTATCAGTTTATTCTAATACTAAAGTTATTCAGACAATTTAAGAATTAAATCTAACATAAGAAATTAATTTAAATAAGGAATATTGTAAAAGTACTATTTCATGTTATTTAATTTATGTTAACGATAATAATCTAATAAATTAGCATAAGAATAATATTATTCATTCTGTAGAGTAGAGGAACAAAATTAGACCTATAAAAAGGAATAGAGAAGGACAATAGTTTAAAAGTTTTGCGATGGTACATTTATGTAAATTAGATGCATAAAATCAGAATAATTAAAACTACAAATTTTACTATTTAATTCCAAGCCTAATAGTTCATACCTGATGTTTGCCATACATTATGCACATAATGCACATATACATATTTTCGAACTTTTACTTATGATTTATGAAATATAATTAATCCAGCTAGTTGTTTAGTGCCTGAGCTGTATAGTAAGTAGTAAGTTTAATTTTATTCAGTCTCTGAACTAATGCTAAGACTAACTCTATAACTATATTATTAACCTAGCTTAGTATGAATTTAAAAATTAACTTATTTCTAGTGATTTTATATAAAATCAGACTAATATTAATATAAATTAAATTATATTTTAAACTGTACGATGATTACACTACATAATATTGTAGTATTACAACACTACACTACACTACATAACAACACCCATTAACAAAAGAATCGTGCTGCTTTTATATTTCTATGAATCATAATACATTTTACTATACATAAATAAGAAATAAAAAAAAAACCAATTTTAAAATTATTATTAACTCAAAATCTCAAGAAAATTTTGCAATTTTCGAAATACATATAATTTTTATTGTTCACATTAATTAAAATTTTTTAACAATTGATAAATATATGAACAAAAATAATTGGGGCTAATAATACAAAATATAAAACAATAATATAATAAATTTCTAAGTAAACAATTTTTTCATTACTCTACTTTGTAGAGTTTGCTGAAGTAAACAAAAAAATATTTAATAAAATCGACAAACATTTTTTTTTTTACTTACCCAATATTGTGTTGTCATAATCATAACTAATGCAAGCTCTGGCACTGATAAAATACCAATTACTAATGACCAACTAAAAAGTCCCCATGGCAAACCAGTAACCAATCCATGAATAAGGATTGTTGATGCAACAAACATAATAAAATATCCAGCACATAACATGTAAGCTTAAGAATTTTTATTTTTATTGCATTATTATTTTAAATATTTAATATATATAATTTTTTAATTTAATAAATTTTAAGAATTTCATTCTTTTTTTTTTATATGTACCTGAAAATGGTAAATCACCTTTAGCTTCTAGTAACCATGATACTTCACAAGAGAAAGCTGCTAAATATGCAATCTTAACAAACAAACAAACAAAAATATAAGAAACAAATTAAATTAAATAATTTTATATATAATTTATAATTATATTTACTACATTTTCGGTCATTAACCCTTATACAAAATTATATAGCTACATAATTAAAATTATATTATATAAACAAAAAGGCAATGTAGTTTCAATAATTGTAATAGAATACATATATGGGTAAAAGTGTGATTATTATAATGATTATCAAAATTTATATATGTTTGGGTAATGGGTATAGAAGCCGGAAATAAATTGAGTGTATAATTATTTTTTTTAACTACAAAAATGTATTTTGATTAGGTTTACAAATGTAAAATTATCAAATAAAATTTTATAATTCGAATAAGAAGTAAATATTTTATTTGCGTGTTTTTCAAAATTCTTTTATATTTGTTTTTTTAAGTTCAACTTCCTTGAAAAAAAAAAGTAATTTCTTTTGCATGTATAAATGATAAGAATACTAAATGATTTGTCACTAGTTTTTATAGTATACCACATATTTCGACTTTGTTATTATTAATTTTTGAAGCCTCATTAGAATAACAAAAAAAATATGTTTCTTCGATATAAGGTTTAGTAGTTATAGTCAATGCCAAAAGCTATGCCTTAGTTAAGAATAACAATCTTTGGCATTTGTTATTTTAAGTATATCTCCACTATATAAATAAGTTCGTAACATAAATGCGCAATGAACTGTTTTATTTGGTTATTCTGATTCCGGAAGAGCAAAAAAAAAATTGTAAAGAAAAGAAGAAAATAAAAACAGTTTAAAATTTTAATTATCGTACGCACCTTTTTCATTTCAATTAAATTGTGAATAAAATGTTTAATGAGCAAACCTTTATTTCATTTACATTTTGTATAAAGACTTAAAATTAAATTTTATTATATATATAGCTTTTTATGTTAATTTATATATTTTCAATTTTCAAATCTCGTTGATAGTAATTTGCGCAAAGAAAAAATAATACAAGAATATCGATCGATTGAGGAGACCTTCATGAGGGCAAAATGCTTTCACTTCAATTAATAAAGTTTCTGGGCGTTTAGTTTGGATATGCTCTCTAATTACAAGTTTTATTGAATTAGATCGATTATTTACAAAATATCTATGAGGTAAATTCTATTTTGTTTTTCATTAACATTTGAATTTTACACCACTTGCCCGATCGAAAGGGTTTCTCGGTAATTATCTTTTATAAAAGTGTAGAAAAAAGTTATAAATATTTTATTTTCTGACTATTTATAATGAAAAATTATAATTCGTAAAAAAGGTTTGACATCATGAAAATATATATTTTGATATTATTAAAAAAGGTTGACATTTTCTCTTTATTGAAGACCCCAAAGAGAAAGTAGAATTTCTGATTATTATCTTTTTCATATTTATTAAAAGTAATAAAGAATAATGGTTTGATTAATTTTTTTTTATTATTATTAATTTAATAAAAAAGAACACCAAAAAACCATATTTCAATTTTTACTCCTATTTTATATGTGTATAAAAAATACAAAAGAGCTAAGCGACGAACTTGAAATTTAAAATTTACTATTACTCACCAATAGTAATGCAGCTGCAAAACAACATATTACAAATAAATTGGCCTTGGTAAAATTATCCATAACATGATAATTCCAATAATTTTGAAATGAATCTGAAATCTTTTCTTTACCATTATTATTCGCTGTTGATGTATGGTGTTGATATCGTGTATCCATTTTTTCTTCATCATTAAGATCCATTTTATTTTTATATTTGTTAATTTTTTAATTATTATAATTTTTTTTTCACTGGTAATTAAAATTCTTTCACATTAAACACTTTAATTAATAACAATTTTTTTTTTAATTTTACATAAAATAAATTCATATAAAGAATTTAGGTTGAGGATTGAACATTATTTAAACCACATTATATTTTAAGTTGTTTTTTTTTTGTTAAATAAATTCAATTTAGGTTCCGGTGATTTGAGGGATTTCGTTTTATTGTTGTTTTTCTGTAACAACTCACCAGCAATTATTTAATTTATTATTTTTAATATTGTAAATTATATTGTTTTTCATCTTAACTAACATCAAATTATTTCTCACAAAGTAATTGCTTTTCTGTGACCGCCTATCGTGTGGGAATTGTTTCAACTTTATTTTTATTTTGTATTGTTTTTCTAACTATTTGAGAAAACTGTAAAAAAAGGTTAAATATTTTACATTTATAATAAGGCATTTATATTAGAGGTAAATTGATTCAACTGTCAGCTATTTTTTGTTATTTAAAATAAAACTTTAAAAATAATTTAAGAAAATGACATGAATCAAAGTGCTGCAGCACTTCTAATAAAAGCTAAGACAAATTACTATAGTGTTAGGTTAGGTGATATATAATGCAGTCAGTCAACCTTAATCTATCCCAGATGAATAAACATATATTTCAAATTAAATTTACAATAATTAAAATTGTTGAGCCAAGGAGAAATAATTATATATGTATTTATATATGCATATATACATTGCGTAATTTATTTATCAACACATTTTCTGGAAGGAGATAAATAATGACCGAATAACGTAATTATAATGAATTTTAAGTTTTCATCAATTTTCTCAAAAAAAAAACAAACACATTTTTTTTTACTTTGAAAAAGTGTTGAAAGTAAAAAATGTTAAATTATTTAATATTTTGTGGAATATTTTTTGTGGGAAATATTAAAATTTAATAATAAAAGAAAAATGTAATTCAAAAAAAAAAAAATTGTTATATATAAAAGAAAATTATTGTATGAATTAAAAACAAATAACTTTCTTTCTTTAATTTACAAAATTCAATGAAATATAATTGAGATAAATCTGTGTAGACTTTATAATACATAAATTAGCTTCTGCATCTTCAACTTCAACTATAATTACTATTTTTATAAATAATTTTAATTTAACTAACACATTATTTAATTTTGGTGTTTATTTACTATTTTTACTAAAAGAAAATCGAAAAAAAATATAATAATTTAGAGCTTCTTTATAAAATGTTAAGCAAAAAAAAAAAGTTCGTTCCATTAAATTAAAAATGTATTAATAAAATTATTTCCTGATTATTTTAGAAATTTTAATTTTGTGTAATAAGAAAATTATTTAATGACTTCAATGAAAACATAATCTGTATACATATTTGTAGGGGTCCGTATCAAAGTGATAAATTATTAAAATTATGGTAAGTCTGTAAGAAAAGTGTACACATACAACTAGATATAAAAATATTCACCAATTCATTATTGATTTATTTAAATTATTTTAAATTATTATTTAAATGGATGCATTAAGAATTATAGTGACAAATAAACACTATAAATATTATCACACAACATAATCATACTGACATAAACAATTGAAATCTGTTAATAATATCTATTAATTTCAACAAAAATTTTATGTATTTTTATGTAAATTTAATTTGCTCAAGTCAAATAAATAAATTCACATAAATATGAATTTAAATCATAAATAAATTTGTTTTTTTTTTTAATAAATTTCTAATAATTTATATATAAATGATTTTCTATATATGTAAATGAAAATATAATTAAAAATTTAAAATAAAATATAGTTTCAATAACTGTTCAAAATATTTTTTCATATTTTTTTGTTTGTTTGTTTTACTAGCGTAACATATAAAACATAATAAAAAAAAAAGATACGGAAAAAAGTGAAATATAATTTTGTATGCTAAACTATATCAGTTTTATAAAATGGTAAAAGATGAAAAATGTATATTATTTTATATTTCTTTTCACTCAAAAATAATTGAAATGTGTGTAAAAAAATGACTATACATGTTGTTTTAAAGGTTAAAAAAATGAAAATTGAAAGTGGTTCAGACAAGCTGACTATATATATTTATATGTATATATGATTCAACTACATTATATATTTTATGAAATTAAGTTTATAGAAATATGTATATTACTTTTTTTTAGTGGTATAGTAAGTAAAATTACTCCAGTTTTTTTTGGGTAGAATAAAAACAAACAAAAATTATTAAATATATAAATAGAAAAAAGACTGTTAATTGACCTAGTACAGTTTTCTATTTTAAATATTAAATTATGTTATATGGTTATTTATGTGGTTATATTTTTATATAAACTATAATTATGCCAGATTATTATTACTTTAAATTTTTTTATTACTTATAAAAATGACTCACATAAATCATTTTTATATAATAAATTTTGATATGGGAATAATAACGGTTTTTTTTTCAAAAATTCTGTATACTTCTGAAAATGTTAAAATCTTAATATTACACATAATTCATTAATAGTTAATATGCGGGTGTTAATTGAGGGACAACTTTATATATAGTTGAAGGTTAATATAAATAATCATCTTTGCAATAATAAAAAAAAGAAACAAATCTATGCCTATAAGTCTCTTCTATATAGTTATTACTCAATTCACAGCCGTACCCATATAACCGCCTAACACAAAAGTTAACATCTACAAAATATTTTATCAAAAAAATTTACCCAAAAACATAAAATGTGGGCATAATGTGTCAGAATATTCAATTATTAATTAAATGGTAATTAATTTTCTGCATTATTAAATTATTTCAATTAAAATTATGTGTTTTTTTTTAAATTGTTAAAAGATGTTAGTCATTCATAAAACGCTGGTATTTATATACTTTTGTGAACATAGATTTATAAAATATTTTAAAAATTCATCTTTCAGTAATAGCCCGGCCCTCGTGAATGAGACTTGGACTGTGTCAAAAATTCAAATTTTTATATTTATTATTTTAAATTACCATCAATTAATGATTAATTAACAGGATAGATATGTTAAGTATGTATATGTGGTTGTACTGTGGACCGCATATTATCTAAATGAATCAGTTGTTTAAAGCTCTTAATAATTAATTATTATCTAACTGTTAACTAACGTAAATAATAATCAGATAATTTTTAAATAGAATTATTAATGTTTTGTGTATAAAATATTAGCGTAAATATATTGTAGTCAAAAGTATGAACCAAGGCACTGCTACCAACACTATATCATATATATCATTTATTTTTATTTATGTCAGTAAAATAACAAGTGACAAAAACTAAAAGAATTCTTCAAAATAAACTTGGGTAACCATGTTTATATACAGCTAAGAAGATCTGTAATAAGAAGATCTAATATATGTTTTACTAATAATTTATAATATTTTGTATGATAAACAAAATTTATTTTAAAAATTTTAAATATTTTCAAAATATAAACTTAAAAAAAAAAGAACAAGTTTTTTTAGACAACAAAGTTAATATATTTTGAGAATTATTCAAATTAAATCATATAATCACATAAATATATGGAAAAAAAACAATATACCATCATAATTAACATATATGAAATAGTGTGTATATTATGTTATTTACTTATCACTGATTCTACAATGAACAAAACAATTTCAAAGATACGAAATTTTTTTTTTTTTTTAAAGAGTTAAAATGTAAATTAAATATTTAGAAAACGAAAAATAAACTAAGGCGCGTACGCAATAAAAACATAAGAATATACTCTGTGCTAGCAAAAAAAAATTATTATAAACAAAAGGTTTTTTTTTTGCTGTATTTATAAAATATAAAAATAACTTTACAATGACTCAGATTTTATTATACATATTATTTAAAATACTAAAAAAATAACTCAGGTGGTACGTGAGCTCTTATTGAATATATAATTTAGTTAAAAACGGATTTATCTATATTTATTATTCATAACAGTATTTTTAGAATAAATATTTTTTTGATAAAATCACTTAATTTATAAAAATTAACAAAATTATTACTATATAAATTTTTAAATTTCAATAAATATATTTTTTACACTTTTTTATTTTCAATTTACGATAATACTTTTGATTCAAATATTCTTAAGGTGCAATTTAAATAATAAAATTCACTTTTAATTATTGACCTTCACTTTACATTTTTCGGTTTTACACGGCCAAAAAAAATAAACGAAAAAACGAAATATTTAAGCGACAAACTTTATTTTTAATATTTATATTTTCTCATATAATATCCGACAAACAATGTTATCGTCACCGAGTATTTTATTGAACTGAACTGAATTAAGCTAATAAAAATTAAAAGAAATTATGTTTAGTAGAAATACAAAGCTTTTAAGCTTCTCTTCAGCAATTAAAAGTTTTATTTATTGCTCGAAAAAAATTCAATTAATTGAATTTAAATGTCTCTTGGAATTTTGAGTAGGTATTTAGGATTTCATTGATATTTACAATACTTATTATTCATAACATTAAATTGCATTTCACATTTGCAGTTATAGATCGGAATCCTATTTAAGTAATTCAACTGAGAAGTGAATAGGACCTTCAGACAGGAACCGTTTCAAATAAAAATAAGTATTAAAGAAATATGTATTAAAATTTAATATAATTTTGTCGTTAAATGAATTTTCTACAAAACATTTATCGAGCATGCAAAGCAGTTACACTTTACAATCCTGGGGATGCAAAAAATATTCATATTACAATTCAAAACATTCTCCTATGAACATAATTTGAAACTTTTAAAATAATAATTAACATTTCTTTACTACCAATAAAACAAAATCATCTTTTATGCTTAACATTTTTATTTTAGTTGATATTTTGCAAATAATAAAAAAATATCCATTTTGTTGTGAATTAAAAAATTAAAAAAAAAATCCAACAAAAATTAAAATTTCACAACCAAAATAATTTTTAAAATTGAACAAAAAATTTTCTGAAACCAAAATAATTAATACGAATTTTTTTATTCGACTGAGGAACACAAAATAAAAAATTTAAAAATTTAAATAATACAAAGTGAAGAGTATATTGTCCAATAAAAAAAAAATAAAATCCAATAGTTTATAGTACGATAATTTTACTGCTGTTGATTATGATTCTTCCAAGTATCAGACCAAATAGCACTCAATGAACTAAATGGATCAAATGGTTGAATTTGATTTATTTGTTGCTCATTTGAAGTAAAATTTTGTAAATTTTGTGTATTATCCATTTGCGATAGTTGTTGTTGTTGTTGTAGCTGTTGTAAATTTGAATGCAATATCATATTTTGTTGACTTTGTTGATATTGCATTTGTTGTAGAAGCAATAATTCTTGTTGTTGCAATTGATTTTGATGAATAGGAGAATCATGATTAGATATAGTTGATAATCCAGGTGGTGGACGTACAGTACCTCTTTGCCAACCAGTACCAGCGGTAGCGACAGTGTCGTTTAGTTGTCCATCAGTTTGATAACCCATAGGAGTCCATGTTCGATTATCTATTTGCCATTCTGGAATATTTGAATTTATTTGTTGTTGTTTAAGTTGCTGTTGTTGAAGTAATGTTAAAAGTAAATCATTTGTTTGCCATTGATTTTGTGATTGCTGTTGCTGACCAATTAATAAATGATCCAATAAACCTGAAGACCCTCCTGAAATTAATATAAAATCTTAAATTTTTTAATATTATTTTAGAATTGCAATAAATTTACCCAAATACTCATTTTGATTGTCAAAATTAAAATTATTTCCGATCGGAAAATTACTTGAAAAAAAGCTTGTATTATTATTTGGTGTTGGTCTATGAATATTTGTTGGTAGTGGTTCCCAAACTGGTGTTGATGATGGTGATTTTCTTGTACCAATTGGACCTAAATCTACAGAATTCTTTTTTGGCTCTTCGGGAACTGTTGTTGTTATTGTTGTTGACGATATATCACAACCAAATGTTTCATGATTTTTTAAATCTGCTTCATTCCATTCTGTTGTTTGTATTGTATTTAAATCAGATATTTTTTCAAATCCTGGACTAGTTTGAATAAACGAATTTTGTGAAGTATTTTGTGCAACCACATGACTAAAACTGGCTTGATTTGGATCCCAAATATTATTATTTGGTAATGTAGAAATACCACAATCCGTAGTATTATCAATATTATTATTAATTGCTGCACCAAATTGAATAGAATTTACTTTAAATTTCGGAGCTCTTCGTTCTGATCTTTGTTTTAATTTGTCTGCTTCTTTTTTTCTTTCACGTCCCGGAGTTTTCCCATATTTTCTTGTTGTATTTGATTTGTTTAAATTATTAGAATTGTTTATAGTACCATCTAAAATTTCATTATTATTTGTATTATTTGAAAATTGTAACGTTAAATCTATTGGTTTTTTGTCTTGTATAGTTTGTACATCAGGTTTATCTTTTTGTTTTTTCGATATATGCTCTTCAGTTTTTGGATTTACAGGTGAACCTGACGTATTACTAGATGTATCCTGTGAACCACTATTATTATTATTATTAGCAATTGATGATAATGGAGCTGATTTCGACTTTTTAAGTGAAAGTTTAGTTTTTTTACTTTCTAAAAAATTTGATTCGATTTTCTTCTCCGTATCAATTATTTTCTTTGTATCTTTTTCGAGTTTTTCAAAATTTAATGATTTATCATTGTTTTCTTTGGTTTTTTTCGGTGGGGTAAATTTATCTTCTTTGTTTTTAGGTGTTGATGTAAAAATATATGATTTCTCATTATTATTTTTAGTAAAATGTCCATTGTGTACATTAGTTGTTATTGAAGGTGTTATAGGTTGCTCTTCTTTCGTTTTATTTTGTAAGTTGGGTGTAAATTTTTTAACTAACTCTTCAGCCCATGATTTTTCTTTAATAGAGGTCATTGCAGGTGGTGTACCACCATTTTGTATAATTCTTTTTATTGTACGTTTTTTAAGGCCACCAAATGTGTTTATTTTACTACCACTACTTGTGTATCGCTCTTGATGTTCACTACCACAATTATATGATATTGGTTCGTCCTTATCTAATGTGGCTATATTTCTTAAATCTAATGGTGGTTGAACTGGTCCTTTATCTTTGGACATATTGTGTACATGTTCTTTTAAAATTTTATCTGATTCAAAGAATGCTGCAATCAAAACAAATACAAATGCAACAGATAACATACCAATTGACATATTTTGCATACTCAACTCCCAATAAGGTCGTTGTAGTGATTTTGAACATTGTTCTAAACTTCCTGGTGGTATTGTTGCTAATAATGTATAATTAACTGAATATGACAGATTTGTTTCTAAAACTAATAATCGTGATATTCTGGCCATTGTAAAATCTGGCGTAAATGCAATATCAATTTTTTTAGATGAATTTGCTTTCAAATCAAATTTTTCACAATTTAATATTTTGAAACCATATCCTTCACAATTTTGTTCACCAATTTTAAATGTTTCAACACGTATTGGTACTTCACCAGTATTTTTAGCTGTAAATGTTCTTTTTGTGCTTACCAAAATTGGTTGTCCATTAAAATCATCTTTTGTTTTTTCACAACTAGTTAAATGTTTTTCAGTTATTTCAAATAATAATGGTGTGGTTGATCCGGGTTTACGATTACCAAAACGAAATTGTGGCTGTACAGCTTTAGCTGTTACCCAAACTGCCTCATATAATGTTAAATTATTATGAATATGCAATAATGTTGAATATACACCACTATTATGACTAGTAAATTTAATATCAATATCAATAAACGAATTTGGTTTGATTATATAATTTTTGCGATCACTTAAATGAAATACATCTTCATCTGTTAAATAACAGAATACACATATCTCAACTACTTCTAATGGTAAAGATAAACTTGTAGTTTTAGCTTGTCTTGGATCTGATAAATTTAAATCTAATAATAAGGGTTGATCGGATGGATTATGAATAGTTATTTTTCCATTATATATTTGACCAATTTCTGTTGTTGGTATTGTTTGTATATCACGTACTAATTTTGGCCAAATTATATCTACAGTTGAATTAAATTCAAATAAACGTACTTCACTTGTATTTAATGTAAATGTAATTGTTTGTAAATTCCATTTAAAGCGTCGGTACATTTCTGTCCGACGACGTAATTCCAATTCATCAAAAATTAATTTATTGTCATTGCACGGACCTGCTTCAATATCATTATCTTGTGGAATGTAACAACTATTTTTACAAACTGATTTTGGATCAAAATAAATTCGACCAACATCGGTTATTGAATTTGCAGCAATTTCTGGTAAATTATTTTGTGTATGATACTCAAAAACGAGTCCAGGTACACTAACTGTTATAGCATTAACACGCATCGCCTTTAAAAATGTTGAATGTATTGAAATATCGGCTGAACAACGTTTTCCCTACAAAAAAATATATAAAATCGAATTTAAATTTAAAATGCTATGAATATTTTATTTAAAAATACTTACTGGAAAACAATCACTAAAATGTAATTTACTTTGATCAATTTCTAATCTTCCTATTACTGTAACAAATTTTACTGTTGTTACTATTTCTTCGTTTTCTGTCCATACTTTAAATGCACCCCAAGATGTTTTAATATTAAAAGATTGTACAGCTAATTCATATCCAGCTATAGAATTTGCTGATATATTAACACAATATTCAAATCGTTCAGGAACTGTTAATTGTGTACCATCATTTTTAATTGGCGATGTATTTAAATTTATATTTGGTTTTAAACAACCTAAAAACATTGAATTATAATATACACCTTTTGGATTAGTAAAATTCCATTTTAATAATTGTATTGGAAATGGATTTGGATTTTTAAATAATATATATCCATATGTTGAAAAATCACCAAACGGTATTGTACCAAAATCTAGTATTTTACCATTTGATAAACTTGTTAAATTATTTGAATCAATTGAGGTAAAACGATTTAATCGACCTGTAGCAATTATAATTGGTATCTCATATGTTGTTAAATTTGTTTCCAAACGTATATCTGTTTTAAAACTGTGCGTGTCATTTAATATTGTTATTTTAAAAATTGTTTTTCTTTCATTAGGTAAAATAATTTGTGGTTGAAAATTTATAATTTTCATTATTTTTGTATAATTTTTATTATCAATTATTAAATTTGTAATAGCAATTGGTATTGAAAATTTATTTTCAATATTAAATTCACGTTCATTATCTTTGGTATAATTTTTTGTACCAGTTATAAATACTGTTAAATTTTTATCAAAATTTAATGTACCATTATATATTTCACCTTTTATTGGTATTGATAATTCCATTAAATTATTTATTGGTGTATTTTTTAAATTTGTTTGTATTACTAATTCACCATTTATATGTACATTATCCGTTATTAATTTTGGATTTATTGTAATACTTAAATTTTCTTTATTAAATTTAATAAAGTTTTGTAAATTTATAAATTTATAATCATAAATTTCATATAATTCTTTACCAGAATTAGTCAAATTTAATTTAATTGTTTTTATTAAATCTGTTGTTGTTAAACGACCAAAATCTAATATCGGATTTGATGAGTATATACCATAATTTGGTAATATTTCACATTCTATTGGTACCATTAAAATATTTTCATCTTTTATATTATTAGTACTATTATTAGAAATTTTTATTCGTATATATGCTGTATGATTTCCAGATGCTATTCCATGAAATTTTATACGAATTATTGGTTTTGATGTTAATGGTGGTATTTCCCATAATGCTTGTGGTCCTTCTTGTGTTCCACTTGGTAATTCTAATTGAAATTGTCCACCACTACTATAAACCTGAAAAAATTAACAAAAAATATAAATTAAAGCTATATGTAAGTATAGGTATCTATAAAATAGAAATAAATTTACCTCTAATATTTGAATAGGATTTGTATGAGGATTATACATATATAAATACATATGTAACGTTGAATTAAATGGTGCTTTTATACCAACTAATGGTCGTAATTTATATGGACATTCTATTCCATTACCTTTAACTGGTAAAATTGCTTGACCAAATGATGTATGTATTAATAGATTCGTTTCAACATTACCATGATTTCTAGGTAAAAATACAACATTAAACGTTGTATTACCTTGTGGTGGTATTACTTTTTCATCAAAAAATGAACTATAAAATGTTGATGTTTTACCAGATATTGAACTCAAAAATACACTACGATTATTATTTTTATTCACTAGGGTAACAATATGTGATTTTGCTGTACCAACAGACCATTCACCAAAATCTAAACTAGATGGAATGAATGATAAACTTTTATATAGTTCAGAACCAGCACCACCTCCACCATCATCATTTGTTATTGGATAATTTTCAACAAAAACTTGGCCGGCCTCAACATTTTTTAATCCCATGTGACAAAAAACCACTTGCAATATGAAAACCGCCAAAATAAACATTTTTTTGTATGTTTATTTTTAATTAAATTAAAATTATTTGTTTTTAATTTATTATTAATAAATTAATGTAAATTAAATTAAACTCAACTATATTTTTATAACACAGATTTTATATTCTTATGAGAAATATTTTTATATTTTTTTTATATCAATATAAATTTTATAATTTTTCATATATTT
This sequence comes from Empis stercorea, assembly GCA_949752835.1. Lineage (NCBI taxonomy): Eukaryota > Metazoa > Arthropoda > Insecta > Diptera > Empididae > Empis > Empis stercorea. The sequence continues at coordinate 26,894,622 of OX457088.1, forward strand.
TTTTGCTATCATCGCCTGACTTTTCTCTAATGAAATGACAGTAAAAGCATTGCCAAATTAAATGATTTTTTTACAAATGACGTTTTAAATTTTCAAAAATGACAATTTTATATTTTTAATTTTAATAGAATCAAAATTTGTTAAAAATTAAAATCAAATTTTAAAACAAAAATCTATTTATTTTATGATTTTTTAAATCAAAGAAACGAATTTAAAGTTTAAAGACCTGTAGAAACATTTTTATTTTATATACATAAGTAAAAAATTGCGCTTAAACATATGTTGAAGTAATTTGTGTTCAACAAAATATTTCAATTTAGCGAAGGTTCACGAAAGAACATAAGGTAGGAGGTAGGTCGTTTCCCCAGTGGTCGAACACTTAGTTACACCTACAATTCGAACTTGAATTGATTCTTAAGTGCCAGTCACAGTGATTTCGATTCTAACGGCACGTTAAAATCGAAAAGAACCGTTCGTTTCGAAAAGAAATTATAGTCACAATGTATTCGTTCCGTTTATATAAAAAAATATGTTTAATCTTTATTTTATGTATTAAAATAAATATTTTCTGCATTTATTATACAATACAATAGTGGATGCTTCTTAACATTTTCAATAAACTCCATAATAATTCAAAAAATTTAAATTTCAAATGTATAATTTATAGGTTATGTCATTCGACCCATCCGGCAAAGTTAAAATATTTTTAACTCTTTTCGAATGAATTCGTTTCGACACGTTCATTGTGACTTGCAATCCGGCATACCATATAAAATATATGGGGCTGTCAAAATTTTGAAATTTTAGATTCGAACGTGCCGTTCGAAACGAAATCACTGTGACTGGCACTTTAAAAACCGTATGTTATATGGAATGATGTGAGGTTTAATGAATCTAAACCGAAATTTTCTGAATTTATAAAGGTTTATCAAATTTAATAATAAATAATATAAAAACTTTTTAAAATAACTGAAAAATTACCAATTCTCCAATAGTCGAACACATATTAATAAGAAATGTTTAGATAATTATTAATATTTTATAAAATATCAATAATTTTTTTATTTATGCGTTTTAAGAAGAGTTACAAGATTATTACTAATTCCCACTTTTTTCTCGAAAACTGTTCGGTTACTGGAGATGTTCGGAGAAGGGAAACTTACCTACATACATACAAATCCAACTCAACTACTAGAACTTTTTCTTATCTTTTTTTATTTTCAATATAACTTTGGACATAAAAACTTTTAAGAAAATAAGTCCATTACTTTAAATTACACAATAATTAATTCTTATTTCCATTAAAAATTATTTTATACATTGTTGAAACTTATATTTATTAAATAAAATTGTAATTTCAGTTTTAAAGTATTAATTCAAAATATATATAGTTATATGAAAATATGATTATATAAAAAAAAAATAACAAAATCAACAAGTGTAAAAACACAACATTAAATTGAGTCACCAAGATGAATCGGAAGAATTACCATCACCATTTTGTTGACGTAAAGCAATACGTCGTGATCTTCTAAGCGGTCTTTCACTTTCATCCAGTATACCAGAATTTCGTCGTTTCAAATGATCATTTCGTTTGTAACGAATTAAATTTACATGCCAATCCCACTAGAAATTTATATTATATTATTATTCATTATTTTATATATTTAATAAACAGAAATCCGTTATTACCGAACTAGAAACAATTTCAGATCTAACTGGATGCCAAGAAACATCTCTTACAATATCTTTATGACCCTCGATAGCTTCTTTAATAACACCAGTTAATACATCGTAAACTAACGAATACAAATAAATTTTTAATATATTATTATTTTTACTATATTATAATAATAAACTCACTAATAACACGACCAGTACCACAACCTGTATAAATATACCGTTGACCTGTAGTTTCAGCAGGTGAAAATCTAGCACGAATTAAACTTTTTGTTATTCTATGGCCACGATATGTCATAACACTTGAATCACCATCCATATCTCTTTGTGGATTATAAAATTCCCTAGGAACATTATCCCATCGATAATCCCAAGCATAACTTCTACCATTACGTACAGCATATTCCTTATCACGAGATGATGTTCGCCTTAAATCCCATATCTTAATGCTTTGATCTTTGGAATTTGATAAAAAATGTCGTCCATCGTTACGTGAATCAATATATGTGATGCCATCAAAATGACCAACAAATACACCAACAGATGGATCTGGTTTTGTTGTATTAAAACATCTTTGATCCCATAATTTTATAATACCATTATCGCAACCGCTTACAAATATATCTGGGCTATTATCTATAAAACTGATTGCATTAATATCATTGTACTCATCGGGATCAGTCTAAAAAATAAAATCAAGTTTTGTAGTTTTGTCATTGTAATCAACTAATCTAATCTAAACTAATAAAAATGTTACCTTTAATTTTTTTGTGCGCCTTTCTGTTGTTCTATCATAAATATTAATACAAGCATCATTTGAACCACCTATTAAATGATTTCCACAAGGTGAAAATTTTATAGAAAATATACTAGAACGATTATTATCCGGATTAATGTGATGCCATTTTATTTGATCACCATGAACAGGAACAGTAAATACTATTTTATTAACATTTATTTTATTTATAACAAGAATTTTCTTAAATATATACCATAATCGGACCATGTTGAATAAACAAATGTTTGACCGTCTGGACTAAAATCTACATCTAATATACACCAACTGACATCTTGTGCTGGTATTCGATTAATTCTATGGTATGTACCCTTTGATGAATCAAATATTCTAATAATATGATCTTGACTAGCTGTTATTAAACGACTACCATCGTTATTAAATTTTCCAACAAAAACTTTTTGTTCCAATGACATAAGACGTTGATGCTTATGATTTGGAATGTATAAATTTGATATTCGACGACATTCATTTACAGTAAATGCACCAGCTGGTTTTGGACCAACACCATTTTCACGTCTCAATAATATATTTTCTAATGACCATCGATCACATGGTAATGAATTGTCTGGTGAAAGACCAGCTTGCATTTTAATTTCACGATAAAGTTTCGTATTCTATTTTAATAAATCAAAAATTATTAATTATTTTATTCTAAGCAATTTCATAAATTTCTCTTATATTACAACTCTACAGCCATTATGTAAGTACATAATATTAATAATTGTAACCTTGTTCAATAAATTATAGAAATTACTTAGAATATTCATCTCTATAATAATTTTATAATAAACATTATTTATAATTTTCAAAATATTACCTTAAATATAGTTAAATCCGGTCTTTTACGTATTATAGGCATTTTGGTCGTTCTTGGATTTGTTCCTCTAGAAGACAAACTGTCGCATTATAACAAAAAATGAACAAAAAAAAAAAACCAAAAAGGCAAAAGAAATGTTTAAAAAATCAATTATATTTATTGACGGTACCTGCTAACCATTTGTTGTAGAACATTCACAAGATGATCTCTATATTCTTCGCCTTCTTCTTCTCCGTGTGCTACAAAATCAAAATACATTTCTTCATCACTTTCAACATCATCCATATCGTTTAAAGAATAATTATTGCCCATAAATTTTATACCCCGTAAATTGTTAAAAGTAATTTCTTATTTTTTAAACTTAATAACTCTTATTTTAAACAATTATATTAAAAGTTCGTATATTTTTAAATTAGTATTTTAATAATTATATTCATTATTTAGATTATTCCAAAATAGCACGACATTCCAATAAGCACACCATATAATAGAATTGAATTGAAATTGAGAAGAAAAACATTAATACAAGAAGAAAAGGGACTACATAAAAATACTCTAAAAATGTTGCCATATTAAAGTTAAAAAAAATGACATTTGTTTTTTCGAGGAAAAGCGGTATTTACATGATTCAATTTTTCCTTTCAAGTTTCTGTCGAAATTAACTTCGGTTCGTATTCAAGTAGAACTTGATTGAATTTTTATATTTATTATTTTTATATATATATTTTTTATAATTATCTATGTTTACGTTTCAAATTTTTTTTAATAAAAAAAATTATTATCATAGTAGTCAATAATTTTTATTGTCTACAATGTCAAATTTTAGAAGAAAAAAAAGCAAAATTATCTTTGACTATATAATATATGGACTGCTAATCGCCTATAATTTCCTTTGCTGTCAAAGAAAAAAATACTATTATGATTGGTAGCGCATAGCACCAGAGATGGCCAATAAAAGAACTAAAGAAAAGAACTAAAGCCGTTCAAGTTTGAAAAAAATAGAACTCATTCCAGTTCAACTCCAATGTTTGATTGCATATTAAAAATGTTTATGGAAGTGTTAAAATGGTAAAATATGGCGGCGACAAGAATATTTTGAATAAAAGAAGACATTTTTCTAAAAAAAGTAGACAGAAAAAACAGACATACATTTTTTTAAAAAAGTAATGAAAATTAATACAATGTATTTAATAATCATGAAACATTTAGAAGAAAAGAAATATTTATTTATTTATTTATCATCATCATCAAAGTTTACAATTTCTTAGACTAAAGTACACATTAATTAACATAAATATAGAATTAATTTAAAAATTTAACAAGATTAAAGATTTAATTAAGTTAAAAAAATTAAGTATGAAAAAATTTTAAATAATGAATTGCCGCGTTCAGCAGAGTATAGCGTATCGTGCGCTCGAGCATTTTTTCTACTGAACGGTTATTTTTTGGAGCGCTTGAGTTTTATGTAGCAGAAAAATTTTATGCTAGATAGAGTAGCAATTTTTTTTTTTGACAGGAATATTGAATAAAGTGGGGCTTTTAAGAGATATTTATCGGAAAATTCTACTGAACGGCAATATAATTTTCGCTGCTCTATCTAGTGCAGCTCTTTGCTGCATGTTCGAAATTCTACTCGAAATGAGAACAGAACAAGAGATGGTTCAACAGGCGAAATCAACAATATTAATAGTGATTAGATTTTACACGACACACAGTTATATTCCACAGACCAGAATGTGTTTTGTCACCAATATTATTTAGTGTAAACTCCGAGAAAATGTTCAAGGAAATCAATATTGAAGAAATAAAAATATCAATATTTTGAAGAAAGCCACTATGCTTTATGATATACTTAAATAAATAACATAAAATATAAAGTTTGTAAATGGGCGTCAATTACCTTGTTTCCATGACGAGTTGAACTCGAGTTCAACTCGAGTTGAACCCCATGGAAACACGAGTTGAGTTGAGTTTTCGTTAAATCCATTTCAACTCCACGAAACTAGTGGGATTGAGTTGAGTTATGTCATTGTATTAGTAAATTGACATTTTATATCTTTGTATGTGTAAATGAACAAAAAATTATTATTTTTTTAATAATAATGGCGTCAGGAAGACTTTTTTGGAGTGACGATGAAGTAAAAATTTTAATATCAGTAATGGAGGAGAAAAATATATTAAAATTAATGACATAAATTTAATTATTATGAAATAAAAAAACCTGTTTTATATCGTGTTGCCAGAACTGTCAGTTCAACTCAACTCAACTCGAGTTTTTGCATGGAAACGACTGGGGTTGAAATTTGAATTTTTTCAACTGAACGATAACTCAACTCAACTCAACTCAACTCAACTCCGTGCATGGAAACTAGGTAAATATTAATGCAGAGTTGATCAAAAATATTAGAATTGCATTTGATCCTTCATGTTTAATTAATATATTAAATTACTTTTTTTTGATAAATTTACTTCTTGTTTGCTCAAAATATTCTTGTCCCCGCCATATGTTACCATTTTTAACACTTCCATAAACATTTTTCATATACAAACATTTCAATGCAATCCGACTAAGTAGTTTCGTTGAGTTGAAATGGATTTAACGAAAACTCAACTCAATCCCTATTTCCAACTCTAGTTCAATGTTTAATCCGCATGGAAACGTAATATAAATTTTTCTTTTTTATTATTTGCATTGGCAATACTATTTTTAAAATAAAAAAAATAATTTTGACATGACGCGGCACAACAAAAAAAAAAGCATTCCGTCATCGTTCCTACGTTATTCATGATATTGCTGTTCGCAATTTTATTTGAATAAAAGTTTTTTATGTAAATTTCAAATTTAAGTATATTAAAATAAATCGAGCGTATCTTAAATAAATTTTACGTCGAACTTGTAGAATTTTTTTATATTTTACTTCAAACTACAATTTTACTAATTATATTTGATTAAAAGTAATTTTTACAACTTTCATCCTGGATGCAGTATAAATATCCAGAAAATACTGCATTCAGTATACTAGGAAGAAATATATATTATTCAACCAACTGTAATTAGGAAGAAATATTAAATATATATAAACCACATAAGTATATATAAAACTAAAACATATTAGTAAATAACTTTCGCTATAAATAGAATATATGTACAATAATAATTACTCAAAATACATTTATTTATATAGAATTTATAAATATTTATTTAATATTTTTTTTTCATTTTTTTTGTGTTGTGTGATTTCAAGACGACTACAAAGATTTTGTATCATAAAATCATGGGAGCCGTTTTGGCAAAATTCCGAGTAAGTGTAGAGTGTACATTTTTTTGCACTAAAATTTTTTTTAAAAATAATTCTTTTGCCTTATGTGTCTTAATTTATGCTATAATATTTCTTCTTTTAATTAGTAAATGATTTTTTAATTAAACATACAATAAGAAATTTTGATGACCTTAAAACCCATTCATTAAATTCGAATTTTAAATTTTATTAGGTATATACCTACTTATTTAATTTTATTTTCATTTACAGAAAGAAAAAACAACTACTGAATTATTGGAAAAACTTGAAGTAGATATTAAAGAAATTGAAGAATATTCTATATCAACACAAGCACGACAAAAACGTTATGTTGGAAATTTTTTAGTTATTTCAATCGGATTTTATGTTATATGTTTTATTGTATTTTATTTTGCATTTTTTCCACCAACATGGATAGAAAGAATTTCATATTCTGTACCATTATTAATTTTTCCTTTAATGTAAGTTTTTTTTAATATATGTAGTTTGCCTATGAGTGTATTTAATTAATATTTATTTCCCTTTATTTTAGAATATTTTTATTAAAACGTTTAGTTGCATGGTATTTCCAAAGAAAATTAAATAAAAATACAACAAAATTAAATAAATTAAAAAGTGAAAAGAAGAAAGTACTTGAAAAGGTAATGGATAAGGAAACTTATAAAGTAGCAATTGAAATACTTAATAGATTTGGTGATAAAAATACTACACCAAAATTAACTGGAAGTAAATCCAATTATCTATTTAATTAAAAATATATATTTAAAATAATTTATTTTTTATTAAAGTTGTTAATCCACGATTACCAATTACTCCAGTTCGACAAACATCAGTAGCATCTGTGCCGAAGTCACAACAACTACTTGCTCCATATTCATCTCAGCAATCTCAAAATTTAATTAATCGTTCTGCACCATCTCGTAATTCTGAACTTGATTATCGCAATCAATTAACACCAGTGAAATCACAATCCATTGTAATAACACCTAATACACCAATTCATAGTCTTCATATTCAACGTAAACGTACACCATATCCTATTATAAATCAAAATAATAAAGGGGTTTTAGAGAAAATGGTTGATTATTTAATTGGAGATGGGCCACAATATCGTTTTGCAATGATTTGTAAAGAATGTTTTGGTCACAATGGTTATGTTAAATAAATATTTGATATAATTAGAAATAATTAACTTGTATTATTAATAGGTATGGCTTTACAAGAAGAATATGAATACGCAGCATTTCGTTGTGTTTATTGTAATGCAATGAATCCATCTCGAAAATCACGGCCAATAGCACCAAAGCTACCAATGGCTCAATCTACAGTATCTCCAATTGAAATTATAAGGAAAAATAGTGATAGTTCTACATCAACATCTGAAAAATATTCAGGTTAAATTTTATTACATTATTTTGTAATAGGTTTCTATATAAAAATTATATTTTTAGGTTCGGATTCTGAAGACTCTGAACATTTACAAAATAAAATTACAACATCAACTAATGAGATTACTGAAAAAAGTTCCGAAAATGAGGCTTGTCCTTCTGACACAAATCTTAGTGATATAAATAAGTCAACTACCGATATTGATAATAATGATATTGCTGGTACAAATATTAGTGAAATAATTAATACTGATATATTAAATAATGACCAAATAGAATTAAAAACTCAAGGAAAATCTGTTGATGAGAAAAAGAATGATTAAATTAAAATAAATTTTCGGAATTGTGTTATTTTAATAATTAACAAGAAGTGTTAAAAGGAAGATGAATTGTGTAAATATTTTTTAAGATGATATTTATTATTTTGCAAAAAATTAACAAAATGAAAAAAAAGAACTGGATTTTTTTTGAACTGATAATTTTTAAATATAGTTAAATAAAAATTAAATATCCAATAAATCTTCCAGTGAATATTAAGAACGATAAAGTTTTTATTTAATATCTTCTGAAAATTATTAGTTTGGAAGAGTTCTGTAAAGAATAATATATATAACCAGGTATCTCGTATCTGTGGCCTGGGACTGCGATTATGTATATTAAATGGATATTTGTACTAAGAGGAGAAAATTAAAATGCTTATTCAGTCTCACTGCAAAGTTGGTTGGTTGGTTCGAAAGGGGGATATATTCGTGAGGGAGAGCTGAGGCCGCATGTACGCCCGTTCCCGCTCTACCTCCCGTCGATTGCTTCCTTTCTCCGATTTTCTTAACTTTTGAAATAGTTTTTTTACATATAAATAATAATTTATATATATAAATTATTTATATATTATATATAGTTATTAGCTTCGTTCAATGACTTTTCAGAACAGTTTTGGACAGCACACTTTAGCACAGAAAATATCAGAAAAGTACACAACAACAACAATTAATTTAAATGTCAGACCATTGAGAACAACTTTGCACACCAAATCTCAATGAACGCTATTTTATGATATTTTTGGTTTTGTTGGATCTTTTTTTTTTTTTATTATTTGTAAACAAAAAAATTTTAAAATTGCAAATGGCTGAAAATAGTAATTTAAAATTTTTTTTTTTGTAATATTTTTTGGTAAACGGAATTTATTTATTTTAAGTTTTTTACATATTTTTATTTTATACATAAAAATAATAAATAGTTGGCTAAAAAATTAAGTTATGTTGTTATTGGAAAACTTAAAAAAATTAATTAATTTCATTATTTAAATTTTTATTATTTGTTTACAACAATTTTTTTATTTTTGTTTAGAAACAATGTACTTTGACATAAAAAAAATATCACAAAATATCACAATTTCCTGCCCTAATAAATTTATAGGGGCAGAAAATATCAGAAAATATCCAAAAATATCACAAAATATCACGAACTGTCAGTTCATTGAACAGCAAAAAATATCAGTTTAGAACAGAAAATATCAAGATATTTTCTCATTGAACGGCAAATCGTGATATTTTCTGATATTTTTGGAACTTTTTTGGTCAATGAACACAACTATTGTTAAATATTAGATAGTATTGAAATATGTTAAGTTTGACATTCGTAAATTGAAAAAAATCAAAAATTTTAGGTGAGGGGGTGCATATACCAAGGGGGGGGGGGGGCGTTTTTTTTTTTTTTTTTAAATCCAAAATGCCCTAAAGTGCATTTCAGCCAAAATCATAAATCATAAATCAAAAAATCCAGTAGAATTCTCAAGTAAAATCTATGGAATTCTCATAAATGATTTAGTTGTTTTATTGGCCGTCAAAAAGGCGAGCGTCGCCAAAGGCAATTCATAATAGTTAGTTCTTTTTTTCGCCATCTCTGGTGGTATGCACATAGTCGTTGATGGCTACAGCAATGAAGTTGGTTACTAGCAGTCCATATATTATATAATCAAAGATCTGAAAATGAAAATTTCTCTCATTTTTAAAGTGCCTTTTACATTATCAGATTTTTGAGACGATTTTTTGTCGGATGAAAAATCGTATAGTGTGAAGGTAAAAATATTTGTCGCATGCGATGTCGTTTAAAAAATCGTCTGGTTTGCATTTAGTGCCTTTTACATTATCAGATTTTTCAGACGATTTTTTGTCGGATGAAAAATCGTATAGTGTGAAGGTAAAAATATTTGTCGCATGCGATGTCGTTTAAAAAATCGTCTGGTTTGCATTTTCAAACGATTTTCCAGCCGACAATTTTGACAGCTAACAAAATACAAAACTTAGTTGTGTGAAAGTTATATATTTTGTGGTAAAGAAAGAAAGAAAATCACACATTCTTGAAAAATTCAAGAATGCCTTTGGATCTTCAATTCTAAGTTCATCAAACACAAGACTTGATAAATCTCTTCCTGGAATTTCCCGTCTCAGAAGCCATTTTCGCGCCCAAATGCTTCGATTTTTATATTTTTGATTACGCCGGTTTTTTCTAATATTTTTCCGTGCAATAATTCCAATAATTGTTGCACATAATCCAATAATATTTAAATTATTTTCAGCATCCATATTTATAAGTTAAAGGTAAATAGTACCAAATGTGAGGTTAAGTTTCCACAAATTTTTGATATTTTTGTCTGATAGTATGAAGACAAAATAACTTTTGCGTACGATTTTACATACGATTTTCCATACGATTTTTCAGACGACTAGTCGTCTGAAAAATCTGATAATGTGAAAGTACTTTAAATGATTAATTGCCGCGTTCAGTAGAGTCGAGCGCATCGAGCACTCCCGCAATTTTTCTACTGAACGGTTAATTTTTCGAGCGCTCGAGTTTTAAGGCTGATTTTCATTATCTTGAAGTGATTTTCATTACCATGAAATTTCAGAAAACTAAAACGAGATAGATATAAAAAACATATGTAAGAGAAAAAGGGACAACTCTAGTCTTTAAAAATATTTATGTAAAATTTTATGGTAAAGATTTTGACATAAATTTTTCAACATAACCAAGAAAAATTTAATTAAATAGAAATTTTCTTTTTTTTTTTAACAAATTTTCTCCAGCTATTTTTTTTAGAATATTCAATACATTCAGTAGGCAATGATATTAAAAAAAATTTCAAAAAAACAAAAAATAACAGATTTATTTTTGACATTGATATCTTTTTTTTTTGGCATTCACATCTTTTTATAGGAAAAGATGAAATGCGACATCTTTTCCTATAAAAAGACGCCAATATCAAAATATTTGCTATAAAAAGATGCCAATGTCGAAATATTTACTATAAAAAGACGTGAATGTCAAATTTTGCACATGTGTTTCTCTCTCTATTAAACAACAGGAAAATATGAATTTTGTATCTCGTTCTGGTCGACATCTGCAAATTCATAGTAATGAAAATTGAACTTCATGGTAATGAAAATCAGCCTTTATCTAGCAGAAAAATTTTGTGCTAGATACAGCAGCAATTTTTTTTTTAGAGGAATCACTTTTTTTTAGAGGAATATTGAATAGAGAGGGAGTTTTAAAAGGGATATTTATCGAAAAATTCTACTGAACGGCAATATAATTTTTGCTGCTCATCTAGTGCATTGCGGCTCTTTGCAGTGCTCGATGGGCTAGACTCTGCTCTCTGAACCCGGCAAAATGACTATCCTTCCAAGCAAAACCGAAAAAATACAAACTGTTACAAATACGCAAAAATTTACATACGCGATTCCACGGATTTTTCGACAGCAACTGACGAATGGAAGCATGACACCTCGCGGAATTTTTGAGAACCTTAATACAGAGATAAAAATGGTTTACATCTGTCATTTTATATGTAAATTTCAATGGTAATTTAAGCGGAAACCGCAATGTCGCGGCAAATGAAGGCGTGACGGCAAATGGATAAATTTGGTATCAAAACAAATACTTTCAAATTTAATGTCACAATCAGGGTGCTAAATTTTCCCGCCGCAGCGCAAAAATCACTTTCCCACTTGTCCTTGTCAACTACAACTTTTGTGCCTGAAAAAGTGTGTATAATGTAAACAACTGAAGCAAAATTCCGCACAAATTAGTATAACGTATAAGGAACAATGAATCTGCGTCAAGCAAATTTTGCTCGCTGAAGACAAAAATCGGCAGATATGTAAAACAAAACAACCTTTAAACATGTAGCACCAGAAATAATAGAGGCAAGAGGCCTATGCCTATCAAATCAAATTATTAATACCAATTTCTTTTCAAACACACTTTCTTACACCCTCCATGCTGTAGAAAATTTTTGCGTTCTTTTGACTACACTTTCTACACTTTCTACACTTTTTTTAAATCGGCGCCTAGAAAAAGTGTACACTTTTCTACACCCTCAAATTTGAAAGTCAATTAATTTTTTTTTTAACTTTTTAAGGTGGAAATATATAATATTCGTCAATTAAATAATGTTTTAATCACGAATTATGAAAAAAACTATAACAATTTAAAATTATAAAGAATTTTGTCAGGGTGTAATAAAAGTATGTTTTTTTCATACCTTACAGCTTACACTTTCCTATTCCTACACCACAGATTTTTGACAATTCCCACCATGGTGTGGTGTAGAAAAAAAATTTCTGAATAAATTACTATTTTTAAATTACAATTCCCACCATGGTGTGGTGTAGAAAAAAAATTTCTGAATAAATTACTATTTTTAAATTACTAGACGACACGACATGCAGTTAGGGTTTGGTATTTCGTATTTGGTATGGATTGCTATTAAATGTTTATTTTTCGAATTATTCTCTCCTGTTTATTGGGGTATTAATTATTAATCAGTGCAGCCAATATAAGAATTGTTTTTCTTGAGATTTGTGTATGATAAATGGGCTGTGTTGTTGTGTGTGTGCGTATGTTAAATACATTTCGATTTTGAGTAACTCCAAACCTCATAACTCATAAAAAAAGTTATTAATTTTTTCTTTTTGGTAATAAAATCAATGAAATTATCTTATTAATTTTTGTGAAATTGTTGTAATTAATAATTGTTATTTATAAATATATATAAAAAACACATAATGTAAGTAGCTTATGATTAGAAAATCAATATACACAAAAACAAGTACTTTGACTTGAAAAACATAATTCAATTATTCAATTGAATATAAAATTAATCATTTTGGTCATATTAAATGTGGTATTCTGAAGTTAAAAAGAAATCTTTATATAATAAAATTTATGAATTTAATACAAAAGTGTTAGGTAAGGTACGGTTTTTTTTAAATTATTCTGATCTGATTATATACCGCTCCCATTTAATTTACATTATCGTTCTAAATTTTTGCATACAAGCAGAGCAGTAGCAGAGCACTGAGGCATAAATAACCCTTACTGCTTACTTATACTTACACCTCTGCCTAATAAGGACGTACGGCGTATGGCGTCTGTCAAAATCGTTTTATTTTGTATGAGAGCTCCCAAAATACGCGGCGTACAACGCCGACAATTCACAATTGGAATTTCCAATTTTTACGGGCGTATTTCCAATGGATTCAGATTGTATGAAAAAAACGACGAAAAAAAGCCGTCAAGTTGGTTGGTAATATATTTTTGCATAAGAGAATTGCCGCGTTCATCAGAGTCTAGCGCATCTAGCACTGCAGAGCCGCACTAGATAGAGCAGCAGAAATCAAATAGCCGTTCAGTAGAATTTTTCGCTAAATATCCCTTAAAACACGCACTTTATTCAATATTCCTGTCAAATGCTGCTCTATCTAGCATAATTTTTTTCTGCTAGTAGTGCTAGATAAAACTCGAGTGCTAGAGCTCGAGCTCTTGAAAAAATAACGCTAGACTTGCTGAACGCGGCAAAATATAGTTTTAAAATTTCATTTTAGTTTCACTATTAAAGTACCCAGCCCAATATACCTACTAACTACCCAGTATAAATAAGCAAGCAATCATGTATACATTATACAATAATTACTAAATTATATCTATATATATATATATATATAACTTAAATATATATATAAATTATACTACGTACTTTTAAAACCAAATTTTATTCAAATATGCTTTTTTACCATATATTTTTATTTAAAAATATATCAAAAAATTATACATATATTTAAATTATATAAAATAATTTAGCTAACTTTCTAACTTTTTTTCGAAAACAGAAAGTTTTTTGATAGGCAAAAAAAAAAACAAAAATGATGATAATGTAATATTATAACATATTTTTCAAATTATAATTTATTAATAAAACTGATTTACAACTTTAATATAGTAAAAACATTTTTTTGTAGATAATTCTTTTTATTTGAAAGAAATTCTTGTTACTATGAAATAAAGTAAACAAGAAAATAAATAAATAAATACCTATACGTTATCTAAAAAAATTAATATTTTTACTGCAAAATTAAAGCTCTTTTAATAACGAAAGAATCAAACTTTATAAACGTGATTGTAATTTTTTGCTCAAAAAGAAAAAACAAGAAAATAAAAGTACCGGCAAACTGATGATTTTCTTATCAATTTTATGTGTTTTTTTATAAATTTGGGTAAAAATAAACAAATTTAGAATTTATAAATTACTTAAGTGACCCAGAAATTAGTACAATAAAATAATATATATAAGTATAAATAATTAAGGTAAAAATTTATTATTTTCTTTTAAGACTTTTTGTTCTGTCATTAAAATTAATCACATATAATCATTAATTCGTTTTGTAGCAGCTACTACCAGCAGCTACACACATCTTTTACTATGTTAAATAGTTAACAAAAAAAAATTATCCCTTCTTTTGTAAATTTTTTTTTGATCAGGCCATAATAACTTGCCAACAACAATTTTTTATACAACTAATAAGCTTTTTAATAATTGACCAATGTATGCATATAAATGTTAATAAAAAATATTAACAATTCAGAAAGCTAACGACAAATTTCCAATATAAAAAATATTTTTATAGTTTCAGTTTTTCTACGTTAGGCTGCCTGGTAGGAGCTCAATTAGTATATTATTAAAAAAAATTTTTGAGAAAAATAATAAAATAACGAGTTTTGTAAAATTTAAACTGATTTTTTTTATATAATTGATTTGAAAGGTTCGATATATTTAAATATTTTCTTTTTAAATTTATTGCCTTAAATTTGTCATATTTAAACAAACAATTTAAATATATTGAATTAGAATACCGTGTGAGTTAAGGCCAAAATCATGGAAATGACATGACCTTTAAAATAAATATTTAAATTATGAATAATTAGTATTTGAATTGTTTATTTAATATAATCATCACGATTTCGCAAAATTTGCATAAAATTCAATGAAACTTTGAATGCAACTTTCGAATTTTTTCGATTATATTGCGTTTTTTTTAAATTTCTTTCGTTAGATCAAACTTTTTTTTTACATTTTCGATGGTTTTTTTTGTAGTGAAAAACTTAATATCTTTTGCCTTTTTTTCTATTGAAATTTTGAATATAACTTTCACCTGACAAAAAAAAGAGAAAGTAATATATAAATTTTTTCCTGTTATAATTCATTGTTGTTAAATTTTATGTGAATTTATGAGGATTAACTATATTTACAAGAATTATTCAATTATAGTTAAAATAAAAGGATTTAAAAAAAATGTCAGCTAAAGCAATTCGAGAAGCAACTGGAAAGGATGTTCTAAATCGTTCATTAGATAAAAATGCTGGTGCTGCACAAAGTAAATTTGCTTCAGTAAATCCAGATACAAATTGGAATGAATTAGTTGGTAACAATTCGTGGTTGGAAACAACGGTAAATATAATACCTATATAATAAAAATTTATTTAAAATATATTGTTTATGAGATAATTTTTTCAACTTTTAAATATCAAAGGTTAATCATATACATACGTAATATGTTTTTTTCTATACACATAATTCTATTTTTATCTTTCAAAATGTAATTTACATTTTCATAAAAAACAACATGAATGCAATATTAATAACAATCGTTTTTCTTATCAACTCATTGACACAAAATACTATTTAAAAAAAATTGAATTTCATCTTCTACTCTTAACATTATATGGGTCAAGATATCAAAACCACAGTTTTAAGTACTAAATACTCAAAATAATATAAATAAAGAGTGATGTTGTTTTTTAAAATGACATTTTATAAAGAAAATAGGAAAAAAACTGTTTGCTAAAGTGGCTGTGCTAGAAAGCTATTAAATTGTTCTTTGAACTTTTTTGTATCGTATGTTCCAGCCAGTAAAGTGTTTTGAAAAATTATATAACCTCATTCAATTTATTGATCAGCCGAGTTTTTATTATATTAATAATAAAATGTTAAGATTTCTCTCTATATTTCACTAAAATGTAATAAAATTTATAACCGGTTCATGAGGTGAAAATATTATTAAAATATGTTTTCTTATTACTCTCTTATATGAGCTCAGTTTTATATTGTGTTATCAATAGTTTTTTTTTTCTATATACCTTGTGATAAGTGATAAGCCTAATAATAATAATTAAATTTTTAATATTAAATTGTGTACATAGAACTTAGGAAATATTTTCAATATTTTTTACTTTAATTTGTCTTATTAATCAAATAAAATGTACAAATGACATGAATTTTATAAAATAAATACAAAAGCTTTTTATTATTATTATATTTATTGATCTGATTAAGTGGTTCATAATTTATGTCCTCCAGTTTTAAAAAGTTTCTAAAAGCTTATCACATTTTTAAGATCAAATTGAATTATTGAATTAAAGTGCACTACATATGATCAATTAAAAAATATTGCAAATCGTTCAACTCGAAATTAACAAAATTTATAATTAAGTTCAATGACTTGTTTACCAAAAAATTAAAATTAAACAGATGTTTTATCACGATTTTTTTTAAATATCGTAAACAATGAAATTATTAGCATTTAGATTTTGTGTTGCATTCTATTAGAATGAGTTTAAAAAAATCATTAAAATGAGCATAGCTAGATTGCAGTTGTATATTAAGTATGGACAAATAATAATTTTCTGTTAAAAACTTAAATTAAGTATATCGTATTTACTATTCTGTTAAAAACGTAAATTAAGTATATCGTATTTAGTTCATGACCTTTTAAGTTAATATTTATATAGCAAATTTATAGCGCTGTTAAAATATATTTAAAAAATGTAAATTTTGTTCGTATTACCTAGTTTTATAAATTATATAACTTTTTTTTTTCAATTGGTAATTAATAATTTATTTGGTTATGTAAACAAAAAAAATTGTTGTTTATCTGCTGTCAAGCTAAAGAAGCTACTAATAACTAATGACGAAAATATTTGCTAATATACCAACTACATTAAGTTATATAAATAACATCATCAAAATTAATATTACTAAAAAAAATGAAAATGTTTGGCAGCTCAAATCCAATAATAAATTATGAATAGCACTGAAGATTATCCCATAGCTTCATGGTTGTCCACTACGTAATGTACAACTAATAATAGATCATATATTAACAACATGCAGTAATTATGACAACATCAGAAAACAGAAACAGCCTCAAAATTTCCAATCAAATAACATCGGGTAATAATATTCAAGAAATTAATAAAATGTAAAATTTTGTCACTCAAATCAAATGCAGCAGACCAGCTTATATAATTAAATAATAAAAAAAAATTATTGAATGCAATAAAATAATAGTCAAAAATAAAAAATAAATATCACAGAATGCTTGAATTAATATTTTAATGCTTAACCAAATTTAAAATTGTGTAGTTGATTGTTAACTAATTAATTAAATGTTAACCATTTTTTTAAATATATGTATTATAACTAATTATTATATTATATATTTTTAGCCACTCGTTGTAAAACCAGATCAATTGATTAAACGTCGTGGAAAATTGGGTTTAATCGCTGTTAATAAAAATTTACGTGAAGTTAAAAAATGGATTGATGATCATATGCTTAAAGACCAGCAAATTGGCGCTGCTTGTGGAAAATTAAGAAATTTTATAATTGAACCTTTTATTCCACATAAAGAGGTAATCTAATTAAATATCAAATATTATAAGATCAATTAAATATTCTTATTTTTTTAAAATAATTAGAATGAAGAAGCTTATGTTTGTATTTATTCTCATCGTTCAGCTGATTCAATATTATTTTATCATCAAGGTGGTGTTGATATTGGTGATGTTGACTCAAAGGCTTTAAAATTAGATGTACCAGTTAATAAATCAACAACTATTGAAGATATTACACGTACTTTATTAACACATATTACCGATGCTAATAAAAAACAACGAATTGCTAAATTTATTTATGCTTTATATCAAACATATATTGATTTATATTTTACATATTTGGAAATAAATCCATTGGTTGTTACTGACAATTCAATTTATGTATTGGATTTAGCTGCAAAATTAGATTCAACAGCTGATTTTGTTTGCCGTCCAAAATGGGGAGATATTGATTATCCACCGCCATTTGGACGAGATGCATTCCCTGAAGAAGCTTATATTGCTGATTTAGATGCTAAAAGTGGAGCTTCACTCAAGGTTCATTTTTATTAAAAAATAAATAAAAATTATTTTAAAATATTTTCTTCAAAAATATATAGTTAACAATTCTAAATCGTAATGGTAGAATTTGGACAATGGTTGCTGGTGGTGGTGCAAGTGTTATTTATTCAGATACTATTTGTGATTTAGGTGGATCTAAGGAATTGGCAAATTATGGTGAATATAGTGGAGCACCATCAGAACAACAAACTTATGAGTACGCTAAAACAATATTAAATTTAATGACATCTTCACCAAAACATCCAGATGGAAAAATTTTAATAACTGGTGGTGGTATTGCTAATTTTACAAATGTTGCTGCTACATTTAGAGGTAAAAATAATAATTTTTGGTTTAATTTAAAGACAACTAATAATTTATAATAAAAAAAATAGGAATAATAACAGCTTTACGTGAATTTCAACCAAAATTAGTTGAGCATAAAGTATCAATTTTTGTTCGTCGTGCTGGTCCAAATTATCAAGAAGGTTTACGTAAAATGAGAGAATTTGGTAGTACATTGGGAATACCATTATATGTATTTGGACCAGAAACACATATGACTGCAATATGTGGAATGGCATTAGGACGTCGTCCAATACCACAAGCATGTAATGTTGAATTTGCTACAGCAAACTTCTTATTACCAGGTGGTCAACAACAAGAAGAAATGAAAACACTACATGGTGATGGTACAGTTAATAATATGAATGGTGAGTCTAAGAAAGATTTTTTGTTTTAATAAATGTTTGGTTTTGTTTATGTTTGGTTGTTAAAAAAAAATCAATGTTTGTTAATTATATAGTTTATAGTTTTGTGCATATTTTATTCCAAAAACTGAAAAAAAATCTTTTGTGTTAATATTAGTTACAGATTTCTATGATTTAATATTCTGAATTTAAAACCAATAAGTTATCAAATAATTTAATCTACATAATCAAGGTTCAAAATTATTGATACAGAAAATTTTAACAATTGCAATATTATAAGCAATATAATATCCATACATGAATTCGTCTATAATAAAAAAAAAATTAATAATTTATTTTTTTACTCTTGAATTTACTATTTAAAAGGCATGAAAAAGAATTTTAATTTTTTGTATCATAATTTTACTATTTTTCCTTGCAAACATTGATTTTTAAAATAACTAAAAATAATAAATAACTTGAATTATTTTAATCTTTAATACCTTTTTTTCTCTTTTTTGATTATTTTCAATTATTATACCTGCGGTATATTACTATTAAAAATAAAATACATTGTATTGGCTTGAAAAAAAATATAAACAAAATTTTATACAACTCATCATCATAATTTACCATAAAAATATGTTGTGTGTATTAATATAAAACAACGTAAATATTATACTGTGCTTGTATAAATTTGTATTGTGTATTTTGACTTATCCTGTGCATCCTGTATGTGTTTTGTCTTTGGTAATAACTGTATAATGCCTGTTTTATAAAATGCAACAACAAAATCATATTTGTTTTTTTGTTTGTAAAAAAAAAATCTACATAATTGTCGACAAATTCGACGACGAAATATTAAAATTCGATAATTAGGCACATCTAATACACAAACAATTAAACTACCTCCTATCTCATCAGATAATTTAAAATCTCATACCGGCCATGATGGTCCAATGGAAGAATCTCAGAAAATGTTTACCGTATCAACTAAAGCAATTGTATGGGGTATGCAAACTCGTGCTGTACAATCTATGCTAGACTTTGATTTTATTTGCAGGTAATTTTAATTTATTATTATATTATTATTATTTTTAAACAATATATTCTTGTTTTTTAGGCGTGAAGAACCATCAGTAGTTGCAATGGTTTATCCATTTACTGGGGATCATAAACAAAAATATTATTGGGGACATAAAGAAATTTTAATACCAGTTTATAAAAAAATGTCCGATGCCATTAGTAAGCATTCAGATGCTGATGTTTTAGTTAATTTTGCATCATTACGATCAGCATATGAATCAACATTAGAAGTACTTGATTATCCACAAATTCGTACAGTAGCAATTATTGCTGAGGGCATACCAGAAAATATGACACGTAAAATGATATTTGCTGCTAAAAGTAAAGGTGTTTCAATAATTGGACCAGCTACAGTTGGTGGTGTTAAACCGGGTTGTTTTAAAATTGGAAATACTGGTGGGATGTTAGATAATATATTACATTCAAAATTATATCGTCCTGGTAGTGTTGCATACGTATCTAGATCTGGGGGTATGTCAAATGAATTGAATAATATTGTATCTAAGGCAACAGATGGTGTATTTGAGGGTGTTGCTATTGGTGGTGATCGTTATCCTGGTACAGTTTTTATGGATCATATCTTACGTTATCAAGCTGATCCAGCAGCAAAATTAATTGTACTATTAGGTGAAGTTGGTGGCACTGAAGAGTATGATGTATGTGCTGCATTAAAAGATGGTCGAATTACAAAACCATTAGTTGCTTGGTGCATTGGTACATGTGCTGGTATGTTTTCAGCTGAAGTACAATTTGGACATGCTGGTTCATGTGCTAACTCAGATCGTGAAACAGCTTGTGCTAAAAATAAAGCATTAAAAGCAGCTGGTGCATATGTACCAGATTCATTTGATACATTGGGCGATTTAATTGGTTCAGTTTATTGTGAATTAGTTAAAAATGGACGTATTATTCCAGCACAAGAAGTACCACCACCAACCGTACCCATGGATTATTCATGGGCAAGAGAATTAGGTTTGATTAGAAAACCAGCATCTTTTATGACATCTATTTGTGATGAAAGAGGACAAGAATTACTATACGCTGGTATGCCTATTAGTGATGTATTGAAAAAAGATGTTGGAATCGGTGGTGTTATTTCATTATTATGGTTCCAACGTTGTTTACCACCTTATGTATGTAAATTCTTTGAAATGTGTTTAATGGTTACTGCTGACCATGGGCCAGCTGTTTCAGGAGCACACAATACAATAGTTTGTGCACGTGCTGGAAAAGATTTAGTATCATCACTTGTCAGTGGATTATTAACAATTGTTAGTGAATATAAAAAATAAGATAATTTAATTATTTTTTTTTAATATTTTTTTTTATAATATATTTCTAGGGTGATCGTTTTGGTGGTGCATTAGATGGTGCTGCACGACAATTTTCCGAAGCATATGATTCAAGTCTTCATCCAATGGAATTTGTTAATGCAATGCGCAAAAAGGGTCAACTAATTATGGGAATTGGGCATCGTGTAAAATCAATTAATAATCCAGATGTAAGAGTGAAAATAATTAAAGAATTTGTATTGAGAAATTTCCCAGCATGTCCATTGCTTGAATATGCATTAGAAGTTGAAAAGATTACAACAAGTAAAAAACCAAATTTGATTTTAAATGTTGATGGTGTTATTGCAACAGCATTTGTTGATATGCTTAGAAATTGTGGTTCATTTACAAAGTATGATTTTTTTTTACATTATATTGATCAAAATATAAAAATTAATTTATAAAAATAAAAAAAAATTACAGTGAAGAAGCTCAGGAATATATAAATATTGGAGCAATTAATTCTTTGTTCGTTCTTGGAAGAAGTATAGGATTTATTGGACATTATATGGATCAAAAAAGACTAAAACAAGGACTATATCGTCATCCATGGGATGATATCTCTTATGTTATGCCAGAAAACTTTTAAAACTTAAAAAAAAAAAAAAAACGCATAAACACAAATTAAGTAAAATTTGAAAAAAAAAATTCAAATAAAATAGAGAGAAAAAAAAAAATTTCAAAAAAGAAAATTTTACTCAAACAAATATTTAAATCTAGTAAAAAAATAGCTTTTTTTTATTTCCTTTAGTTTTGCATTTAAAAATTTAAAATTATCGAGAAAAAACACAAAAACAAATATTTTTTTTCTTTTTGATTGTATAAAGTCAATGATTTTTTTTTGTATTATTTGGTGTGGAAAAAGTGAACTTGAACTAATTTTCTTTTACATATATTATAAAATAATGTATAAAAAAATTAAAACTTATTATATTAATTTTTGGCATGACTATTGAAATTTTATGGAAATTTATTTAAAACAAATTATATTTAAGGGTCTTTTTTTATTATTCTTTTGTTGAACTGTTTTGAATTATTTTTTTTTAATCTAAGTATCTATGTTATTATTTAGAAAATTTATACTTTCCACAATCTATCTAAAAGGACAACAAAAAAAAGTTATCCAGTGATGTAAAAAATAAAATATTTTTTTTAAGTTCTGTTTTTTATTTTTATTCAAATTTTATTGGTTCCTTGTTTTTCAGAATTTGTTGATTATAATATAAATAAAAATTGTTATGATATTATATTGAAAAAAAGAAGAAAATTGCACAATTAGAAAATTTGATATGCACTGACTGTTTATAATTGGCTGTATAACTTTATATTTAAATATGCCTAAATATATACAGATAAATATTTAATTTGATATTTTATTTTTAAAACTTTCGCAAAACGATTGAACACTGCAATACCGACTGTATTTTAATACTTTCAGCTTTATAACTTCAAAATTTTCATTGTTCGTTGTTAATGTTATTATGTTGGCCATTGTCTTGTGATATTTGATCTACAAGTTGTTCCGGGGAAGATTAGTTTAGCTTTTTCTACGAGGCCCAATTGGTCTTCTGGGACAACCACCAAAACAAGCACAGTTCAATCACATCTTCCATTTCTGTAAATTAAAGTTTTTGTTCGAATCTCCTTCACGGCCTTTAAATTGGACCATAGTCAGTCCGTACCTAATAAAAACACAAAAAATGTAAATAACTTACTTTTATTGTACAATTACACTACTCAATCCGAAGAACACTATTTCGATTCACCCGTTTCCCATATTAGCTAAAAATTTCGAGATGGTAATACCAGTTTTACTTCGAAAATATTCCAGAGTAGCGATTCCAAAATTTCCGCAAATTTCCTACTCAGAATAATAAAAACTATTACGTACGTTATTATATTATTA
This sequence comes from Empis stercorea, assembly GCA_949752835.1. Taxonomy (NCBI): domain Eukaryota; kingdom Metazoa; phylum Arthropoda; class Insecta; order Diptera; family Empididae; genus Empis; species Empis stercorea. The sequence goes on from OX457088.1 coordinate 26,918,168, forward strand.
TTATTACATATTATAGAAAAAACAACACATATATTTCTGAACAAATTTACATTAAGAAAAAAAAAGATAATTATATTTTTTAGACTTATAATATAAATTACTGCAAAAGATCAAAATTATTAAAATTTGATGGACCAGCTGATAAATCAATATCAGTTAATCCCAGCTCAGCTAAAAGATCTTCAGTTTCTGATTTGCTAGTTGAAGGCATAGGATTGTGATTATCACTTTCATTTGTCTTATTTTTAACATCTGATGATGTTAATGTAATATTTTCTAAACCAGATATTAATTCTTCCCCACCACATGCACCACATTCAGTTGCTTCCTCAACATTATCCTCTTCGTCATCATCGTCATAATCATCTGCAACACTAGTTGGACCTAAAGTTTTATATTGAAATGCTGTTTCTTTTAAATCAACTTCAATTGGAAATAAATTTTGTATTTCAGTTAAGTGTGCTAAATTATCTGTACCCATTTGTCCTAAACCTTCAATAAATCTTTTTAATTGTCCACATAAATCACGTGCATGTTTACATTCTAATAATTCCATTTTTTCTAAAACATCATTTCGTAATTTAGCAAATTTATTTCTAGCATCTTGACGACAACGTAATATTAAACGATATTCATAATTTCCAGTCTCAACACGATAAAGTGGTTCTTGTTGTGCAGCATAACTATGCTCTTCATCATCCATTTCTTTAACTTTTAAACAATATGATAAATATGTAAATTTTGCATCAGCATAACGTCGTATTGTTAATTTTGTATCTGGTATAGCTTTATTTAAATATGTACCCATATCATTCAATACTGGTTTAACTGATTTTAGCATTTTTATACCATCCTTTTCCATATTACGATGCACTTCACTAAATAAACGAAATGCTTCTGAAGCTCTTGGTTGTGGTTCTCGTACACTTATTGAAGCAAATTCATTACCAAATGCTAATAATGTTTGAAATAAATCAAAATATGCTTTTAGCATACGTTTAGAATGTTCTACTAATGATTTATACATTTGTTCAGTTCCTTCAAGTTCAGATAAACGTTTAACTAATGAATCATTACATAAAATTGCACGACTTAAGCCAAGTGTATCAGCTGTAGTACTAGACATTGCTTCAACAAATCGATGTTTCATTTTTTTTACAATAATATCTAATGATTCACCTTGTGTTGGATCAGCATGTAATTTATTATAATTTATTGTTACTTGATCGGTAGCTGTTTGTATCATTTTGGCAACTTCAACTTTTGTTTTACCTTTAACAGGGACCCCATTTATACCAGTTAATTCATCACCACTTTGTAGTGATCCTTCTTGAGCAGCTGGCGTACCATCAAAAACCTATTAAATTTTATTTTATTTTTATTTTTAAATTTTATTTTATGAAATTTAGAAAATTGTTTAAACTTACTTGGACTATATATAAACATGGACAAAAAGGAGCTCCACCACCTATACTAATTCCAATTAGATTGGCTTGATCTTTCTTGATAACTACAGAATCGGAACTAACAGTCATGCCCCTAATTTTGTCATTAAATTTAATTTTGTTAGTAGGAAAATAAATTGTTAATAATGAAGATGATTATTTTATTTACTAATTAATATTTATTAAATTATTATTCAAATTACAGGATTACGTTTCAAAATTAATACATGCCAACTAAAAAGAAGAAAAAATTACCTGTATTTTCTGTTTACATTGCTAAATCAAAAATGTTTAAATTAAATAATATACTCTATAATTTAGTTATAATATTTAAAAGCAAGAATAAAAGTAGGTATTTAAAAATTAGAAATATGTTAAATGCAATATAAAGAATGAGTTTTATAAAAAATAAAAAATAGTAATTATTATGAAGGGTTCAATCCGCAAGCTCTACTTTTTTTTCTGAAGGAATTTTCTATATGCCTAAAATTATATTTACAATATAGGTAATTTTTTTTTGTTAAATTTTGTATTTACAATTCAATTCTTCTAACTAAATATATATTCATTCAAGGTAAAAAGATAATTATTCTGTCTCTAAATTAATTTTTATACTTAACTATTACAAAAAGCTTCATATATTATTCTTTGATTTATTCTATTTCTTTTTTACTTTTTTTTTTACAAAAACTAAATAAAAGCGATTTTCACAAGCTTTCATTATTATAATCTAATTTTGGTTTATATTTTTAGTTGATTATTCTGATTTTATCTAAGAAAATTTTGAGTTTCACTTTGCACTTACAATCTTTCCAATTCAAATTTTTGTAAAGCATAATTAGATTTATGATCATCCGAATAATATCCAGAATATTGGACGGTTTCATTTTCATCTACATCATTCAAATCTTCAATTGTAATAATACTCATATCATTTTTTTGTAATGAATCATCCACCACCAATGGTTTATCAGAAGACGATGACGATGGTCTATATTTATTTTAGCACATATAAGTATATTATGTACATTTAAAACACACAAAATTCAGAAGAAGTAGAAGTGTAGTACAATACAATATAGAAGTAGTAGTAGTAGTGTAGACGATTTTAAATAGAGGAAAGAAGCAAAAGAAAAGCATGAAAATTATTGAAATTTGAAAGTAAAATTAAAACTAAAAATACAAATAATAATATAACAATTATCCAATTAACTATTTTTAAGTACTCACTTAACTTCATCGTCAAATATCAATAGCTTAACAGATTCATCTGGGTTTTTTCCAGTATTATGTGGAATTCTTATTTTTCCGGTTAAAATGAAGAAAACAAGAAAATTACTAAAAAAATTTACTTACTCAGTCTTTCATTTCTCTTACTCTACTAGAAGCTTTGAATTTTTTAAAGCAAATTTACAAAAATAACAAGACTAAGTATAAAATAAAAAATTTACATAAAATCTTCAAAATCAAAATATCGTAGATCAGAATCATATCGTTTGTAATAAAGATGATGATGCACCGAAGGATAATGATATGGAAGCATTTTCTCATATATGTTTTTGTTGTTTTATGAATAATTGTAAAAATAAATTTATTAAATTATAATTGAAAATGTCTCGAAAAAAGATAAATTTTCAAAAAAAAAAAAAATAATGACGTGCACATTTATAGTAAATAAAAAAATAAAAACATTGTATAAGGGTGCCAATGTATCAACAACACACTTTTTTATTCAAAAACAATTAACTTTAATTTGAAATCAATTATCTATTTTTTACACAATAAATCTTATTTACATTTTATCTTCCTCATAAAAGAAATCATCTTCGTAATCAGTTAACATATTTAAAAATATTTGTAAATAAAATTATAATAATCAAAAGTTACTTTTCAATTTATAATTATTTTTTTACGTTTTCTTTCCGAGGGTGTTCTTCTTATTAATATGACAGCAGCAGCTGTTTTGATAACAATATGTACTAAAATTTATTACAACTGGTCTGGTCTAACCTTAATGCGGTGAATTAAGTATTTCACCTTTCTATAAGTTTAACGTAACGAATAACGATTCATTTTTGGGTATACGTAAACCCTCCGACTGCGCGGTAGATACGTTCTGCAAAAATAGCGCGCTAACCGAAAACGCGCACTCTGAACCCAGTTTTATATGAAATTATGGGGTTACGTTCCAGATATTAGGCAAATTGCAAACAATGACAGAAAAAAGTATAACATAACATATAAATAGAACATTAAAATAAAAAAAAAAGTCTTCAATTCAATGAATCCACATAAAAAACAAATCTAACAAAAATTTAATATAGGTAAATATAAAATTTCTTAAAAATAGCAACTTTGTTCACTATATTCTGTAGGATCTGGTTTTAATAGTGCTATACATATTGCGATGAGCTTTAATAGAAAATGTTGATAGACTTCTAGGCTTAGAATAGGTTCGAAGTCTATAAATTTCTGGAATTTCAACAAGAATTTCTCTTATACAGCTTTCTGGCCATAATTTAAAAAAAAAACGCGCAGCTATGAATTTTTTACCGTGCAGTTCGAAAATTTGGTATTCTTGAATATGAAATACATAGTGATATGAAAAATATCTAATATTTCATATCACATGGGCGCGCAATTGGAAAACGGCGCAGTTCGAGGGATTTAATAAAATATTTTTAATTTATATTTATTTTATAGTAAATTCAGTTTAATTTAAATTTTATATTTTGTGATATCAATTTTATATCTTGTAAATTGGGCGTTTTCAAATATGAATTATGTAAGCATTTTGTGAACCGGAAATTGATTATATCAAGCGGAAATTGCGTGTAATTTGGTAGAAATGTGTATATTAGTTTCACTCTGTCTGTAAGTCTATCCGTCCGTCCGTCTGTAGGTCCAATCAAAAAATTACACTTTTATTTTACTTGTAAATTTATAACGGTACAATATTTTTAAAAACTTGAGAAATTTTTCGAAAATCATATTTCTTTTAAGTGCATTAATTAATAAATTATAATGATTTGCCTCACTCTTATAATTATTAAAAAAAATGCTTAATCATGTAAAACTTTGCAAAAAAATATTTTGCATATTTTTAGGTGCTATATACATGAAATATTAGATATTTTTCATATCACTATGTATTTCATATTCAAGATTTTCTTGAAATGATGCAATAAAAAACCAATTACCAAAAAAATACATGTGTGTCAGGACACACGCATGCGGGATGAAGTAAAAATTGAAAGAGGTGCGTGATATTTGATATTTTGACTACTTAGTATTGATAGATGTTTAATATTAAAATGTATTAAATGAAGTTTAATAAAGCAAAATTGTAAATAAAACAAAAATACAAAAAAAAAAAAAGAACAAAAATACAAAAAAGTTTTTTAAAAATAATTTCCTTTACAGTCATATTCAATTAAAAAGTAATTAACAAACAAATAATACCACATCAAGGTACTTTCCTCTTGTCTGCCTAAAAATTATGAAATAAAAAATATTACAACTTGGGATGGATTTGTTTGAGCTCCTCATGTCCTACGATTTGGAATTCCACATGTGGCCGATATTTTCGGACTTCCTTGGCCCCCGGTGCCCCACGGAGTAATCAATGTTTTTTGTAGTTGTTCTTACAAGACCTTTCATTTGTTATCCCACATAATTTTTTGTGTGATGGGACCCCAAATTGCCACCGATTTGGACTAAAGTACACTTCAAGACCTTTCATTTCTTACCATTTATGATTTTTTTATGATGTGCCCCACATAGCATAGGTTTGTACCCCACTTGACCCACGGTGCCCCATGGACTATTCTAATTCGACGGGATATACTCTTCAAGACCTTTCATTTGATACTCTTTATAATTTTTTTGTATGATGGAACTATATGACCAATATTTGGGCCCCACATGACCCACGGAATACCCTCTATTGAGATGTACTCTTCACGACCTTTCATTTGATACTCAACATGATTTTTTTTATGATTTCAACCCCACTTGACCCAAGGGAGCTCTACTCCCGAAGTTAAGGGAGCTAGGAGCTTGTCCCGGCTATGCTGCACCATCACACTATACTGCACCCACAGAAGATGGAACTACAAGAAAAATAAGAAAGAAGACCTGCAAAAAAAATTGGGCGTTTTCGAAAATTCAGTTTAACTTAGTAAACTTAGTTCTAAGTAAGCAGTTCGTTCGATAATTCACAACTGCAAAACTACAAAAGCAGTGTGTTCGATAAGTCTCCACTGCAAAAGCATTGTATTTGAAAATCTCAACTGCGCTTAAAGTTTTAACGCAATTTCCCACTTTTAATTTTACAATTGGTTTCAATTAATGGCAATTTTCATCTGGTATTTTCTCTGGAACCCCTGGAAGGATTGGACTGATATTTGGTGAATGTGGTCTGGATGAAATGATGAATGGCCATATTTGCATCTGGGATTTTCTCTGGTATCTCTGGATGGATTGGGCTGATATTTGGTAAACACATTCATTATAGTGGTCTGGATGAAATGATGAATGCCCATATTTTCATCTGGGATTTTCTCTGGTACCTCTGCATGGATCGGGCTGTTATTTGGTAAACACATTCAAATTAGTGGTCAATGATGAACGCAATTTCCAAATTAGTGGTCAATGATGAACGCAAATGATGAATGGCCATATTTTCATCTGGGATTTTCTCTGGTGCCTCTGGATTGATTGGGATGATATACACATTTATTATAGTGTTCTATACTCTATAGTATAGAATGTATAGAATGTAGATAAAATCTTAGAGTATAGTACAGGAGAAGCTATTTGCCCCTACAAGCTGTATTATATAGTTAATTATGCCAGTGCTCCTCCATTATTTCCCACAAAACCTCAGAAATCAAGTTTTCATCACATAACCATCTTCCAAGTAGAGTTAATGGAGGAGCACTAGCATAATTAACTATAGAACACAGCTTGTAGGGGCAAATAGCTTCTCCTGTACTATACTCTAAGATTTTTTCTACATTCGTCGGAACTCCTGAATAAACTGAATGCATTGATACACTCAATGGCAACTTATATCTAAGGCAGTTATTTATTTTAAATAACAATTTGAACCTTATTTCAACAAGATAGGACATTAAGTGTGAGATTCTATTTCTAATATTTTAATTTAGTAATTTACAAATTAATATGGCAGCAATTAACCAACAAAACTAATGTTTATACTTATTTATATATAATTGTTCAGATAATTTGTTCAATTATTTAAATAAACACCGTTTTTTAAGCTTAGAGCGATATTTGGTATTATATAGACAAAAATTTATATGGTAAGAAAAATTATAAAAAAATTTTAAAAATACAAAATTTCTCGTTACTTAATTTCAAGAAGTTTATTTATTTTTTTTGATATATAATTTGTTCTATATTATTTTTTTAAATATAAATAACAATGTAGAAAGAGTTTGATGTAAAAATGTGTTTTTTTTATAGTTGAAGTCTTTATAGCAAATAGTTGTACCATTCAATTTAAAATTTTAATTTAAAAAAAGAAAAGAAAAATGATGAATTTGAAAATTAAAGTGTGTAGTAGATAATATTTGATTGAATATAATTATATATAGTGTTCAGAAGATTAAATCACATTGTAATGGCAAAGCAAATAAACTTTTACATTTATACACTTTTTAAATAAATAAAATTATTTATATGTATATTTTTTTTTTTAATTGCAATATGGGAAATTGGGACATTCATGTGCTGATACGCCAGCTGGATAAAGACGTTCTGTAAAACCAGGCAATGGTGGAGCAGCAACAGCACCAGCATGACCACCATTAACATCACAATATGGATAATTTGGGCATGATTGTGGACTAACACCAGCTGGATATTTATCTGCTGGTGGTAATGCATTTGATGATGGTCCAGTTAATGCTGGTGCATTCCATGCTTGTGGTTGTGCATTCCACTGATTATGTTGTGGTGGATTCCATTGATCATGTTGTGGTTGATTCCATTGATTATGTTGATTCCATTGTGGTTGAGGTTGATGATTCCATTGTGGTTGTGGTGCATTCCAATCTGGTTGTGCAGCTGCTGCAGTATCACAGTATGGATAATTTGGACATGAATGTGGACTAACACCAGCTGGATATTGTGCGGCTTGTGGTGCTGATGCAGCCAAAGCAATCAAAGAAAGAAGTGCCTATTTAGATGCGCAAATATTAAATAATATCTTATTTTTACAATTTATAATATATATTATATGAAAATTCAAATTCGCGGATGGTTAAAGTTTATTTTGAATACAATAATTATTAATCCCAATAAATGTATTATAAATCACATAATTTCTTTATTTTCACAATTTTTGTTAACTTACCAATTTTGTGAACATTGTTATTATTTTATTTTAAATTTTAAATAATTATTGGACTATAGTATTAATTATAGAACTAAACTTCCAATAATAATTATTGTGATTCAGTTAAGATTGAAACTAAAACTGTTGTTGATTTAAAAAATATTTATGTTTTTATATACCCGGAATATAATATCAAAAAAATATATTTCTTTTAGTTTACATCAGCAGACAATTTACCACACCCAAAAGTATTATATAGTATAGGAGACTCTTAGAAAGAGGGGATTCGTTCTACTATTACATATACTTTGTAATGACTAAATCTCAGTAGTAACTGAAAGTGTTACTGTTTAACATAAAAACTAAACGAGAATAAATTGAAAATATAAAGCATACAAATAAAATAAGAAAAAAAAAATTCTTCCCCTTTCAACCCTGAAAAATTACTACACATAATTTTGTATTTCATTTTTGGCGGAAGGAATTTTCATAATAAGAAAATTATAAAAAAAATACGAATGCAAAACAATAATGCCAGATAAGAATATTTTGCCCCATTCTCCATCTTTGAACTATATAATAATTTGAAGTGATCTACGATCTACCACTTCCAATAAATAAAATTATGTCAATTTGTAACACCAGTTATAGGTAAAATTCAAGTGTGTTTCGTCACCTTAGTTCTTTATTTTTTTTAGTGTAAACTAATAATTACTCACGACGGCAGAATGTTAGCTATCTAATAATAAATATTGTAAATGTCAGCTAGAAAAGTATAAATAAAGTAAAAGCTTGATTAATTAATACAAAAACTAAAATATGTAAAATAATTTGATTGGCCCTGGCTCACAATATATAAATTATTATTAACATCATATATGACTTTCACCATTTTATCTGACGATATTATATAGTATACGTACATAGATTAAAAAAATTGAATCTTAATAGAGAGAATTGGGGGATACCATTGATCTTGTCATTTAAAATTATATAGTGTACACAACAAAACCGAAAGTGACCAACTGAAAGACTTTTAAATGATGTAAGAATAAAAGCAATACAATCGTGGGGGTTCCTATGCAATTTTTAGATTTTTATATAAGAATAAAAATAAAAGCCTGTATAAATACTAAGTATATTTATATAATATAATAATAAAACCACATTTATTACTTGTTGTACCTATAATTGGTATAACAAGTTGCCCTTGATCATTCGCCCGGAATAAGATACTGTCGTAACTGCAAAAAATTTGCTATAACCGCACAAGTTTTGAGCAAATTTTACAACTGTTTTATAGTAATGCACCCGGCAAAAAATTACTTACATTATTATTTATTATTTGCAATTAATTTAATTAATACTTAGAAATTAGCAGAATATAGATCAACTTAGATATTATAACTTAAATTTAATATATTTTTCGAAAATGAATTAAATTTTAATTCAATTGTCTATACAGTCATTTCATTGATATTATATCCAGAATAATTTAATGAATTTTTATTTGATTATAAATTAAAATGTATGATAAATAAAAATTTTTCTATAAAATATTTACATTGATTTATAACACTATGATAATGTAAGTGATTTGATTATTATGACACCTTAAAATTTAAAAATTATTATTACTAATATATCATTATTATTATGCATTGAAATTTAAAACATATCATGGTCAAGATCTCTTTATGCTATCAATATATAATAAATAATAATTTTTTTTTAAAGTAATATTTAAATTATTATGGATATATTATAAATTAAAATATTGCGCCCAACATTCCATAAAAATATATATGAAAATATCAATAATAATAATATGTAGTTAAATTAGGGCTAGCCTAAACAATATCATTCAAAATAAATTTAACAGCTGTAACCAAATGTTATAATAATCAATATTGTGTAAAATATAGAGTCTTACTTACTTATAGGTTACATTAGGTTATAATTGCTTTATGTTCTACATAAAAATGTTATGTTCTTTACTTATATAAGAAGGTTAACAAATTAAATTATATTCTATATATGAGTTCTTCATATAGAATAGATTATATAAACAAAAAAAGGAATGAATTAAAATCCGCATTAATGTTTGTCAAAAATAGAATTTTCATTAAAAATTTAGTTATAGATCAAACCAAGATTGTACAGCAACTTTTGGTTGGTACTTCTTTCTAAAATGTGCACTTAAATATAAATTTTGTTATTAACAATTTTTTATATCTCCTAATTACATTACATAAAATTAAAAATTAATATTATTTTATTATCTGATAATGTCAATAATAAAATTATTAAAATCATAATAAAAACAAGATAAAAATGTAAACTAAATATAAATATTAGCTATAATGTCACTGTTATTTTTAAAATTACATTACGATAATAATTTCCATTTATAGTATAAATTATGCATATTTCATTTAATTTATAAATTTAGATTCTATAAATATATAAATTAAAATCATAATTTTATCTGATAGTATAGTACACATTGTAATATTTACTAAATGAGATCATAAAAAATAATATATCTTAAAGAATTTTATATATATGTATATGTAAAATCGTGAGACTTTAATATTTAAGATTTATATATAAAAAATGCATATATAATTTATTCAATATAAAATTAAAGATATTTATTATATATTAAAGAAATAATGAAATATATATTTTTTCCTACTTTTTGTTTTGTTACTTTTTAAGGAAAAATATTATAAGTAAAATAAAAAAATCAGTTACACAAGAAAGAATTAAATGGACAAATGCACTTTTTGTATTATATATGAAAAGCTGATAACCTCAGAATTTAAGGTGTAGGAGTCAAAATAATATGAAATACATACTTTTTTTTCCTGTATAATTTTTGTATTTTACGAAATATATTTATGTTTTCAGACATTTGTAATATAATAAAAATCTTTTGATTAAAAATATATATGTAATTATATAAAAATTAAAAGTAAGTAGCAGAACTACTATACAATAGTTTCATAGTTATGGACATTTTTTTGATTAACAATAGTAATTTCTGTTAAGTCAAGAAATAATAATATACATTATGTTGATTATCGAGTACAATTTAATTTATTCATCTTCTTTTTCCAGTTTATAAAATAATCGTTGTGCATTTTATTAAATTTATGAATAACATTTCGAAAAGTTTAGAAAGATATTTCGACAACAGACGGAAAAATGGGGAAAAAAATATATATGTTTGTGTCAAGAAATTATCCTAAAAAATCGTAAAATTTCCTAACTTGGTTAAATTAAATTTAATAAGGTGGAACCGTAAATTTAAAATATTTTATTATTCGCGTTTTTAAAACTAATATTTAACTTTATTTTATTGATTTAGAAAACTAAAATTTATATTGTTAAATTGAAAACAAAAATTATTTAGTAAATACATATATAAAAAATGCCAATCAATAAGGATTTAATTATGTAAATAAAAGGTTTGTTAAAAGAACATAAAGTTATATTGAATTAGTAATGAATTCCCCACAGGCACAGGTTATGAAAAATCTATTTTCACAAAATGGAAATAACATACGAGATACGAGTATACATAATTGTAAATTTATGTTAATTTTTAAGAATTTAATGAATAAAAAATTTGGATTGAAATTAACGATATGGGCGATAATTATGAATTTTCTTATTGTGTAGCTGTAGATATAAAATTAAACTTATGTAACAGCAGCGAAAAAGGTGGTTTATAGATTTTACATTTACTCAAAATATATTTTTTTGCTATATTTGAGCTATAAATTATCGTCGTTGCTATTTCTATATTTATGGCTTTTCCAGGATTTCATAACCATATAATATAGTAGATTAAGAATAATCAGTAACAGGAAAATATCTACCAACTCCAATTACGTTGAATCAGAATGAGCTGATTGGGGATTTATTATTTTATATAAGAACTTTTAATTTATAATATACATAAGTTGATTATCTAGTCTAATTAATAATTAATTAACCATTTTCCTTAGTTGTTATAATATTTTGTCGACTTAAACTGGTATGCCAACTAAATTTAGATTTATTTTAAATTAAATACATATATAAAAATTCGTACTCAGATTTAATAATAGATTTTAAAAATGTTAAATACCTATATGTATTTTTAAAAGAAATTTGATACCATATAGCATATAATATGATTATTTTTCGCATGATTATGCGGGTGTTCTAATTTAATGCTTCATGGTTCAAAAAATTCACAGTGCAAAAAATTCGACCGTGCCACAAAGCTTTATATAATGTACATAATAATAAGATATGAAGCAAAAACGATTAAATAATGTTAAATATTTATATTTTTATTTGATTTTTATAGTATTTTTACCACAATCATTTGACTATTATATATATAAAAAAAACAAGTTAGTTAATGATTAAAATTATATGCAGTAATGAACTTTTATTATACTGACCAAAATAGTAAGCTAAAAATAATATTTAACCAAAATCAAATTAAAAAAATAATGTTACATATTTAATGATCAAAATTCAGAAAAATCTATAAAAATTTATTATATGTTATTAGTAAAGTAATTATAATATTCAATCGTGTTACAAATTAGAACTCTTAACAATTTTTTAGCTAGCGGCTTTTATTACAAGTAATTTGTTGAACCAGTTTCCAGCATCAATAGTTATGTGTTATGGTGTACAGTAAGAAGGTAGCGAGTAAATTGATATAAAATATATATTTATTCTCAGTAGAGTGATTATTTTAGTTTTTTGTACATATATTTTATAGACTTTCAAATTATATTTTATGTAATAAAAGGTGCATGTTCGATCTTTAAAAGTGTATACAAGGTCACGATCAATAAACTTTTAGAAGTGCAACAAGTTTTATTTTATATTTTGTGGTTGTTGGTTTTTCTTGTTGTATAATATTTTGTATATGCTTTTATTTCTATAGGGAATTTAATATTTTTTGGCATTTTTATGATCGGAAATAAATTAGGCGAGTTAACAAGATTGGTGTTTTTAATTGACATTGGAATTTACTCTTGAGATAATAAATACAAGATATAAAAATTCGAAGAATTTAATGTTTCGATATACACAAAGATTTAACATATAATATTGTTAAGATAGATGACTTTTTTTTTGAAATTTTTATTGAAAATTACGTCATTAAACATAATTAATTATTATAATGTATATGGAAAAGATCGTTTATCGTTTATTATACTGATATGATTATTATTTCTGTAATACTTTTGAAAGTTGAACTATTTAAGAATAACGACTTTACACCAAAATTGAAAATATGTTCCATAGTTTATGTAATTATTAAAAATAAATAAGGTGATAGTTTGCCTCTTATACCCTAGAATTAATTTATTCGTTTTTATCTTGAATTGGGGTTAAATTTCAATGTAATATTTTTTGAAATATCCTTTATATTATTTTCATTTTCATCTTTTATAAATAGAGTAAGGCTTCTACAGTTTTGATATTCTTTCTTTTTTGTTTTCTAATACTTAAATATATCTACTTATATCTTACTTTATTTACACAATAAAAAACAATCACTGATTTTGATTTTTGGCACAGTGATGAACATGCTTCATAAATCTTAAAATTTAAATTAACTTTGAAGAAATTTATAAGTCACAAACAGTAGCATTTAATTTAAATAATTTATACATAAATTTCTAAAGTTGTTATATTTTTCCTTTTTATAAACAACTTCAACTAAAAATTATTCATATTTTTATAGTTAAACGCACTTCCTTATGCGTAAATTGAGTTGCAAAATTAATATAAAAGAAAGATATAAAACTAAAAGTATTATTATTAAAAAATAATAATGATTTAATTCGATAAATTAAATTATAAACATTGAACATTATTGCGAATATTAAATAAAATTATTTAATGGCAGCATAATAATTTTCTTTTAATTATTATACTTATTATTTAATTTACTGGTGAGTATACACTATATTTTTATTACTGTATACAATAACAATTTCAATTTAACTTTTATGTAAATTTTATGAATAATTATTATACATTTTTAAAACAAGTTTTCTTTTTCGCCATTTTAATAAATGTTATAAAAATTTAACATAATTTTAAATTAAATTTAGATCAATGCTAATGCAAAATTAACACTTTTCTAATTTTTTTGCATTAAATACTCTGTGGTTTGTTCATAACAAATTAAGATTAGTTAAAAGGAAGTTATATTCACAAATAAATTTAAATAATTTAAGTAGAATTTTTTTATAAAATCATTTTCTATTTAATGCAGATTTCTTATGACATTGTAATTTTCATAATCCCATATAGCAGCACTTAAGAAATGACTTTGCAGAATAATTATTCAAAATAATAATATTTATTAAAAATATTATGATAGGCGCTAAAATTTATTTATTTGATTATTTATAATGGATTAAAGTAAATTTCGACATGACATGATAATATTTATTTTAATGAAAGATTAATTGTGTTTATCTGGTAATAATTTTTTACTAATATTAATTATATAATATGTTGGAAATTGTTAACCTTCAATTTGTGGTCTTTAGGAGATAAGTTATGTATTTTATGTTTTTGATTTCAAAATTATCACGAAAATAAACAGAATTATCACAGAATTTCCTGAATTAAAATAGGACAAAATTTTAGAAGAGACTATAGCTATATCAAACATCTATAAACCCACCCAATTGTTTAATAATTGTATTAATAATTGGAGTTTTTGGCGATGAAATTGGAGATGAATAATTTTTGGTATCAAAATTTTAATAATGTGATAATTATATATAATGTGATAATTATATTCAATAGAATTCTACAGAAAATATTAAAATATATAATTGCGATTTGCAATAATAATTTAAACTAAATTTCAAAAATTAATTTCATAAAATAAATAAAATATTTTCAAATCATTTAACTGAATATTTATTTGTAAATATTTTACCTTGGAATGCATTCTTTTATATCAAAATTAAAGTATTTGCTCTATAAAATAATATTTTGTTATTAATTGTGATAAAATCTTTTATTGTAATATTTTTTTTTTTAAATTAGTTTACATTAACCACAATTATTTTATAGTTCATTATTATTTTTGTAATTCCAAATTTTTTTTTTACGGTTAAATATATAATTTAGAAATGATAATGAAAGGCAAGAAAACTTAACAATAATAAAGTTTTCAAAATTTATTAAAATAAATAAAAATTTACAAAATCAGGAAGCTTATAAATTGCTCAGACTTAAATGGAAAATGGTTCACCTTCCTAAAAATAATGTCTCAATAAATTTTTATGACAACTTGTTGATTACTTTTCAATGTACTTAAAATATTGCAAAGGAATTTTTCGATTACATATAATCATTATCTCAATTCTTAGATGCATTTCCTTTAATAATTTTTCATTAATAATTTCAGTATGAATTATGAATAAAGTAATAGCAGATTATTCTTAATGTAATTTCCGATAATGTAACATAACTGTTATTAACATTAACAAAGAGTGAGACTTAAATTGTTGGAGGCAGTAAGGACTTAATGATATGCTATAGTCACACAAGTAATATGTAAAATATTATAATGTATTCGCCCATATTATGTACATGTATTATTCCTTGAAAACTAGAACGATACGACCCTGCACCCTATAATAGCAATTTTCATATTACAAGAAAAGTTATATAGATTGATTGTAACACAAATTAGTACTGTGGTGGCTATATACATATTTATTTTATGATTTAATCTTTTAATTTTCAAATTAACTAATAAATTTCATAAACTAATTGTAAATCTGGTTTATTAAACAAATCAAAATAAAATTATTAAGTTAACTAATTTATAATTGAAGGGTTGAGTGCTATAGGTGCCTAGGCCACAAAAATTTCGTTCATATAAATTGACATTACATGAGTGCCTTTTTATGAAATGTGATTTTACTTACTTACTATTAAATGTTTAATATACTAAATATTTACATAGGAGTTTTAAATTGTGGTATAGGTACGCATTTTGCGGAACCAAAATAAACCGTAAGTTACAGATTTCACATTTTGTGGCTTAGTCACCTATGGCACTCAACCCTTCAATTATGATATGAAAATTTTCTGTATAAAAATATAGTATTTTCAAAAATTTTCAAAAGCTTTTCAACAGGTGTTAAGTCTTTATAATTTTTTTTTAAATTATAGGTATTATGGCACAGTTAACTGCAATAAGAATTGTATGTAGTTTATATAGTATTATAAGTAGTAAAATTTAATAATATTTAAAATAATAAATATGTATACATTTGTAGTACAGAGTTAAATAAAAGCTTTTGAATTAAAGAATATTTGTAATTATGACATTTTAAAAATTATCCCTTGAATACATATAAGAAAAGAGCTTTTTTTGTAATAATTTTATCATCCGTATATACTTATATGTAATTATGTATGCATATAAAAAAAGCTCCTACTTTGTCCTTAGAAAGTTTTTTGCCCGGTTTTATACGAAATATTGCGCATAGCATTGATTTTTCTGTCGTTTGTCATAATATTTACATTTTAGATAAAAAATAAACACAAATGTAAAGTATACATTCAAAATCTAAAATAAAATTCAAAATTCTAAATTAAAACCAAACAAAATTTAATTTTTATCTATGGAAAATTTTAACGAATATCTTAGTCATGAAGTTTACGTTAATGTATTTGTACAGCAACAGTGAGTTTTGAATTAAAATTGAATCATAATCATACAATTTAACATACATATGTATATAAAATTCATTCTAATTTATTTTATTCCTTTTTCTTTACATTAAGTTTTGAATTTTTTGAGCCAGTTTTCGAAGCATTCAGTGTTTATTTGGGACCAACATGGATTATAAATTATATTCTTCCAATTTTGGTTAGTCATAATATGATTTTGCAAACAAAAGCAATCTTTACTATTAGTCTTTTAGATTTAATATCTTCAGTATTCAAATGGTAAATTTTACATAACTTTGAACAATTTTGTACATCAAGACTAAATTATAAAAAAAACACAATATTTTCTTATATAGGGGCTCCGGTATGGATCGACCATTTTGGTGGGTTCGTGAAAATAGCGGACCATTTATTAGACAGCATCGTTTGACATGTGAAACAACATCTGGACTACCATCAGCACATTCGATGATATTAACAGCTTTAGTATATATAACAACATTATCAATATTACCACATTTACAAGAACAATTTCGTAATCATCCAATATTAGTTAAATATATAGCATATATTATGATGTGGTTAATAATTATAATGATGTGGCTAGATAGATTATATTTTGGTTGTCATTTTTTACATCAATGTTTACTTGGGAGTCTTGTAGCATTTATTTTTATACCACTTATATATAATACAAAATTGGAGGAAAGATTTTTGGATATGAATAAGTCTACATTTATATTAATTATAATAAGTATTGCTGCTGTAGCTGTTGCTTGTTATTATAAACATTTAAATGATGGAACTCAAATGCGTTCAGTTCTAATGGTAATAAAAATGTTTCTTTGTTAATGAAAATAAATAAATAATAATATTTTTTATAGGCATTTAAATGGTGCGAAAATCCTGAATATTTAAAACATGAAAATAGCCCAGTTTATTGGTTAGGCAGATCATTTGGTTTAGCATTAGGAGTAGCATTATCAGCACCATTAAAAGAAAGGTAAATAAATATACTAGTTATTATTGTAATTAGTCTTATTGTTTTTATAGTAAATTACTTTAAATTTTATAATTTACTTTTTTCATTTACATAATAAATCAAATATGAGCCGTTTATTTTGAAAGTGGCATAACTCACTTTTTGCGAAAAATGAGTTAAAGCTATTATGATTTCAAATACGTATGATATTTTCATGTTTTATTGTTTTTTTTTAATTTCTTTCAAAATTCTGTATTATTTCATCCATAGAAATTTTACTGGTAAACAATATTGCAAAAATATTTATTTTGAAAGTGGCATAAGTCAGTATGCGAGGAAAAAATTTAGGGATAATCCATATGTTTTGTAGTATAATCTTTAGATATGAAAAAGAAGTAGATCTATTACAAGTGCAATAAATTGATAACAGATTTTGTATCGAAAAATAATAAATTTTTAATACTTTGGGAACTCGCCGTTTAATACAAAAATAATTTTTCATATTATGCAGTTTATATGTATTTTCAATTTACATTCTTCGATAGTAGAATAAAGATCTATAAATAATATTAGGCCAAAATATGTTATACCTTTTTAAATAAAAAATACATTCTAGTTTTAAAATAGTGAGTGTAGATATTATTTGAGTATCCGAGCAGATTCGAATAAGTTTTTTATTATGTTTTATCAGACAGTGATTCAGGCAAATTTTCTTCTTTTTATATACATAAATATTTGTTGGCAATTTACATTTGTTGTGTAGAAATTTTCTCTACAATATGAATTATGTTAACCCTAGAAAAATTAATTTGCGAATTATTTCATCAGACGAAGAAACAACTTCTTTGGAATGTGAATTACTTTCTTTTCTATACTACTGCTATACACCAACTTAATACTACTGATATACATATACACCTAACTTCAATAAAACAAATGGCACAAAAACAACATAATTCCTTCTTTTTGATAAACTATTGATTTTGAAAGTGGCTTTACCCATAGACACAATTACTAGATGGGACATTTCATATAGCAAATTTGAGCGCACCAAACTTAACATGCCAATAGATGGCCGTATATCTTGAAAAATATTTCAAAATATATTTTTCCCCTTCAAAGCAAAGAATAATATATAATATATTTTGAAACTCAAACTATATATTTTTTCTCCTCTGCCCATCTTCTAAATTTTTTTTTACACAGGATCTACATTTTCGTACATCATTCGTGTATAAATAATAAATTTTCGTTGATTTTCGTTGAGAAGCAAAAATTCTACCTGTTTTGGGTTTTAAAGGATACAAATTTCATTTATTTTTCAAATTTCTATTTTGTATTTTTATTTATTTTTTGTTAAAGATCAACGAACTTGCGATCGTACTTAAAAGTATGAATGATTTTTTTACAGGAAATATTGACAATTTATTATAGTTTAGTTATATAATTAATATTGCGAAATGTTATTATGAGAAATTGACTCATATTTTTATTTGTAAAATATTTGTAAATGTAAAATGTTTCTTCTTTAAAGGAATAGGAATGGAAACATAGAATATTTAGATGATAATTATTGTAAATATTAAATCTCTTACTAAATTTAAACTGAAACAGGTCGACTTATAATTTTAATTATCATTTGTTAAAATTTGAAAAATAAAAGTAACGTATTTTCCCATTTGAAGGTAAAGTATATGAATTAATCTAAAATATCATTCCTTATTGACCTGTGCGTTCGAATGAAATGAAATTTTTGAGAAAAATGAAAAAAAATATAATATAAGATATCCTTATACTAAATTTAAGGATATAATATTAGCAATAATTGAATCAGGTCAACTTATAATTTTAATTATCAATTGTTAAAATTTGAAAAATAAAAGTAACGTATTTTCCCATTTGAAGGTAAAGTATATGAATTAATCGAAAATATCATTCCTTATTGACCTGTGCGTTCGAATGAAATGAAATTTTTGAGAAAAATGAAAAAAAATATAATATAAGATATCCTTATACTAAATTTAAGGATATAATATTAGCAATAATTGAATCAGGTCAACTTATAATTTTAATTATCTATTGTTAAAATTTGAAAAATAAAAGTAACGAAGGTATGAATTAATTGATCGAATTAATAAGTAGTTTGTAACTAAAATTTTAAGTTAGTTTTAAGCGGATATTTAACGTGATAAGACTAAAAAGTGTTTATTATAATATAAAGTGTGAATTTAAAAAATGGTGCGGAAAATCAAGTGCTACGTTTGCAAGGACAAATCGAATGATTTTCCATCAAGAAAATATTTTAAAATACCAAAAAACAAAAGTGAAAAAGAAAAGTGGTATAAAATTTTAGGTGAATATAACTACAGATAATTTATAAAATATTAATAAATAAATTTATAGTTATGAAATATTAATATTTTTTTATTTCCAGGAATTGATAAAGAAAACTTGCCAACCACATATGATGGTTTTGTATGCATTAAGCATTTTGAGAATATTTCTAATACAAGCAGAAGATTAAAAAAGGGTGTTGTGCCAATTGTAACAAATAATTTAAATTTTACAAAAAATTCAAATGATAATATGTACAAAAACATTTTAAGTACAAATCATATTGTAAATTCAATCGGTGACCAAAATCGTGCTAGGGGAAGTGGTGTTAAAAATAATAATACTTTTGAAGAAAATAATAGCGATTTAACATTACTTGATATTGAAAAACAATCCAATTATTTTAATTTATGTGATAGTGATAATGGTGATGATAGTGCTGATGAAACTATTGAAGTAAAACAAGCTAAAATGATTAAAAATTTAAACTCAATTTTATGCAAAAAAAATCAAGAAATTAAGCATTTAAAAAATTACAAAACTGATAATAAATATCTACGTGGTCGGTTGCATAAAAAATCACTTCAATATAAGAAATTAAAAAATCAAAGTGTATTTACAAAAATTGACAAATTAAAAAATGTGGACATAAATACAAAAAAATTGTGCCAATTGTTTTTGAAAACAAAAACAAATTATAATGTAGCAGACAAATATATGGCCCAAAATTTGTATTTAAGATCAGCATTTATGTACAAATTTTTAAAAAATAATTGTCATGTGAAGCTACCGGATCCAAAATCTATTCGTAGATGGGCTCATTTTACTATGATTCAACCTGGACTGGACAATAATTTATTAATAGAGTTTCAGAAGACACTAAAATGCTTAGAAGCCGGTGATAAAATATGTATTTTATCCTTTGATGAGCTGGACATAAAAAAAGAATTGATTTATAATGAAAAGTACGACAAAATATTTGGCTTAATTTATGATGAAAATGAAAACAAGGTTTCACTAGCTAACAAAGCTTGCTTTTTCATGTTACGAGGTTTATTTGACAACTGGAAACAACCAGTGTGCTACTATTTGTCAAATAATGGACTTAAAGGTATGGAATTAGAAGAAATTGTTAAAAATTTAATTACCGAACTTCAACATATATTGGGAGTAAAAATAATTGCTATTGTGGCAGATCAAGGATCAAACAATAGAAATTGCTTCACTAGACTAGGAATAACAACAGATCAGCCTTACTTCACAATAAATGGTGACAAAATATTTGGTATATTTGATGCTCCTCATCTTATTAAATCGACCAGAAATGTTATTTTAAATGGTGACATAGAGTTTGGTTCATCAGGGCAGATTGCGTCTTTGAAACCTATCCAGATTATTTATGAAACTGAAAAAAGTTCTACCACCAAAACAATTTGCAAATTAACAAAAAAACATTTGTATCCAACAACCTTTGAAAAAATGTCAGTTTCGGTTGCAGCACAACTTTTGTCAAATACAACAGCTTCAAGCTTACGTACAGCATTAAGAGTGCAATCAGAAATATTCAGAGATTATTTGGATAATACATTACCAACAGCAAAGTATTGTGAAATTTTTAATAATACATTTGATGCACTCAACAGTCGGCAGTTTACCAACAAAACATTTGAAAATCCTATTAGTGAGAAAACTAATATTTACAATGACTTAAATATTTTTAAAAAACAAATTCAAGATTTACAATTGGTAAATATTTTTATTTTATAAAAGATGAAATATTTATAATTATTCTTTTTATACATTTTAGGTTAATAAACAAAATAAGAGGAAACGGAACGTTTACTGCTTTGATGGTTTCGTCCAAACTATAAATGCTGTTTTACAAATTTACGACATATATGGCAATGGTAAAACCATTTTCACTGGCCGGTTCAATCAAGACCCACTGGAAAACTTGTTTTCTCAAATAAGAGCCAGAGGAGGATTCAACCGAAATCCGAACGCATTTCAAGTTGGATCTACATTCGCTAAATTGTTGACATTCAAATTTTTATACCATTCGGAATCATCAAATTGCATTGAAGATGAAGATGAATTATTGAAGGAAAGCTGGAAAACACTTGCCGATTTAGAAATTGAAAATCCAAATCTTAACAGTGAGGAATGTGAATTTTTCAGTAACGTCGATACAAATGAAACTAAAACTACTGGTAATGATATTAATAAATAAAATAAAATAATTTTAATAATCACTAATTTTTATTTCAAATATATATGATTATTTAGAAACCTATGAACATGACGCATTGAATGATTTAGAATTACTTCAAAATGAAGATCATAGTTGTGATTTTAGCAAGATAACAGAAACAGGTAATAAAAAAATAATTTATTTTAATTAAGTACTTTAATTTAAATTTAAATTTAATAAAAATGTGTTTTCTCAATTTATTTTTTAGAAATCCTCGATATTGAAAATGATGAAAATATTGGCGTTGATAACATCAATCAAACAATAATGCCACTGCAAGAAAATGCAATAAGATATTTTCTTGGATATTGTTTAAAAAAACTTAAATGCGCCAAAACTTGCAAAAATAAAAAATGCTTCGAGATATTAAAAAAAACGGATGAATTTAGTGAAGACCCGCTAATGTCTGAAATTTTATTTCAACCAAAAATTATAATAAAAATACTAATTTTGGATCATTAAATGTCCCAAGCGACATTTTATTCGAGACTTCTCTAATATGGGTGCAGATTTTTCAAGATTTATTTATTAGAAATTCTCACATTAATGGATTGTTAAAATTTTTAATAGCAAAATGTTTAGAAGTAATGAAAATAAAGGATTTTTGTAATTGGTATTTTTACTGAAAATTGCTATAAACATTTACTAAATTTTTTTTTATTAATTTTAATAAGGAAAAATTGTAAATGGCAATTTGAGGCTATTCAAAAAAAAAATAAATCTTCTAAAGATAATCAAAAATTAAATATTATTAAAAATTAAAATTAAAATTAAAATCTATGTACATATAGTTTTCCTTATTAAAATTAATAATGATTATCTGCGATAGAAAAAAAATTTCAATGTGATACAAAATAAATCAAAAATAAATTCTAAATACTATATATATTTGAAACATAAAAATTTGCTATGTTATTTTTTCCTATTATGACAAAATACCTCTTTTATGGCCGCTTCACAAAAAAATATACACAAAAATATTTTATTACCCAGAAGAGGTAACACAAAAAAAATGTAAGGAAAGGGAAAAATTATAAATATTCAAAAATATTTTGTAAAAAGAGCATACTATTGCCATCTATTGAGATATATATCGTTAGCTATATACGTTGAAAAACCTTATATGAAATGTCCCATCTAGT